>CM040406.1:44596716-44739216 GCA_022702515.1 Ilyophis sp. 1 JC-2022
TTTTTCTTTTTTAACCATCCACTCAAAGCAAATTCACCCACTCACTTTTTTTCTATATGCAGTATGTCCTACGTTTCATGACATTTACGTTTTATTGAGAAATCGCTAGTGCGGACACAATACGCACACACACTGACACACATTTATTATATGATCAAGCAGATCAGCAGAATGAGCGAGCGAGTGTTTGTGGGTGGGAGGTATGTGCGTCTGTATGTCTGTGTTCAGAGGTGTGAAAATTATCTCAAGTTGATATGAAACTGGTTGAACCTGCAGCACCCATTTCCTGTTTTTGTCATAGAGGGGAGTGTGAGAGGGTGAAACGCATGGAGAGATCCTCACTGAGTCTCTTTAGTGAGGATCTCTTATCTATAAATGATCTCAATATGTGTCTCACATTCTTCAAGCGCAGGGAATAAAAAGGAAAACGTTCCCTGTTGGGTAGCTTCTGGCTTTGCTCTTTATAGATTTCAGTTTAAAGTTGTATCGATGCCCAGCAGAGATTTGATTAGCGCGGTTGATGATAACGATGATGGACACCCCCTGTAAACGTAGCGTCCGTGCAGTTGTTAGAATTTCCAATGTGGTGTAGTATGACTCAATGGCCTAGGCAGTTGCTTGCACGTAATTTCACATCACAACATGTCCTGCTTCTGCTATGACTGATCTCTTAACTGAATGTTTTTCTCACCACCTCTATTGATCTTTATGGCTCAAATGTGAAACTGGGCCTGAAGTTTATAACAAAAATCAAATGGTCACATAGTGACTCAAAAAACGGTTCTTGCACTGACAGTGACTTCGCATTTTAGTGGGCAAGCTGAAAATGTATTAAGGTAGTAAAGGCAGTTGAGGTTTACCATTTTATTCCATCATAAAGGTTTACCTGTGTCTTTTTCAGGTTCGTCCAGTTTATATTATTATTTCTGTTGAAAATTCATGTGGAAGCATTGACATGTTGCACAAATAATCTTGAGCAAGCAGGAAGTATTATGAAAGGAGTGAGATGGAGCTTGCATGATTATAATGTGTTTAGAAGCCTTTTTTTATTAGAATTCAATCTTTTTTTGCAACAGTGGTTACATATTCTCAAGAAGTAGTTTTTATATAGTATATGGTACAGTATATATCTATTTTCAACTACGTGTGGCTTTTAAACATGAAAGTTAATCTTAGCCATCTCACAATGACACATTATCTAAAAATGCCAAGTATCCAAATATAGAAATAACGGTGATGCAGATTCTATCTTATTCAGTGAGGTAAGCGGGAGTGTCTGGAAAAGCTGATTAAAACTGATGGGGACCTTTCTCTGGATAAGGGCGGGTCGTCATTACAAGGTCAAAATTAGATTCATAACCAACTCCCCTACTGACGTAAAGCCTCAACACTATTGTCTATGACTAGTACTCCCCTGAAGAGTGAAAACCTGAGGAATAATGAATAAGGGTACATAGAATATAAAATATTTTTAAAAATTAAACGTACAATTAAAATGAACAAATAGACATGCCCAAGTACAATTACAGGAAGTCACCTGATAAAACCACAATTATGCACATTTACAGCAATTCTATTTACATACTTTTGTATACATTGTATACATTACACCATTCTATTATGTTACGTGTGCCTGTCTCTCCCTCTGTCTTGTTTCCCCATCCAGAGAATTGACCTGATTGTCTAATTGGAGTCACCTGGCCCACGCCTTTAAAAGACTGGCTTGCCCACTGCCCAGCAATCAACAGTTGCTATTTACTTTTGTTCCTGCTTCCGAGTGAGACGTTTTTCTTCTCCCTCACGGCCTACGACCTCGAGTGTCTTTTGGACCGTGGTTTTCCCTATTTTCTTCATCTACTGACCTATTTCCTTTACTACACATATCGGCATTCACAGACGCACATACACGCATAGAAACCTGCATTCACGCATCCGTACGCTCCCTATTCCTTTTCCCCTTGTTTAATAAATATATTTTTGGTATCGCAACTCAACGTCTCTGTGCCTTTTATGTTGCGGTCATTCAGGGAGTGGCCGTAACATAAAATTGGGGGCTCGTCCGGGATTTGAACCCGGGACCTCTCGCACCCCAAGCGAGAATCATACCCCTTTTTCCCTGGTTGTTTTGGGGGGGGCAATACGTCAGCAAGAATGAATGACTGAGCAGCGCCAGTATCATGAAGTATTTTAATTGTAACACCAGGTGTACCTGGCAAAGACACAACTCCAGTTAGGAGAAAAGGTGAATAATCAAAAGTTTCCTTTTTATTAACTAGCAAGTGAGGTTTAGTGTTTTTCCTTGCTAGTTTAGGACATGCAGTGATACGGTGACCAAAAGCTTTACAATAAACACAATTGTTCTCACGATCGGATTTACTTCCTCTGTGCGTTTCCTTATTTTCACCTCGAAAAAAAAAACGGTTTCCTGTCAGAGCCAAAAGCAGACCTATCAGCCTTATTAGAACCACCATTTTTAATGTTTCTTTCAAAGCGTGCTTGGCTTTCAAACCGAGATGAGGGTTTTGACAAGAAAAGAGTGTGGTTTAGGTGCAAACAGCATGAGGAGTTGCAATGGTACAAAGAGAAAAACCAAGATCCAATGTATATATAAGAATTGATAGTCTGACAGTACTTCCCTTGGTGCCAGTGTGCTGGTACAAGGTGTGGCGATGAATTATATTGATGTTCCGTTGCACAAAGTCACCCTGGATTCGGACTTGGTCACTGGGGATGTTGTGGTCGGGGTGCGTCCTAGTCTTCCTGTTGAAGGCATGTCTTTTATTCTGGGGAACGATTTAGCTGGTGGTAAGGTTTTCCCTAACCCAGAGGTTACCTCCAACCCTGTCAAATCCATGTCCTCTGACACGCTTGGACAAACCTACCCTGACGTGTTTCCCACATGCGCCGTTACTCGCGCGATGACTAAACAGTTTGAATCCGACGACGAGGATATTGTCAATTTAAGTGACACATTTTTGTGCAGATCCGATGTAAAAACCACTTCACTTAATATGAATGATTTTAAATCTTGTGTTGATGTGTTTTTACCCCGGGAACAGCTGATTGTAGAGCAACGTAAAGATTTCTCTTCTCTTTTTGATCAGGCTGTTGATGAAAAGGAAATTTGTGAGTTGTCAGCAGGTTACTTCACGCAGACCGGTGTTTTAATGCGCAAATGGAGTCCTATTACTGCCTCCTCCCAAGAGGATTGGAAGGTTACCCATCAAATTGTGGTGCCTTTAAAATTTCAAAATGAAATACTGACTTTGGCACACGACAGTCCCTTTGCTGGTCATTTGGGCATTACTAAAACATACGACCGGATTTTAAGGCATTTCTTTTGGCCTGGTTTAAAACGTGATGTTGCAAACCACTGTAAGACTTGCCATGACTGCCAATTGGCAGGGAAACCAAACCAAATAATTCCACCTGCTCCGTTGCATCCAATCCCAGTTGTTGCTGAGCCATTCCATCGGATCATTCTAGACTGTGTCGGTCCCTTACCACAGACTAAAAAGGGCAACCAATATATTTTAACCATCATGTGTGCTGCTACTCGGTTTCCAGAGGCTGTGCCTTTACGGAAAATAACGGCACCTGTTATCGTCAATGCCTTGATAAAGTTTTTCTCCATCTTTGGGTTGCCAAAACTAATTCAGACTGACCAAGGGTCCAATTTTATGTCGCGAACATTTTCCCAAGTTTTACAGCAACTTGGTATTGAACACTGTCCTTCCAGTGCATATCATCCTGAGTCTCAGGGCGCTTTGGAACGATTTCACCAAACATTGAAATCCATGCTACGCTCTTATTGTCTCTCTGAGGAAAGGGAGTGGGATGATGGGGTTCCACTGTTGCTCTTTGCCGTCAGGGAGGTTGTTCAAGAGTCACTTGGGTTTAGTCCTTCGGATTTGGTGTTTGGTCACACGGTGCGTGGCCCGCTGAAACTTTTAAAAGAGAAATTGTTGGGCTCTAACGAACCCGAAAATATTCTTGATTTTGTTTCCCATTTTAGACTGCGGTTGCGAACTGCCTGTGACTTGGCAAGGAATACCCTCGCAGTGTCACAACGTCGCATGAAACGTCTTTTTGACAGACGCGCAAAAGTCCGCGTGTTTTTTCCTGGTGATCAAGTGTTGGCGTTCCTCCCTGTTCTTGGTTCCGCATTGCAGGCTCGTTATTGCGGCCCATATACTATTAAAGACAAAGTTGGGGAGTTGGATTATTTACTTATTACTCCAGAGCGCAGAAAGAAAGTTCGCTTGTGTCATGTGAACATGTTAAAGGCTTATCATGATCGAAACGCTACATGTCCCGCAAAGCCCGTGCTGGCCTTCTCTCTCTCTCCAACAGAGGAGCTGGCTGTTGCCTCTTCTATTTTCCCGGAGGGGGATATGGATGATGTGACAGCGCCCTCTAGATGTGTGGTGGAGGGGCGGTTGAGGAACTCTGAGATGTTGTCTGGTCTCTCTGAACGTCTTTCACATCTCTCACCAGTTGAGAGGGCGGACATATTAAGTCTTGTTGATTCCTATAAAGTCGTGTTTCCGGATGTGCCAAGCCAAACATCACTTGTTGAGCATGACATCGATGTGGGAGATTCAGCCCCCATCAAGCAAAATGCATACAAAGTCAATAACAAAAACAACCACTTGGTGGCCAACATCTGAAGAAAAAGTATCAATAAAAGTCCTAGAGGTCTCCATGTTTCCTGGTTAATTAGTTATGTTTGGTTTATTTACCTAGTTTGTTTGCTTGTACTACCGTTGAGCGTATTGATTCTGCTACCTATCCCTAACTAGATTTACTGCTAGTGATGGATTGAATTTGTCTGTTGCTACCCGCGAATTTATTTTAATTTGGTGATTAATTGTCTACTTACTATTAATAATGGCAAAATCATAAATTTTTGTCCCGCGCGCCAAACAATATATCAGCCCGTTTACTTCATCATTTCTACCTAATACACGGTATAACATTTCAGGTCTAAATGCTCTCCCTATATTCCAGCTGCTCATGAACCTTATTTATGTACTCGCCCTCTGTGTTTTATAGCTACTTGACTACCTAGTGGGTGTATAGTGCTACCTGGCCTGAACACACTGAACTTTTAGAATGAAACTTTTCGAACGTAGTTAAAAAAAAGCTAATACGCAATGAAAAAAAAAAAACCGTTGCAAATGTGAGGTTGGCAAAGCACCCTTGTTGCGAATTGGCAAATTGTGGGTCTGTGAGTTCCTTGGCTGAGGAGCCATCTTAGGTTGTCCTTTCTTTGCGCTCCTTGCAGTTTTTTTTAGTTTTTTTTTTGTTGGTTTTTTTGGTATTTTTTTTTTTTTTGTTTTTTTTTGTTTTCTTTTTTCTCCTAAATTGCTCCTCCTTTTAACGAACCTTTTTTTTTCTGAAGGTTGCTCTCTTAATTCTTTTCTTCCCTTAATAAAAATTCTAAATAAATCCCCAATAAATGCATGCCCCCCTTTAGACTCCCTTGTAGAGACCCTGTGATGCAAGTGATTTTGGTTGTGAGAGATTGTTGTGCATTTTGTTGCTTTTGCAATGGTGTTTCATGGCATTCTATGCTATTCAATCTTCTCCCTCCTTCAACGATTCCATCCAAGGGGATAGATCGCCCTCCCCCTTCCCTATCCTTCACCTTCTTGCCTTACTACAGGTTTCAGGTTGGGTTGTTTGTGGTCCTCCCATCCTTTCCTTCACACAACTTCACAAAACAATGCACTTCTTCCAACAAAAACATGTCAAAAACATTGACAATTCTTTGGATTGTCTAGTTTTAATTTTTGCTTTGAACAAATAAAACATTAGGACATTAGACATATAATATCAATATCATTGCTCTGTCCTTTTTAGTGTCGTTTAGTTTTATGTTTATAAGCGTGTTAATTTTTTTTTTTTTTATTTTAGTTTTTACTCCACTTAGATTTCTTTTCTTTCTAGCTGACCACCGTCCCGGGAGGGGTGTGTCCCCTATTGGGTTTTTTTTTCTTGTTTTATTTTTTTTTTTTTTTTTTTTTTTTTCGTTTTATTTATTTCATTTTAATTGTTTATTGTAATTTCATTGTAATGCTGTATCTTGTTTGCTGTCTCAAAAAAAAAAAAATGTAAAAAAAAATTCTAAATATAAAAAAAAAAAAAATATTTATATATAATATATTTTAGTTTTTTTTTTTGTTTTTTTTTTTGTCTGTATCCTTAAATTGACAATATGTCTCCTATTGTGTCCTGTGTGCCTAAGGGTGGGGGTGTGGTGTGTCTCTTCCCTCTGTCTTGTTTCCCCATGTCTTTCATCCAGCCTTTGGCCCTGATTTGGAGTCACTCCCTGGCTGCCTTTAAAACGCCTTTAAAGCCCTGCAATCAACAGTTGCTATTATTTTTTTTTTTTTTTTTCTTTCTGTTCCGTTTTTCTTTTTCCTCTTCTCCTACGACCTCGAGTGTTTTTTTTTCTTTTTGGTTTTCCCTTTTTTCTTCATCTACTGACCTATTTCCCTTTACTACACATCGGCGCACATTCACAGACACACACGCATAGAGAAACCTGCATCAACGCCGCATCCTCCTCCTCCCTTTCTTTTTTGTTTTTTAAATAATTTTATTTTTTTATATCAAACTCTCTGTCTCTCATTTTTTTATGTTTAGGTCATTCAGATTAACAATCTAGCAATTAACATATCTCTCAAATAGAGACACTTAAAACACTTAATAACATACACACAATCAAAGTCAAATTAAACTCTGTCGATTCTGTTAGTCCAGTTAGGAAATTGTGATTATTGTGAACTGCTTTTCCTGCTTTTGTGGTGCAATGAACAACACAAACAGATGGACAACCTCAAAAAGTAAAATGGATTTTGCGTGTGTGTCCACAGACCCTTCTCTCTCCTTATCTTTTTGATCTGTTTTTTCTTTTTTTTTTTTTGCCCTTGTGCCCTTGTCACTACTGAGTGTAGCATGCCTGCAGCCCCCAGCAGGTTGCACAGGGATTTATTTTTCTCCCTCTCGGATGGCACATCCGTGCATGCCGTCGCAAGAAGGTTTGCGGTGTCTCCCAGCACAGTTTCAAGAGCGTGGAGGAGATACCGAGAGACGGGCCATTACACGAGGAGAGCTGGACAGGGCCGTAGAAGGGCAACAACCCAGCAGCAGGAACGGTATCTGCTCCTTTTGTGCGGGGAGGAACAGGAGGAGCACTGCCAGAGCCCTACAAAATGACCTCCAGCGTGCTACTTGTGTGCATGTTTCTGACCAAACTGTCAGAAACAGACTCCATGAGGGTGGCATGAGGGCCCGACGTCCTGGAGTGGGACCTGTGCTCACAGCCCAGCACCGTGCAGCTCGATTGGCATTTGCCAGAGAACACCAGAATTGGCAGGTTCGCCATTGGCGCCCCGTTCTCTTCACAGATGAGAGCAGGTTCACACTGAGCACATGTGATAGACGTGAAAGAGTCTGGAGACGCCGTGGCGAATGTTATGCTGCCTGCAACATCATCCAGCATGACCGGTTTGGTTTAATTGACTTGGTGTTATACTGTGATGATTAAGTGTTCCCTTAATTTTTTTGAGCAGTGTATCTATATATATATATATATATATATATATATATATATACAGGTGCAGCTCAAAAAATTAGAATATCGTGAAAAAGTTCAATATTTTTTGTCACTCATTTCAGAAAGTGAAACTCATGTTATATAGATTCATTACACATAGTGAAATATTTCAAGCCTTTATTTCTTGTAATTTTGATGATTATGGCTTACAGCTAATGAAACCCAAAATTCAGTGTCTCAGAAAATTAGAATATTTTGCTTTAACATATTTTTAAAGTATCATATTTTATATTTGGTCGCATATCCTTTGCATACTGTTACTTCCTGAAGTCTGTGACCAATCAACATCAAACGACTCTCGATATCTTATTTTCAGGTACTGTTACAAGCGATACTATAACCTCTCTGCATTTGAACTGATCTCTATGAGAATTGGGGGGTAAGACTAGATTCCATACTGTAAATTACGCTGGTACAGTATGGAACACATGACTGCGAAATGGCTGTACGTCATCAAGGGTCTAAAGTATCAAACGAGCCCCAAACCATCACTCTGCGGCCAGATATGGAGTAGATGTGGATGGACCCCTTTAAGGGTTGTTTCTCCTGACTTTTTCCCCCATAGTTTTATAGGAAAATGAGTCAGGAGAAATAACCCTTGCAGTGATCCATCCACATCTACTCCATATCTGGCAACAGAGTGATGGTTTGGGGCTCGTTCGATAGCTCAGACTCTTGATGACTTACAGCCATTTAGCCAGCCATGTGTTCCATACTGTACCAGTGTAATTTACAGCTGAATCTAGTCTCACCCCCCAATTCCCATAGAGATCAGTTCAAATGCAGAGAGCTTATAGTATCGCTTGTAACAGTACCTGGAAATAAGATATCGAGAGTCTTTTGATGTTGATTGGTCACAGACTTCAGGAAGTAACAGCATGCAAAGGATATGCGACCAAATATTAAATATGATACTTTAAAAAAATTAAACAGAAAGTGGGCGTGGCTTCGACCGGAAGTTGCAAATAGGAAATGTGATCTTTTCTAGTGATCTTTTCAGTGAGTATTCACCCCCCCTCACTGTCTTTTTTTCTCAAAACTTTTTATAAAAACTATATTCTGTACTTTATACTTATTTATCTATTGTTTTGTTAAAGGTTGTTTTTGTTAACCTATTTGAACTGCCCACCCTCTAACTGGGGGACACTGAACAATACATTTGGATAAGAACTGGAACAAATTTTATACAATATATAATCAACTTCGAATGAGAAGGGAGTTTTATAAAAACATCTAACCATTTCATTATACATCTGAATGGAAACTATTTCCACAATAACAGCCCATTCTGCCTGTTTTTCTGTGATTTCATATTGTACTTTTTTTAATTAGTTTTTTATTTTACTATATAAACTATATTCAATTATTATGTATAGTAATATAATTATTATTATGCTTTATACAATTCAAGAAGACTTAAGGAGTATAGCCTAATTTATTGAGAAAACCACTCTAAATGAAAAAAGTTAAATGAACAGTCCAACAAGATGCATTTCTGAGCTAGCAGTAACAACAAAGTTTTAGAATACATGAAAAGATTTTAATTGAAGAAAAAGAAAAAAGGTCTGGATATGGCTGCATTTCAACAGCTTTTAATATGCTTTTTGTATTCCATTGGTTAAACCGATCACAGCGACAAGCCTAGTTTAAAAAAAAAATCTGCAGTGTGAAACGTCACATTTTCGTTTTATTAATTGCGTTGCAAGTTTGGCATTTTTTTCATGGAATGGTGAGATTGACGGAATTGATTACGCAGCAATACGGAGGCAGAACGGACGGTCGGTACAGTTTAAAAATACAAACAACACAACTAGCATAAATACAATAATGATTTTGATAGCGAGTGAGTGACATTTCAAAACAGGACATAAACTACTGATTCTAGCTGTTCCTTTTCTTTCTTTTAAAAGGTGGTTTTACGTTCTGAAAAAGTGGCGAGATTAAGCGCAGCTAAGCGAGCAGCATTAAATGGATAGTTATCGTTTCCATGCAAAATGTTGAGATTTTTCATTTAACGTTTTGTTTCTTTTTCTTTTGCTTTCACAAGATTGACGTAGGCCTATATAAACCAGACACACTGTTCGATTATAACGACCACGTTAAATATAGTCTATAGGTTGAGTATCCGTAATTTCAGGGACTGCCGATTGAGTCACATGCAGTAGATATGAATGGATCACTTTAAGGTTGTTTCTCTGACTTCTTTTTCTATAGAACTCTATGGAAAAATAAGTCAGGAGAAACTACCCTTAATGTGATCCATCCACATCCAAGTGACCCCCAAACTTTTGAATGGTAGTGTGTGTATATATATATATATATAATTTAAAAATATACTTTAATATAATTAACACATATGTAATAGCCCATATTTCATACCCATACCTATTAAATATTTATGAAAATAAATGTCCCTCACGTCACGTGGCGCTGTAATGGCGACATGTAGTCCAGCTGTCTCTGGTGTTCGTGTTTGTTCATTTGAGTTGAAGATGTTGGGACTGATCCAGGACTGCAGACAATCTTCAGGGCCCAGTTAAATTCTACCCAAGGACACTATGGGTTCATTCCAATCGCTTTTTTTCACTTTTTGCATCCTATCCTCGCGTCCTTTCCTCACTCCTTAGCTCTGCCCAATGGAGGACGCAAAGAAAGGATGCAAGGATCAGATACAAGGACGGATGAATCGAAGCAACATGCAGTAGGCAAATGGAACGTCCTTGCTCAATCAAGCGTTAGCATCATATTACACTTACGTGCTTAACCATAATGTTTTTTAGCTTATTTTTTCATGAATAAACGTGAATAAACTCCTTCAAAAGGAGATTGGGCCGATGGTTGAAGGCAGGGGTCCTCAACCTTATCCAGAAAGAGCCGGGATGTGCAGGCTTTTATTTCAACCAAACAGTTAAACACCTGATTCTACTCATCAACCAATAGAGTCTTTGCTAAGGACCTTGGGTTAGTAGAGTCATTTGTGTTACTGCATGGTTGGAATAAAAGCCTGCACATCCCGGCTCTTTCTGGATAAGGTTGAGGACCCCTGCCTTCAACCATCAGCCCAATCTCCTTTTGAATGAGTTTGTTCCTGTGGATTCGACATTAGGGCCAATACAATGTGCCACATGTGATTATCCTCAACACCTCTTCGCCGCAAGACCCATTAGCGTGACAATTATTTTGCACCACGTTCCTCAACAGCGTTGCCCTGTTACAGCTATGTGTTTTACAGCATGCCTTCTTATCTACAGGGACTAGAACTATACTGCTACACCCCAGTGGCAACATATTACTGTATGTTTAAACAATGCCAGAGGAAACACTAAAACATGCAGCATTCTCCAGCGAACTGTGGCCTTCCCCATGGGAATCAGAGGAGCTTTTCTGGCAGGAAAACATTGTAAATCGCAAAAACACGGCTCAGAAATTGGGTGAAGAGTGACATCCTCCCAGTGAGCGTAGTGGTCGAAGAGATGGTGGGTTCACACAGCAGCTTCCTCCCACTCGACGGTAGAAAGTGTCTTGTCGTGTTTTCCAAGTAGAAAAAGATAGCATAAAGTCTTATAGGAAGCAGCCCAGGATATGAAGAAGCTTGTAAGAGATACAGAAACTAGATCACTGTCTTATCTTCGGGTCCCCAGCGGACCCTTCAACTGACTGAGACAAATTCCCAGTCTGAAAAAGCAGACTTAAGAGATGCCTATTCCTATCACACATGGAAATGTTCATCATGTGCCATACACCCAACTGAACCAGTAGACAGCCCACAGACAGGCTTGGCCTCCAGTCACTGAATGTGATGCCCAGAGAGACCAGCCAGCTGTCAGCTGTGGTTGTTTCCCAACTGCCTCCACTGTATAAAAGGTCGGGTTTTTGTTGTTGTTATAAGACAGGCTCGACATAATAAAGACATCTGTCCGCTTATGAGAGTCTTATGGTTCTCATTATGTTCTCAGCATGTCAGCTGGCATAACTTTTCATGTACAAAAATTTTTGACTATTCACTATCACTAAAACCTGGCTTGGGTCTGGCTCTTGGCAAACGTAGTTCAATTAGCAAAAGGAAGTCGAAGTTTCAAGTTAACGAGAGTATGGAATGTTGTTTGTGTGTGGGACTGAGCTTGCATGTTCGAGAAAAGACAGCGCAACTGAACTGGACTTCTGTATATCCTCCCGAGGATGAACGTCTCGTTTGGCGGGGGAGTAGGTCGGGGGTGATTTCAGACTCATCTCCTGCATGTCCATTTCCCATAATTCCCTTTTTTAGCATGTAACGCTCTAAACGTATTATGTGTACTGGCTACTCACAGAGATATTGAGTTTAGCATAATGAGACTGATAGCTCATTTCAGGTAATTAATAATAATAACTAGGCCTACATTGCTTGTACTTTTGTGTGTGATTGTGAGCGATGAAATGTGCACTCCACCCTGCTGTGTCTCTCCCCTCAGTGCAGCTGTGACCAGCCCCAGAGCTATCGGCCTCCGCTAGTTTAGCCATGGGAGAACAAAAGTGCCTCACTCATATTGTTCTGCAAACACCCAGGTCAACAAATGAAGGCCAGCTCACACTTCTTCTGAAGGGGAAAATCAATAAATCCACTGGCAACAGCCCTAAACACCCTCCCCGCAAAAACACACACTCATGGGCGAGGGAAATATGTGCCGATTGTGAAAAATATATCACCTCCGCTACTGCAGTGTACGCCGTACTGTGTAAACAACGTAGGCCTATATGGGAGAGCTCTAAATCATATTGAGCAGGGGCCCTAGGAGATGGACCCATGTACTCTGAGAGAGTGCTGAGTTGGCACAACCAAAAATATTTCGCAGGAGATAATGTTGTATGATACACACATTTCACTAGCCTATATAACAACATATGTGTGTATGTATGACCGGTGCGCTAGTAAGGAACATTGATTTTACTGGAAATCTTCAGGAAAATATGAATATGACGCTGTTATTATCTTGAATCAGTGTTACACAAGTGACGTTAGCGGAACCAAACAGAAGTAATTCGGTTTATTCCGTCTGTCTCGTCATCTGGACTTTGGTAATTGAGAAAGCCATGGCTGTTTAGCATGTGGCCACCGGCGGTTAACTCATAATGATGTGATCATCTCGCTGGCCCCTGAGAGGAAAAATGTTTTCACAACATGAGCCAGTTCCTGAAATCAAAAGCGCTCTGCGGACTCTGTCGTTGTCACAGCACAGCGAGTTCCCAGAAACACAGGCTGCTTTGCTGCGCTCTCATGAGGGTCAGTGTTGTAATTTGGGATATTTCAGAATTTGCCAAAAAGAGCTATTTTAAAGTGGGAACGCTTTCTCAGTAAAAGTGTAGAGACGGGGCTTTATTACCATGTTTAATTGAATCAATTGATTTTTATTATAACCAGGGGCAGTTAGTGTTAGGGGTTCACAGTGCCTTTCGAGTAAGAACTGACATGATATAGGTTAACATTGATTTTCAAAGCAATAACATTTTAAACCAAATGAAAACTTTCAAAGGAGAAGGGTTTGGAGGCAACGAAAGAGGTTTCTGTCGTTTGTTCTCTTTTTTGTTTATGAGGCAAAATATTTTTGAATATCATGCTGATTTCATTTCTGCTTTTCCCAGGATAGGTCAACCAACAAACTGCAGAGAACTGGACTCTCCAGGAGGCAGGACGGATAAACACTGTTTCTAATCTGTATTGATCAAATCACATTATGACCTAATGTCAGAAAAAGAGTCACGAGCGAATATGGAAGATTTCATTATCGTAGCTACTATATTTTAATCACCGCCAAACATCAATACACTCTTACAAACGCTAAATCCGTTTGCTGAATCCAATTTGTATTTGTTTTTATTTATGTGCTGTCACATACATGTCAAGAGGCAATATTTTGCTCTGGTCTTCGTAATCAGTTTCGATGCAGCAGCATCAATCTAACGCCGTTCTGGAACTGTCCTGCTGCTGATGCTTGTTGTTATGGCAACATGGTAATGCGTGAGCCCCATACCCTGCACGCATTTCTTTTGGCTTTTGAATGTCAATAATGTAATGTACATTAGAATGGGTGAAAAAAGATTATTCGGGTTATATACTTTTTTTTCGTAAAATACAGTACAACAATATGTGTGTTTTGTGACTGATAAAAATGTATATTGTTTAAATTACATAGATCTCATTTGATTTGAGTTCATAAAGTATTTCCACAAGGCCTATAATTCACTATATTTTCATTATGACACGTTTCCGAAATTGAGTGCACAGCACTGCAGACATTACTCAGACTCATGTCTTCACTTTTATTTTGGCAAGAGAATCAAGTCTCAGCAGTTGTTATTTGTGAGCTGTCTTAAGTTGATTTAAAATATTACTTGGATCAGTTTTCTCGGTTGAAATGAAATCGCTGACTTGAATAGAACAGGGATGAATGCATTACTTCATTCAGGGAGAATAGATTTTTACAGCATTGATTTTTTTTGTTTTTGGGCAGTAAAAGTTTGAGTCCGGTTCTGGCGTCGAGACGCAGCAGGCTGTCATAGAAGTTTCACTTCTTCCAAACTCTTCTGAATAATCATGAGAAATCACCTCTGATTCATTTGGGAAAGCAGTGGTGTACCGCAGCAATCCTGAAAAAGCATCAAGCATTCTGCGTAACAGTCCTGGGATTATTTCGCAATTTGAGAGCCTGGTGTGAAGCTGAAAAGCCTTTCATCGGCAGAGGAGCATTATGCTATGCTTGCTATGCTAATGAGACCAGTTGAAAGGTCAAACCCCGTGTCATGCTCCTTAAACCACCACCAGTAGCTTATCTATGGCTCCTCCTGGTGTGTGTGTGTGTGTATGTGTGTGTGTGCCTGCCCCTCCCTCGTGCCCCATGCTATCTCCCCATATACAGTACAGCTGTTTCCTGGCCCTGCCCATGAAACCAGTGAAGGAGATGGGCTGGGTCAATGCAATAAACACAGTCACTGACAAACACTTCCGCCAACAGTGCGAATTGCCCCTCTGACTGTACGGTAATCCAGTTAGTCAACGCTGATAAACTCTTCCAAACTGAATTACCATGGAGAAACAGAGCATTCCCACTGCGCACAGACAGCCTCCAGCTCTTCTGAAGGATAATTATTATCAGAAAAAACGACCTACGATGAGAGAAATAGAAGATAGACATACAAGTATTTATCATATATATATACATATATATATTTCATAACCATCCCATTTTAAGTGGCATTAAGGCTACGGCTACATACAAGAGCTACATCGAACATACATTGGTTTTTGACAAATGATTAATTGGCTAACTATTCATGAAGAAAATCAACAATTTCAATTGTGTACACTACCATGAATGCAATTCAGACCTGGCCATTACATTATCATGGAGCACAGCATACACATACACACATGTCAGGTAACAATAAGGGTACAAATCATAGAGCACATTATGACAGACCAGTACTGTACAATGAGGCAATAATGGAACAATCAGCGCAGCCTCGCTATGATGCGCTGTTGCCCCTGACGATGAGTTTGAGCTCAGGAATAGCACTCTTTCAAACTGATTTTAGCAGTTGAATCCTGACAGCCTCCATCAATCTCCAAAATCTAATTCTCGCACATTAGTGTCTTCTGCTTAGGTGAGGCCGAGCTGGTCTTTGAAATAGATCCAGCTTTGAACGAGCGATTGTGAAATCAAAATGAGATGGGGGGGGGGGGGGGAAATAAAGGGAACGGGTTTGGCATTTCTCGCTCCCGCTGAGTAAATTGACAGGAGATATGGTTCAAAGATTCAGAGAGCAACACGCCAAGTTTCCACTTTACTCTCTCTTGGCGCATTTAGTAAACCTGATGAGACTTTGTGAAACGCCAAGCCTAAATTAAATGTCTTGTTAAATGGACTGCCTTTTGATCAGACCTTTTTGTGGACACAGTTGTGTGACTCATAGTCTTCGGTGAGAGAAAGCACATTGTTAATACATGCCTTGTTTTAGGACATTTGAGTGTATGGAGAGGACGAATGTTGACTTTGACTTTGAATTACTTTAAACTTATAATGCTGATATTTTATTTTAAAGAATATACTACAGGTAATCAAGTTAGGGAATCCAACAGGCATAGCCTAGACCATGTGTGTATGAACCTAGTATTTAATTTCAGCAACACTCAAGAGTGTTTTATCACTTCAGAATGTTTTATCAGTGGCTGCGAACAACATGCCATCTTGGACAGGGAGGCTACTTTTTAAATTTAAATAAAAAATTCCCAGGAGAATTGTAACCAGGCTTAAATGAACTTCCTCGTTGTTGAGGAGGAGGCCTTATCATAACAGAAGCTATCTGTGGCATTCGTGTCTGCAGAGGCCTGAGCTCCCACCATATGTCTCTCTAAACTGCCATTATCTGAGTCTCTCTAAACTGCCATTATCTGACCTCACCAATGAAGTTCCTCCCAATGATTTATGTAAATATTTAAGTGGAGGCCAGACAAAGGTGATGTGTTTACTTGACAATGTATTACGCTAAAGGCTTCACCCATAAACCAAATACGTATCTATTTCAGTGATCACTTCTGAAATGCAGTGGGAAATGGGGCCTTGTTTGACATTGACAAACAGTTGGAGCTCATGAGCTGGATTGGCAGATTAGAGGGCATCGATGACCCAAATTTGCACACACACACAGACACACACTCACTCACACGTTTTACATTTTCCCATAGATCAGTGCAAATAAATACTTGAGAACTACAGTACGTAATTACTACCATAACAGTTCTTAACAACCATAACACTTTACCTCACATATTATATATAATATTACATTCATATTAATATTACACATTATCAATATATTCATTCCTTATTAATATTATGCATTCGTCATTCAGGTTGAATTATAGAGCAAGGTTACTTCACGTTACATAGTTATAACATCATAAAATAATTTAACATGGCATACCATACAACAAAACATAACATACAAAACGTTACAAAAAGAGTTTGGACTCGTCTTAACTTAACATATTTTCAGTGCACTGTTTTTACTAAATCAACAGAAAGAAATCTGTCACTCAGCTGAATTTACAGATTCAGCTTAAAGCACAGCTAGCCGATGTTATACATTCCCAGTTCAATACAAAATGTCTGCCACTACTGCAAGCACAGACAGTGGTACTTGTCATTTATGTCTAAGTGTCTTGAATCTGACAAGTATTTATTAAATCTGATTCAATAAATGCTGTGCCTCACTGACGGAAATCAAAGGCAAGTTCTGGCTAGAACCGCAACATCGCAGCATAGTTAGTCACCCTACGAGACGCCCACTTCATGGTAAATTAATGGGCAGAAAACCCCTTCACTATTTTCCATTTCAGTACCAAGGAAACTCCAGTAGTGGAGCGGAAAACCCTAGCATGAGTTGTGGTGCAGGACGGCTAAGCCACCGAAGGCCTAATGCCAGTGTTTGTAATACCAGGGACAACGCAGAGGTGTGTCTGTGTGCAGAAAGGTGCGCTGTCTGTTTTATTCCATTCAACCACATCCAAGGGCATGTCTCAACACAGCGGGCTCATGGAGCCTGCTTGCTTTCTCCCAAGGCCTGCCAAAGACAAGTGACCATAAAACAACTCATGTACACCATCTGGAACAGTTTCAAGTAAAATCTAGAAAACTATAAAAGGTGAATCCCTGTATGTCGTCCCCCGCCACATTTATGAAATGTTGTGTCTAGAAGATTTTCTCACAACTGTTACCATCAAAACCCTTCAATGGGCCCTGGTTGAACATCTAATTGCTCCCTGACGGGCTTATGCCCCGTGGTTTGTGTCCAAGCCAAACTGCACTTCAAAAGTCAGCGCCTTGAGCAGTCCGAAGTGAGCTTGCCATTTTGTAAATAAACAAATCAAATGTCCCTGCCAGTCTATAGTTAGTGGAACATGTAGGAAACCACTGGTATTATTATTTCTATGGTTTTCACTACAATATCGTGACAGAGCCTGGTGTAGACCCAGACCGCTAGGCAGACGACTCTTGGCGATGCTCTATTTCCTTAGAGACCTCTTCTTGGGGCCTGTTTTTTGTTTGGCGGTGTGACTGGGGGGGCTCTTTTTCCTTAAGTCCATGTTCCAGATTTGGAAGGGTTCCAGGTTTTACTCAGTGCAGTTATCCAGCTAACTCAGTAACCCTGCTTCGTAGTCTACCCCTCCAGGTCCGGTCACACCATCTCGCCCTGGCTCTGGAGTTTTGTGATCTCCGTGGAGGCCTTGTTGTTGCAGAGGTCATTCAGGGTTGTCGACTCCTTCCGCAGAGTGAAACTGAACAGCACCCCTCTGTATGGAAGGGCTGAACACTTGCACAGCGCCCCCCAGAGGAAGCGAAGAACAGACGGGTTGAGGATGATGAAGACCCAGGGGTCGATGATGGAGTTGATGGACAGGAAGCGCAGGGCGATTAGGTCAGTCTTGTGGCTCTCCTTCCTTTTCCCACTGAAGTTTATGTACACACGAACCTGTGTATTAATGAAAGCACAACTTCAGTCACTGGCACTGCATCCAAAACAATGACGTTTGCAAACCATTAAAGAATTAAAACTCATTAACTATTAAAGTGCAGTTTGCCTAAGTATATACAGTAAGTTCAGCTGAAGACTGTACTGTACTGTAAAAAATATACTGTATATTGGTATGCATAATTAAATGTGTATATCATTTTAAAAATATTTTATTTGATTTGAATGTTTAGGTAAACATTTTAAAGTGATGGTCAAGGAATTCTAAAAAATTCTAATAACCACAAAATATCACAGAGGGATGTGTCCACTACACGCCCACCAAATATCTTTTCAAGAAAATGTGAACAGGGATATTAATATACATCTCAAAGTCAGCTAATAAACTCAGTCTTGAAAGGACTCAAGATTGTAGGGGTGTGGTCTAAATCCACGCCCTCAACCCGAGTGCCGTCGATGCCATCCAGCCCTACATGTTTGAACCACAGAACGGTTCTTATACAGTTCTGTGGTTTGAACCATAGGTTTGAACCCGGCGAGCAGTTTGAACAGTGCAGCTGCTATCAAGAGATAAATATCACACGCAAGCTCACAATAAAAGTTAAGTTAACTTAAACGCTAAGCCGTTTGATCTAACGTTAGTCCATTTAGCAAGCTAAATTGCAAGGCGATGTTTCACCAAATGCATGTTCCACACAAATAATTTAATAATGGTAGGTTTTACAGAGTTTTTCTAATGTATTTAAAGACCCATTCATTAATTTCGGTTGCTTATCGAACGAAAATTACGTGCATGGCAACTATGTACTTCGGTGGATAATGGTTCTCATCTATTTTTGTTACTGTAACCAGCCACTGAACAATACGACAAAACCATTTCCAAGACATGGTTTATTTGGCAAAATCTTAACTATCTATTATTTTAGATTATCATCTGAGGAATGAGCTGTGCACCAAGTAAAAACAACGCGTGAGTGATTAGTTCGTTTCCATGCTGAGCTGTGCAAGGAGCAAGCTAATGTCGCTAGCTAGCAGAGGGATAAAATTGGTAAAGAGATAAGGAGAGCGGGAAAAAATAAACACTTTAGCTAACTAACTATTCCAAATGCTGAAAACGCGGACCTCAAGGGCAAACAAAACGAACGTTTGGTTCAGACTTCAGACAGGATTTTAGTTTTATTAGCCTCAAACTATGGGAGGAGTTATGTAATGAGATCAAAGTTTGTATTGGTTGAGGTTTCACGTCTACGTCACCATAGACCCATTTCGACTCCACCCTTTTTTTCAGCATACAGAAATAAATAGATATAGATAGACAGAAATATAACAAGATTGCAATGGAATTTATTAAATAAAAATGACTGTCAATTAATGCAGACATTTAGTCGATTGAAAAAAAAAAAGGAAAATCTTGTCTTTACTGGTCATTCTGTGGTTCATGAATATTACTACTTCTTCTGTTGTATTCATGGTAACTTCCGTCCCATTCATTCCCAATAAATTTCCAGAAAATATCACTCTCTCATTGGTTTTCTAACAAAAGTGACACACACACACACACACACTGCTAGTACACACACACCCAGTTTTATATTTTGCTTTTCCGCTGTGGTGCTGTATTTCCCAAGATGACTAACAGATTTTGAAGTGAAAGTGCACTGAACCATCCCTGGCTGATTTCCAGAAACAACCCGAATATTACAATGTCCTATTGGACAGAGACAGAGGCTCTCAGTTCACAAACTAAAAGTATATGGAATTACGTGCCTACATATGAAACTACAATGTCCACACTGCCTACTTAAAAGGTCACGGTGCAGTGGCACGGGCAACGACTGGAGCGTGTAGACTCGAGCGTGACCAGGACAGAGCCACTGTTCCCTTGAGAAAATTGACTCAGCCTGAATTGTTCTAGATAAAATTCAGCTGTAACAGGAGTGTTAAGTAAGTGCAACTACTGTAGGCAGGAGCAAAAAGTTCACTGCTGACAAACACAAAATGCTGAAACTATTGGTTTTCTGGCCGACAAACAGACATATGGTAAACACTCGACTCTTTAATGCACACCATCAGGGACTATACAACAACATAAAACACCCCTTCCTCCACCTGCGGGCCATTAGCAGGGCATACATAATGTTCCTCCACCTTTAGGTCATTGCCTGTGTGGGTACATAATAAACTACAATTCCTCTCATAAATGGAACACCATGCTCCATTGTTGGCAGTTAAACCTTAAACATCCCCCCTGTCATCTGTTATATGTAGTTAACACAACAGGCTCATAAAGTTGGATTTAAAAGTCCCAACAGATGTTGAAAAACTTTCTTGGCTATGGAGAGAATAACGTGCAATCCTGTGCTAAACTGTGATAAACTTGCTCATCAAATCAGAGGTCAGAAAATATCCACCAATGATCTTAAAGGAACAATTATACCTCTCATATCTTCTGTACCGTCATACTTTAACATTGTTTCATTACACTATTTCAATGCAGCATGTATTAAAACTCTGCAATCCTAAAGTGCAGTATTTCATATTATACTATAATAATCTATACAGTATATGCAATTGATATTTCTATTGCGCCCTCACAAAGTTTGCATTTGAGATTCCTTTAAACATGCATACTTACATTATTGATGTGAATATTTACTGCTTACCTTCTATATAAATTATATTGAGTTCAATGATGATACATTCAATAAAAGTGGCCTTGTAAATGCAATCCATCTATTATTAATTGAGGATAATTAAGTCCATTACTGGGCAGCTCGCAAGCTACCTGTACAGTCCCTGTAAATTTAGCGAATGAATACAGTGAATGCTTGGACATTGTGGGAAGTCGCAGGATTTTGCTTCCATATAACTACTTAGATATAACTAGTTCTGGTGATTTTTCCCTCTGTGCCTTTTGTCCAATTAGAGCCAATGCATGATAAGCATATCTGTCCCTGATTGGCTGGTATGTTGTAGCTTTCCCATGTACATGTAGCTGCACGTGCATGCTGGTGGAACCTCTTAGAATCAGATTTGTTGTACCTCAGTGCTGCTGTATGGAGCCAGTGTATGTTTGCAGTTTTAACTGATAATGCTTATTTATGTATTCTGATGTCATGTTAAATATTGAGTGAAATTAGGCTGCTGGGTAACTCATCCTGTTAAGGCATTGTTTGTTATGACCGGTGGAATAAGGGACCCAGTAGCAGGCAGGAGTACAGAAAACCGAAGTTTAATGTCAGGAAGCAAAATCAAAATCCAAAGAGGAGTACAAAAACAGGCAGAGGTCAAAAACGGGAAGGCACAGCAGAGAAAACAAAATCACAGTCCAGAATCAGGGTCGCGAGAACACAGGCAGAAGTAAAAAAAACGGGAAATCAATAAGGCACAAAAATAACCCAAAAAAGAACCGACGAGGAACAAAACACAAAAACTAACAAACTCGAAACAAAGACTCTGGAAAAACAGATACTAAAAATCTAACTAAAACACGAAACAAAAACTCGGAAAAACAAATACTTAGAATCTAACTAAAACACGAAACAAAGACTCGGAAAAACAAATACTTAGAATCAAACTAAAACACGAAACAAAGACTCAGAAAAACAAATACTTAGCACTCTCGAAAATACTGGCAAAAGACAAACGTTATTATGGTTGAGGAACTCGCGAAGAGTGACTAGGATGACTGGGTTAAATACACAAGGAAGTAGGAGGGGTTACAAACAACGTAAG
This sequence comes from Ilyophis sp. 1 JC-2022, assembly GCA_022702515.1. NCBI lineage: Eukaryota > Metazoa > Chordata > Actinopteri > Anguilliformes > Synaphobranchidae > Ilyophis > Ilyophis sp. 1 JC-2022. The sequence goes on from CM040406.1 coordinate 44,618,582, forward strand.
ATGAACACATTAGGAGACAATAACTCGATAACAAGGAAATCACAAAAACATGGAAGGGACTCGGAAACAAGCATTACAAACAACGGGCTCAAGTAGGAGCAGAACGTGACTAGAATTAAGGAGGCGTGGTCTCAAAGGAGAGACAGCTGAAACGAGGTAACCAGAATCTCAAGGACAGCTTAGTATCGCAGATAGAAAAGATACAGCGAGGAAACTTGTTAATTGTTAGTTCTAACTAAATACAGACAATTAGTATGTTAGTAAACATTTAAGTTAATGGTTTTAGTAATGTACATCTAACTAATAAACACCCGAGTGATTGTTAGCACAAGTTAGTAATATAAACAATATAAACACGGGAAATGTAAAGCAGAAAGTAAACAGAAAACGAAACTTCGGAAATACAGCGTGAACACTCGGAAAATCCCGAAGTCACCCAAACAGTGCATACGCGAGACAGGGTAAACAAACACACGAATGTGACTCGGACAACCCACGAACAGAGGGGAATGAACTGATTAAATTAAAAGTAATAATAATTAAAATAAAAATACAAATCAGACAGAACTCAAGACACTCAGAACATAACGCTGTTAGTGCATGGGATCAAATCCCGACCATGCCAGAGCCAACTGTGGATGCTGGGTGGCATGTGATTGGAGGTAGCGTTGCCTTGGGTTACACGAGGTGCACTCGGCACCTCATCCCTCTCTAGGGACCCCCGCTGGTCAATCGGGCGCTGGTGATCTGCTTGGTAAAGCTGCACATGAACCGTGTTCCTCCAGCTCGTGTCTGTGTGAGCTTGGCTTGTGGGCTGCGATGTGAAAAGGTGCAGCTGGCGACATCATGTGCGTTGGAGGCGAGTGCACATTCGCTTACACACTCCCTCATTGGCTGTGGAGCTTGCAGCATGAGCACAGCTGTATAAACCTGGGCACTGGGGAGTTTTATTTATGCATTTTGAGTGGAACTGAACCTACAAGCACCACACCACACAGAGACCCCAATATGACAGTTGCCCTTGAATATCAAAGCTGCTCTCATTTCTTTGCTCTCATCTTTCTGGGGTGGTAGGAACATAATAGTGAGAGAACTGGGCTTGTAATTCCAAGGATGTACGTTGCTCTAGGATCAGCCGAGTGCATAAAATATAGTCTGTGGATGAATATTTGTTCTGAACAATAGATAATGATCTCTCTCTCTATCTCTCTCACACACACACACACACACACACTGAATATTTAATCATACAGAGTGCTCTTTTAATTATTTATCAAATCATCATTATCCGAAGACACTAAAAGAAAGAGAAGGTGCTTGTTTGAAGGAACAGACAAGGTCCGGTTTCCTCAGGAGACCAGTGTGGTTTGTGGATAGATTTAAACAGCCCCTGTGATATTTATCCTACAGGTGACCTGATACCACCATAGATGTGTCATATACAGTTGTGTTCAAAAAAATAGCAGTACAACATCAGTAACCTGATGAACCACTGTTATTAGTAGTAGTGATATTTCTGCATGGCAAGTAATTTACTTGTAGATGTAGTAGTGTAATAGAAAAACAACAGACCCAACTGTCATTACACTTGTTCTGAGTAATTGACTCATTCATTGAAAGGGTGTTCAAAATAATAGCAGTGTGGAGTTTACTTAGAGAATTAATTCATTCTCTGAAAAAACAGATGTCATTAATTGTCCTTTATTAAGGAAGAAGGGAAGCAAATGTTTCACACATTGTTATAAAATATATTTCCTTCTGACTTGCTAAGTAAAATGGGCCATTCCAAACATTGTTCGGAGGAACAACGTAATTTGATTAAAAAGTTGATTGGAGAGGGGAAAACGTATAAAGAAGTGCAGCAAATTATAGGATGCTCAGCATCTCAAATGCTTTAAAATGGTAACAAAAACCCGAAACACGCGGAAGAAAACGAGCTACTGTTAAAACGGATCGAAGAATAGTACGAATGGCAAAGATTCAGCCAATCATCACCTCCAGAAAGATCAAAGATTATCTAAAATTACCTGTAAGTGCTGTTACAGTCAGAAGACGTTTTATCAAAGCTAAGCTATCAGCAAGAAGCCCCTGTAAAGCACCATTGTTGAAAAAACGGCATGTGCAGAATTGGTTAAAATTTGCCAAGGAACACATCGATTGGCCCAAAGAGAAATGGCGTAACATTCTGTGGACTGATGAATGTAAAATTGTTCTTTTCGGGTCTAGTGGTCATCGACAGTACGTCAGACGACCCCCGGGTACTGAATTCAAGCCACAGTACAATGTGAAGACAGTGAAGCATGGTGGAGCAAAAATCATGGTATGGGGACACTACGGTGTTGGGCCTATTTATTGTATACCAGGGATCATGGATCCGTTTGAATACATCAAAATACTTGAAGATATTATGTTGCTGTATGCCGAAGAGGAAATGCAACGACCCCAAACACACGAGTAAGCGAGCAACATCTTGGTTCCAGACAAAAAGGATTGAGGTAATGGAGTGGCCAGCTCAATCCCCCGACCTAAACCCCATTGAAAACTTGTGGGGTGACATTAAAAATGCAGTTTCTAAAGCAAAACCCAAAAATTCACAGGAACTGTGGAATGTAGTTTGTTCATCCTGGGCTGAAATACCTGTTTCTAGGTGCCAGAAGTTGGTTGACTCAATGAAACACAGATGCACAGCAGTTATCAAAAACAATGGTTATGCAACTAAATATTAGTTCAGTAATTTAAAGTGAAGTTAAATCTTGAAAAATGTCTTCAGTTTATACAGTAAGTGTTTGAGTTTGAAGAGAAAAATGTCGACACTGCTATTTTTTTGAACAGATTAATATTCCTTTTCTTTGCTTCCTGTAAAAGAATAACGCAGACTTGATCAAATTTGTTAATGCTTTGATTTGGAATTGAATGTGTAATGTTTCCACTACATTTAAAATGAGCTATTAAAAAATATTTGCACTTTATTCACTTTTTTAACGCACTGCTATTTATTTGAACACAACTGTATGTGAGACATGCACCAGAATTTCCTTTTTCAACTTTGCTGCAAAGCCTGATTAAAATTCTCACACAAACGCAGGAAATTCTGGGGCTGATACCAACACCCAATATCTGTCTTGCCACATTGGCTGATACAGATACTGATTACACCACAAACGCTAACTGCAACCAGGTTTTCACTGTCATGGAACGCAGATGTGATATCACTGAGAAATCAAACACATTTTATTTACATAACAAAATATAGATTTTTGCTCATTACGATGAGAGCATGAGTCTAAAGAGCTACTGAATCTCTGTATAGCTTTGCTTGTGAGTTTGGCTGGTATGCGTGGCCCATCAAGTGCCTCCCTCTCTATCTTCCATATCAGCCAATCACACCAGCCGCAATCTTCGCTTATCAGCCAATACTGGCAAATTGGTTTTAAGCTGTCGATGCCGATATGACCCCGATATTATCGTGCATCCATAATTTGAACTATTGTTTTGAGCGTCCTTTTTTTTTTGCCTGAATTCATTCTGGTAATTTCTTTATAAAGCAATGCGTGCAACTCTGACATCCTTCAGTAAAGTATTGTTGCTTGTGTCCATGTGTTTTTCCCAGGGGCATTTGATGGAGCAAGTGTATCAAACTACTGAGCATTTCACATAATGAAGACCATTTATGCAGCCTGTGAGACTCCCTGACAGTGCCCATATTCCTTCTGCTGGATCTTTCCAACCATCGCATTGTTAATCATTCACACGCCCTTTCTCCGGGGTACAGTATTCCTCCTGGGGCTTTAAACTGCCAGCTTCTTTATCAAGAATCTCATTTAGAGTAGCAACGCTGACCTGGGATCAGTTTACATTTTTAACTCATAGTGAGTAAATTTGGGATATGAGCCAGGGACACTTGATCCTGGATCAACACTCCTGCTCTGTGGCGATTGATTAATACACGGGCTCCGCGCTCCTGTTGTCCCACCGACGTACTTCCATCTCATACCAGGGCAAAAAGAGGCAGATAAAAGCCCCAATGCACACAAGCATGAACCATAACATAGATACACATCATTTTAAATAAAAATCAACTTACGCTCTTATTTCGACCTTTTATTAAAAACATGAGCGCTCAGCTCGGATATAATTACACAGGCAGGCACATCAGATCCTGTATTTTCAGTAAGCGTATTAATGCTGTTAATGCTGTTAAATCTGAAAATTAATATACATTTGTGGATATGTTCATAAAAACGGTCATTGTTTTTAACCATAAAGGTTCAAACAAACACAATACACTCGAATTGTATATACATTCTTAGAAACATTTTTAAATTGAGTTAAGGGTCTGCTATGAAACGTATTTTCCAGTACTGGCACTGATTATGAATTTCTCTGATTAACTTTCACATCTGCATTGGCTTTTAGAGTAAAGTTTATAAGGTTTCTCTCAGCTACATTCCACCATTTCACTGATGGAGGCACTATGTGGAAATGTTACCTTCACCTTGCAAAATGTTGACCGTGGATCTTTTATGATTTGTCAGTAGGTATTATGACGTCCATCTCATGGGCAGCGGCAGAGAAGGTGTTTGCTTTCTCATATTACACAGGCATTGCCCTTCTCTATAGTTGCCATTCATCTTCCACCTCCAGAGGCACAATGGAACAAGGGCACAGATTTATCAGACCCCTGTGCTAGTTACATTGTGCAATCATCTTCCATCCTCCTTGAGTAACCCCATAGACTGGCAACAGTGTTTCAGATAATTGTCATGAAGACCGATTCGTTTTTGACCTATCGTACCAAAACAATGTGTGCCATTTTGTCTATCCTGACAGTAATGACAGCAATATATATCCATAAGCAGAATGACCTTTCTCTATTTTGAGACTGAAGGCAAAGGTGAAGAGCGAGAAGTGTTGGGTTTCATGTCTCTGGGTGTTACAGAGCTGTTACAGGACGAGCACACACTGTATAGAGCAGGCTGTATATATACTGTATATATACGGCTCTGGCTGGTGGGAGAACTTGGGTGCCGTCTCGACCAGAAGACCTATAGGATAAGATGCGATTTGCCATCCAGACTTACATCATAAAGTCAATATGTCCTAAAGACCAGCAGGTCCTCAACATAATTCACTCACTAACGATTTACAATGCAATTTGCAGGACTGTGACGCCCCTGCTAAGTAATTTAAAGCATTATTTATCACAATTAATTCCATTATGATTTGAGTTTTTGAAATTTGATGGTCCTAGCAGTTGTTGGACTTGTTCCAGTTCTCATTACGGACATTGCATCGATGCCATTAAAAAAGCTCTAACATGATTGAATGTGTTCGGTGGTGGCTCTCAAGGTGAAGTAGGATGCTTACACAGCCAGATAGGGTTTTGGTCGCCCTAAATATGACTGCTGTTGTGGCCCCAAAATGCTCCAAAAAACCTTGAATCGTGTGTCCCACAGATGGTTGTGGCCCTAAACTACACTGCATAGTGTGTTTTTGCCAGCGGCCGGCTTTGCATGCTGATACAACCTTGTATCTTGACAGTTTGTGCTGTACATTCTATTTTCTTTTCACCTATATTTACTGGCTTTAATAAAAATGGCATAGTATACATGTATATATACATGTATAAACGTGCTATTGTCTGTGTCTATGACTATTCTTGTAAGAATACAAAAAGCGCAGCTGTATTCACAAATGAATATGTTTAGAAGTATGCCGTGTGAAGGGCTTTCTGCGTCTTTCTACCTTGATGTTCCCACTGAAATCATATTTAATGCAAAAAACTGTTGTGCTGCTCACTTATCACCATTACCCTGCCGGGACAGTGACAAACTCCTTTTGTTTTATAGTGTTCCATGTGAACTCCAAATTTACAATCAATTTCAACGACTGCAGGTTGTTTTCTTTTTTGAGCTTTTTCCCGTGGCTTTGATTCCAGAGAACAGAGTTTTCTGAGAGTGTTTTTTTGCGCCAACGACCATTGGGGAATAATGTGCTTCAGTATAGCTCCACTGGAATATCATCTTCCGAGTGAAATATCATCAATGTCAAATAATGGCTAAAATGATAACGCGCACTTTGTAAATTAATTGTCACGTCAATTGAACTAATCTGATTTTACGGTTACGAGGTCAAAGGGAAATTATTAGACGCCGGTATTTTAGTTAACAGAAGTATTTCTACTCAGTCTGTTTTACGGTGACATGCATTTTCCAAAGAGAGTGAACATTGAGGTATAGCACTCCTTGTGAGAAGGAATATTTTTCCCAAAGAGTGTGATTGCAAACCATCCTACAAAAAACACTCCTCTGCTATTAAATTAGGTAGTCGGCTCACACACTAAAGCAATTCACTGTCCTTGTATGATAAAACGACAGTGCTATCGCTGAATACACAAGAAGATGTGTAGTAGCAGCCTATAGCAACTGAACACTTATAGCAACTGCAATTATAGAAAGAAATACTGCATAACACAAATCGTTTTGTTTGACAGCCTCTTCAATTGCGGTCGCCGCACCAGTGAGTCCGTCCATCCACTGATCTTCTCATCCCATGGTACAATTATGTAATTGTGAGTAAATCATCATCATTATTTTAGAACTGTATAGTTTGACATTTATTTTGTTCAGGCATAACAATTAAATTCTGGTATCATTCATTAGGTGATCCTATTTTACTGTATAGACTAGACAGTAGACCAAATGTATGTTAAATAAAGAATGGGTTTTGAATGACATCAAACGTTAAAGAACTTCATGGTAAAAAAATATTTGGTGTCCGCTGCAATTGTGTAAGAATAAAATGTTTAAATTTTTTATTGTGCATCAAAAGGAAATGCCAATGCTTTGTTTAACAGGTTTTTTTTCTCAAATATTTAAAATGGTTTCTATAAACTGAAAATATAGCTTAGGTTGAATTCTACTAGGACTTATGTTTATATATAAATATATTTGCTGTGCTGGGCATTGTCATTTAAAATAAAGTGCAGATAAAAGTAAATGAATGAGCATTGTTGGCAAAGGACCAATTTTAACAACATCCAATGCACCAACAGTTATAAATAAATAAACAAATAAACATACAAATAAATACATATTGTGATGCCAAAAATAGAAAATATTTACTTACCATTAGCGGAAGGGAACAAATCACGAATGCCACTGTCATGAAGACCAGGAGAATAAGGTGCTCGACCTCTTCAGCCATGGATCTTCGGTCATTTTTGCTCCTTGTAGAACCACGGTTCATTTTGCGCCTCCGATACATGAGAACCAGGTGGTAAACCACAAACGCGTTACAAACCACGACGGAGGTGACGATCACAAGCATCACCGTGGCATAAACGTTGGCATACACTTTGTCCACGAGCCTGCGCGGGTTCATGTCAATGAAACACCAAGTCCCCGGGCAGTATTGTACATAATCCCCAAAACCAACGAACGGCAAAAAGCAGAAGACTACGCAAATTAGGTAAATGAAGGGAATGGATACATATCCTAAACGTTTGGTGACGTGCCGCCCGTAAAAGTATGGGCATCCTATGGAAACGCATCGCTCCAGCGCCATGGCGAAAAGTATGGATAAAGTTGCCAAACTAAAAAAGGTCATACTAACACCAAAATACTCGCAAACAGTGCGATTCTGACCCATACTTATAATTGTCATGTTTGTCGCATACGATGCCATCACTACCGGGCTAATAAGACAAGTTCCCACAAGGTCCGTAACAACCAGCGCGGTCACCAGCACGTGGAAGAGAGACTGGCGCTGCCGACTCAGGTCCTTTCTTCGACGGATTTCCAACAGGATCAATGCGATTACATTTCCGAGTACTCCTGCTGAAAACATCAGTGCGCTGATGGTCGGGTTCGCGGGCTCGATCAATTGCATGTGATGACAAGTGTCATTGTCTGTGTTCGTTGATGGTGTAGGCATATTTTCTCCACAGGCCAAATATATATATATTTTTAATGCATGCGATTACCTTTACTAACTTTTACTAATGTTATTCAGAAGTAGCAACATACAAGTCCGTTTTCCATAAACTGAGAATTTCTGTGTTGGTTCGTTGGACTCATTTAGTGGTCTCACCTTTGGTTCCCGTTGATTTCGAGGAAGGTGAATTAATCTTCACATTCAAATATGAATCGAAGTTCTGGAATACAGCGGGACACTGTATATATTCATTGAACGTCGCAACTCCCCCTTTTCACGTAGGCTAAAATGACAAAAAAAAACAAGAAAACGTTTTTGGAGTGGAGGCTACTGTGAAAGTATCGATGCAAATGTTTCCCCGTTCTGAAGATGCTTCTGTCGGAGTGCATAGATTCCTCGTGTCAGAGCAGTTCATATCTAAATAATTTATTTTCTCAGGTTGCTCGACTAAATCTAGCGGTAAAAACGAGTGTGCGAGTCAGCATGGGGTTCCTCTTTCTGAATGCAGTGATGCGATGACGTGACGTCACCCAGCCGTTGACACACCCTATCCTCAAAAAGTATGTGGAACATTTGATGCCTTTAAAATAGGCCTACATTGACAGGTTTGCTGTTGTTGCAACAACAACAATAATAAAAACAACAACAGTAATAATTATAATAATACAGGAATAGTACTATTGTCAAAGTGTTTTATTTATCAAGTGCACAGTATAACACAAGGTCATTCTGAACAATGAAATTCTTAGGACATGGCAAGCAACAACTATGTAGTAGGCATTAAAAACAAACAAAAAATAAATAAATAAAAATAAAATATATATATATATATATTAAATTGTTAAAAAGAGTCAAATAAGGGCAAGAATAACATAAATATAAATATACATAGCAGTAAAATGCTTTGTGTTACTGTGGTACATGTTACTATAAAAAATTAATAATTATAAAAACTTTACTTCAGTGAAGTGAGTGTGTGGTGTACTGCATTCGAAAATGTGGTTTGTACAATGTGGTTTATAGAACAGCAGGGGATGTTTTTGTACACTGCGTGTAGTTGAAACAGGAACTTCCGCTATGTATTCTCAAATTCTTGTCATATAACTATATCCTACAATGACAAATGTACAGCTGTATGTGTCTACTTGCAGTTCGTTTTGTATGTGCTAGTGAGCTATGTACGTGTCTGCAAAAAACGAAATCAATGTGTCTATATATAAGACTGTGATAATGCTAGAGGGTTATTTATTGTTTACATGGAGTTTTGTGTGCAAGTTTGCGATGTGGAAATGTAGGAATACAGTGTGCGTGCCTATATGCATCTGTTGAGCTGTAACTGTATCAATGCCACTGGTGGAGATTCTTTATTGATACCAGACATGACTCGGGCCTGTATTAAATCTGCATCTGTAATCCGCATAAATCCTGTTATTTAATGGGATGGCCATTAAACAATGAGTTAATGCCATTGACAGTGTTTTGAAAAAACGTTTTACTGTAAAAATACAGTTGTTGTTTTTTTTACAGTGTGCAGTTAAGAACCCCCCCCCCCCCCCCCCCCCTTTCCCAATGAGTTAATGCCATTATTCTCCATGACTTTGACAGTGTTTTGAAAAAAACGTTTTACTGTTAAAACACAGTTGTTGTTTTTTCATGCACCCGCCCCCCCCTTTCCCAATGGATCATAACTGCACCCTGTTCCCCTGGGCATTTGTGAGCACCTGAAATTTCCACATGACTGCCGCCCAGTGGGCAAAAAAAAAGTGACACATGCCACAAAAATACAAAATTCACACACAAAAAAATAGCCATAAACCAGAAAACATGCATGTATGGCTCTTACAGTTCTTTTCATCCTCATGTATTCACAGGGGCGATGTGCCAGGACCTGGGAGTGTCATTTAGTGATGTGTAGTGAAAATTCACATCCTGGAGGTAAAATGTGGTTTACACTGGTTGTGGAGGCGTAAGCAACATACATTATCATTCAAACAACCTTGCCAGTTTGCCACAGGACAGATTGTGTGACCTGCATTAAGTATCTAGGGGAACCCGTACCTTTGGAACGTGATATGTGGTGAGACAGACTCCGAAATTAAGGTACAGTGGAGGGACATTTTTCTTCTTTATGGAACAAATTTTCCAAATGTACCCTTAAAGTACAATAATGTTCTATTTGGGTACTAATAAGTACCTTTTCCTGCAAACAAGATACAAATTATGTACTGCTGGCTAGGGGTAGGATTGTATGTACCTATAGGCTACATCCCAGTGACAAGCGTTTGTACCTTTTTAGGTACTTTTCATACCTTTTTTTTCCTGAGAGTGTATACACATTTACAAATATTTTGTGTGTGTGTGTGTGTGTGTGTGTGTGTGTGTGTGTGTGTGTGTGTGTGTGTGTGTGTGTGTGTGTGTGTGTGTGTGAGAGAGAGCATGGAAACTGTACGGTGTTACAGATCTGTGCTTGTGACGTAGGCATCAGCAGAGAAGTCCTGCTACCTGCTATGTTTGTCAATGACCTCCTGGTCCCCTGAGGTGGACTCACCTCTGAGCACATTTTCACCTCTGGCACTGATTCCATTATCACTACACTGCTGTGTGCACATCGTTCTGGCAGTTAAAAGTAGAGATGGCTCAGGTTGGAAAATTCAGCCAGCCGCTGTTTTCACGTGGCACATGCGCCATGCAAGGGTTTTCCATATTCCTGTGGAGTTAAACACCTGCATAATTCTACTACCTGATGTATAAAGCTATCTATCGTTTCTATATTAGAACAAGAATATATGATGGTAAAAAAGGCCACTTAGCTGGTCTAGGGTCATAATTTGCCTGCTATGTAGAGACTCTGTGCCAGTCATGGACTTAAATCTTGGGGGGGGTGCAGCAACTTTGGGAAAGCATGAAATCGTCCCCTCCAATATTATCATGTTTTATTGGGCCGTACACTGGTTATCCCCCTCAAAGCTGAAATGAGATCTACATTCTCGGTACATTCTTGGTGCCAGTCATGTGTCACACCTGGATCAATCATTCTCAAGGGTCTCTGCCATTACTACATTACCTAGCAAACCATCAACCCTGCAACATGCTTCAAATGTATGTTGCTGCCACATACAGTTGCCATGACGAGGTAGACAGGCATCCCATGGGGTCCCAACCGCTCCTGTGCAGAATTTTTATGTCTCATGTCAAACAGCTGGTAGCGTGAAACACATTTTACAGAAGATGGCTTACTTTTTGCCGATCTCATCTGCTACAAGAGACAGCCTCAAGGGCTTTCAGTCACAATGAACTGCAATGAACTGAACTTTGGTCAAAAAAAGAATTGGCACAGATTCAGGCCTACTTGTGCGAATGTGCTAGTCTTCTGTTTTATGAAACTAGTGTTTTTACACAGTAAACACGTACAGTTTTTTGTAAAACTGTGAATTATTAAATTATTAAGTGTCCACCGCCTGCCATAACGCAGGATACTGTAAAATTCTAAATGTAGAATCGGCTAAATAATAACAATTGAGAGTGTCATATTGGAACATCTGTGAACAGTTTCTACGGCAGCTTGAGGGCTGTAGCACTCAGTCTATTTCATGAAAATATACACAGTAACCTAGAAACCTCTGTCACAACATGAAAACACCACTGTTTTCTATGGCATATGAAAACACCCATATACGTATACTGTGTGATTTTTTATGTATCTTTATTTATAGCATTTTTAAAAAATCCTCACTATTCTACAGCCAGTGTTAATGAACAGTTTTTAAGAACAGCGATTCTGATGTTTGTGGTTGTGGAAATTTGACATTTTAAATCCATGGCCAGGCTAATGTAGAGATTAGTGCTGAGTTAGTGGGTTTAGAGCAGGATATGTTGCCATGGAAATAATCCTAACTAAATATAAGATGCATGTCATGAAACCAGAGCTAATCAATTCCGCTAACTCATTAATAACATTTTATGAAATACCCCCAGTTTTACTGCCCCAAAATAACGTATCACAGGCAGCAAGGAACAATATTTAGACAAATCCATGTGAAAAACATCAGCACATAACATGCATGATTCATTTTTCTAACCATATACACACATAACTAAATATACGCTTTCAATACTCATCGTGTGATAATAATTTGTGAAGATTATTTTTGCTATTCATTCATTATTTACAAGTGATTAAATGTCTGAACATTTATTTGTATCGTGGTTTCGACACCTGAGGATGTTTGTTGCCACTGAAAATATTTTTTCTCCAAAATACATCCAAGGTTTTTGCCATGATCTCTGGTCCCCTTTCTACATCACTTCCATGCCCCTATTCCCCCTGTTGCCCCTCCATGTACCCCCACCCTCTGTACACCGAATGCCCCCCAATACACTTTGCCATCTGCCAATTCCATTGTAACGCTCACCACGTGTCATCACTGACTCCACCCATTCTAGAATGCACTGATGCACTGACATCAGCAGTTTCAGACAAACATTGAATGATCCCTCTGTTAGCCCCGTTAGACCTGAAAGGGCCGAGCTGGGTATTGCGTGCTGGGAGCCAGGCATGGACCTTTCACACACGCACAACAGTGGGGTGATACTGCCCAGTTATTGTCAGAGTTGTAGAAATACATAATAATATATATTATCATTGTAAAGAAATTACAGTAAAACCATATCTGTTTTAAAAAATATATGATTTGCTTGTATAGATCTTTTTATTCATATAGGCTACATATCGAATGACTGCATCCTCACACCTGGGTGAAGCACAGTCCTTTTTGTAGCTAAAAGCTCACACCAAGCAGAACTAGCTAAATGCAGGGATGGGAGGTAACCACTACATACCATATGAACTCTAAAACTTTTTATATTTGTACTCCGCTCAAAGATAGCAGCTTTCCGTCGGTATCTACAGCCATCGGGGCTAACGTGCATGGCTGCCCTTACAGAAGCGCCGATGCGGAGGAGGCACTTTTAGCATATTCATTAATCACTCTGTTTCTTATCCTTCAATCCCCTGTTACCAAAATGATGTTTCCTGGAGTGGATTTTGGCTTCCTTAGAAAACAATATTGGCTGTACTGTGCCCAAACACAAGCATAATCGTCATGATGTGACATCGCCATTAATAATGCATGCAGTAATTGAACCTCCCAGAATGCCATTAAATAGCAGTGTTGATTCACGGCTTTGGCCTTTTTCTGATTGGATTTCGGAGGTTAATGCTCGTAGTAACACAAGGGCTCAACTGGAAATATAATCATCCAGTGACTGGAATGCATTTTCACGCTTTTTATGACAGGAAAGTTGGACAAGTTAAAAATGTTATGGCAAAACATTTAATGCTGATAAAACTGTATGATGTTATGTATATATTACTTTATTATTTGAAAAAAAATGTAATAAATTAAACCCATGCAAAGTGTTTTTGAAAATAAATTATTACAACATACTACCAGGGATATTAGTAGCTTTGTTTTGAAATTGTCACATTAAATTTTTTTATTTTACAAAAAAAGAGGTTCAGTTTTACCCACAATCCTCTTATTGCTGTAGGGAAATGTTTTTTTTTTTTCTTTCCTGGAATTTTCTTTATGAAAATGCAGTTTTTTTTGTGTGATTCCAGTACAAAGCACGTCTTAATATTTCTTGTGGAGAGCTGTCATTCAGCATCATACAATACAATGACTATCAGTATCATTCTGTTTTACGACTGCTTCAGCAAATACATTTGAAGCAGTCAGAATAGAATGTACTTTGGCCCACAGAATGTATTTTGCTCTCCTAGATCCCAGTTTCTGAAAGTGTATGGCTAAGGTGTCTCAGATCATAATGAGCTGCCTAGGATCACTCCCTATAGTAGACCTTTGGCAAAATAGTTTTCGCAGGGGCCAAATGAATGGCTACCAGTCTACCACTCATTTGTGAGTGAGTGGAATACTGATTTTTGTGAAGTGCAACTTCCCATAGGGCCTGATCACTCCACAGCTTGGCTGGGTAATGAAGTGTGATACTGACCCTGGCAGTGATACCAGCAAGTCTCTCCTTTAAGATTCACACGTAAACGACTGTGTGAGTGTATGGTATGTGTGAGTCTATGGTACGTGTGAGTGTATGGGACGTGTGAGTGTATGGCACGTGTGAGTCTATGGTACGTGTGAGTCTATTGTATGTGTGAGTGTATGGTACGTGTGAGTCTATGGTACGTGTGAGTCTATGGTACGTGTGAGTCTATGGTACGTGTGAGTCTATGGTATGTGTGAGTCTATGGTACGTGTGAGTCTATGGTACGTGTGAGTGTATGGGAGTTGGGAGTCTATGGTACGTGTGAGTCTATGGTACGTGTGAGTCTATGGTACGTGTGAGTCTATGGTACGTGTGAGTCTATGGTACGTGTTAGTCTATGGTACGTGTGAGTCTATGGTACGTGTGAGTCTATGGTACGTGGGAGTGTATGGGAGTTGGGAGTCTATGGGAGTTGGGATTGTTTTGATTTAGATAAGCACCAGAGTGTGCATTTGCATGTCAATTTAATAATTAATATTAAGACATTTGTAATGATATTCATTATAGCACCTATAAGAGTGCAGAACAGACAGGACAGGGAACAGATAATTTGTCCATAATTTTCAAATGGGGGTATGAGAAGCCAGTGTCATTAAAAATAATAGTGGCTCAATACATTATTTATAAAAGGGTTTAACATTAGTTTTTTTCCCTGAATACCTCCACACAGTAAAATGTTCAGTGTTAAATCAACACTTAAAGAGTACATATGGTGCCTGCTGGACTCATATGTACTCTGTTAGAGTTAACACTGGACAATTTACTGTGTATGTACACACAAAAACTATTGAAATATGTACAAAATTACTGCACATGACTGGCATAATTGGTTCGTTCTTGTGTTCCAGCAGTGTAGTAAAATGGTAATAGAAACTGCAGGTTTGATTCCCAGCCACGGCGCTGCCGTTGTACCCATAAGCAACTTATCTACTTCACCTCACTTTCTTCAATAAAATATTTGTTTATGTTAATGGGTTGCTTGCAAAAGTCTAATCTGTATAAAGTGCAACCAGTGTTTCTAAATGCCGGTGTACAAATGCCACTACAAGGCCAAAAGTATATGCACACCTGCTCATCCATTACATTATGTTACAGGCATTTAGCAGACACTCTTATCCAGAGCGACTTACACAGCTGTTGCATTTTGTTTCACACAGTATCAATTTCTACAGCTGGATATATACTGAAGCAATTCAGGTTAAGTACCTTGCTCAAGGGTACAATGGCGGCGTCCTACCTGGGAATCGGACCTGCAACCTTTCGGTTACAAGCCCTGTTCCTTAACCATTATACTACACTGCCACTCTCCACTCTCCTGGGAAGGCTTTTCACTGGATGTTGGAACATTGCTCTGTGCATTTGCTTCCATGCAGCCAGAAAAGCATTAGTGAAGTCGGGCACTGACGTGGGGCTACTAGGCCTGGCTCACAGTCGGCTTTCCAACTGATCCCAATGGTGTTTGATGGGGTTGAGGTCAGGGCTCTCTGCAGGCCAGTCAAGTTCTTCCGCACCGATCTCGACAAACCATTTCTGTATGGACCTCCCTTTCTGCACTGGGGCATTGTCATTCTTAAAAAGGAAAGGGCCTTCTCCAAACTGTTGACAAAAAGTTGGAAGCACAGAATTGTCTAGAATGTCATTGTATGCTGTAGCATTCAAATTTGCCAGCACTAGAACTAAGGGGCCTAGCCTGGACCAGGAAAAACAGCTCCAAACCAAGGGGTGTCCTGATACTTTTGGTCGTGTAGTGTATGTTGGAACACTAAGTTCAAGGGCTCTGTCTTGGCGATCTTGACGCTTGGTCTAAGCGCATGGCGTAAAGTCCATTTAAGGCATGTCCAAGTCCATTTTTGCTAGTTTACGGCATGCTTTTTGGGCGCTAAGCACGGCGCAACGCGCAAATGGGTTGAACCTAGTCTCTTCATTAATTATAGGTGTGTCTTGGGCGTGACATGCAATAAACTAATCAAAATGTCATATCCCATTCCCTTTAAAAGCCTGCTTTTTCACCTTGGCGGATTGCTTGATGGTGAAACAGACATGCTTGTGCGTGTTTAGTGCGATCAAGGAATAGGCTTAATGGATCAATAGTCAATATTATTCGGACTAGCCTATGAGTTCCGGGTAATTCCCGACAGGGCTGTTATTTTAAAAAATATATGCGGTAACATTTTGTTAAAAGGACCTGCAACAGCTGAGAATAAGATATCGATGGCTTCAGTCTCAGCTTAGAAAACGCCAAATTAGCCTGCTTGTTCAACGAATTTCGTTTGATTATGCAATGAAAGTGTCAAACATCAATTCCATGAGGCTATTCTCGTGGAGTTCCCGAAGTTCAAGCTTCATCCGAAGTTCATTAGGCTACCTGCATAGTAATATTGATTAATAACATAGGCTACATACGCTACCGTTATTTTGCCTTAATGGTTACACTAAATACAATAAATCTGTCAGATTGGCAACCCATATGTTCGCGCATATTTCTCCTTGTTTTATAATGTCCTGCTTATGGAAATGTGACCAACCTGTTTTACTCGTAGCGTAATTCTGTAAAACAATCCACTTTAAGACCGTGAAACGTGCGACTTACAGCAGGGAAAACAGAGAACATGCATCGCACATGCAGATAATGGCATTAAAATTAATTGTGTAACGTGCTGCAAATTTGTTTTCGTTTCTAATTAGACGCTTAGTTTTCTTCTCGTTTTGTTCAGTTATGGAATAACAGGTTAAATCAGCTGGGTTTTAATAAGCTGAGAGTATGAAAACCTTGTCACTGTCATTTTAAAAATATGAAGGACGAAGAATACTAAGGTTCAAATTCAGTTAGCATGGTGACATTTATCTCCATTGTTTAACCGTAGGCTATGGAAAAAACCTTATGCACAGCGAATCCGCTGTAGCTTAGGCTATTTGAAAAACTATACGTGCAATATTCACTGGACAAGGTTTTGAACTTTTTTCAGTTAAAACCATTCTATTTACTCACAGGCTGTAGGCTTAGAGAGCTGCATTGTAATGACATCTGCTGAAGCGCATTTTCAGAACTCAAATGTCCGTCTATTGCAGTGCGAGTTTTCCTTTGAATGACAATTCACGCATTAGGTGTAGGCTAAATTAAAATTCGGGCATTAGGTTTTATATAGGTGTTATCAGCAACCAGATAGCAAAGACACTTGCGTTTGGGTTAGCGCCGCTTAGCGCTGGGTGTAAGATAGGGCCCCAGAAGTGCGTCTCACTTTTGTTTTTTCTCTGTTGCCCTCTAGTGGCCATTGTTGGGAATACATGCATGTGTTTTCTTCTGATGAGGGGAATTGCAGAGACTAGACCAGCTGCAAGACATGTTATTATGTTTGGCACACAAAAAATAGTGTGTTTGTCTAGAGATTTACAATGCAGAGGACTCGCTTCGTGGTAATTTGCTATTGTAGATCTATTTCCCCTGAGGATACTGTAGAGTCTTGCATGGCTAATGTCTTCGAATTTCTGTGGTGAACAGTTCCTGGGAAAACATGGAGGCAGAATAAAGCGTTTTAAACCAGCTTTAAAGTTATCTAATGAAGCCCTCAGAGAAGCCATTAGATAGATATATGCTCAATGGTGACTTCCAGTTGAAATCAACTTCTATTTTAGATAAGGCAAGTTTTCACTCATTATATTCTGTATTGATCTTTAGAACCAACACTGGTTAAAATAGTCCATCATTATGTAGAGTAAGGCAGGCAGGTAGCATGGAATGTCAATTTCTTATTTTACTGAAACAAACAGGTGAGTGTGTACATCATGGTACCTAGACTATGCACTCATCACAGTACTCAAGTATACATCCTGGTTGGCTTCAATCATCAGGACAGATGTACTCAAATTATGAGGGAAATCTCAAGCACGTCACATGATCCAAAAATGAATGGGGTATGTTCTGCTGCAAGGGGCGAGGTGTGGTGTTCTGCTCACATCAGTAATGAACGGGAATTACTGATTTACCAGGGTGATACTATAGATGTAATGAGAAAGCATGCATTTAGAGACAGACATATTCTGCCTCAATGGCTAGTTATCTTTAACATCTTTAGATGTTTTATTGTTTTATTTATATATTTGGGTGGGGGGCAAAGAGGAATATATACACAAAAACGTGTGTGAAAAATATATGAAACCTAAATGCTGTCAGAACTTCAACTGTAGAAACGACGGGGAGCCGAGTTTCTGGACAATATGGTAAAATAACTATTTTAAGATGGGGTGGGAAATGGTTCAAAGTCTGCTCTCAATGCTTGGCTATAAAATGACCTTTGAGGCTCCCTTTTGGGTTTTCCAAATATCAAGATTAAAATACAAGAATAAAACATGAAGAAAAGTGAAATACAAGCCAACAGCCCTGATGTATTTTTTAAAGTTTTTTCAGATACATGTGTTATATGAGTTATAAATAATAAAACAATAAACATGTCTGGTTTATTGCTTTGTGTACCAGGGTTATGTACTGACCAAGACATGTATCCTTAATTATTTTAGCTCTGTCCACAATTATTTAACTTATTATATTATGCACATATTTCCCATTTTTCATGCAATCCTAGAAACCACAGTAGATATCTTCCATCTGACCGGTGCACCTTGAGGGCTGCTTTCATTTAACAGGCAGATTTTACACAGCTGCTGTTTATTAGTGGTCAACAAATGTACCTGTAGCAGGATCAAAACCACAATGCTGTACGTGTACATGTCTGAGAGTCATCATCAACACTGTATGTCTGTCTGTGTTTCAGCTATGCGTGAAACAGCAGGTCAGCAGAAACAGCATACAAACGCTCAATGAGCCAGTGAGGTGGTACTGGATCGGGAAACAATAAAAATGGCAAACGCACACACAAAGTTTTAAATGGCAGTCCCTGCACACTGCTTTGTTGTGATAACAATTTGGTTAATAAAGCTTTTACATTTCTTAACATCATAATTACTGCTGACACCCCCCTCACCCATTAAATACAAGCCAAAAGCTACTAACACTCCAAGGGCCTGATTTACTAAGACCTTCAGCGTGTACAAAGCCTTTTAGCACACGCAAAACTAATACACCACCAATGATTGGTGCAAAACAATTGCTCAGGTTATTGGTTTTGCGTGTGCTAAAAGGTTTTGCACATGCTCAATCAGGCCCTGCGTGTTTCATTCTGATTGGCACAAGAATAAATAAGTCCATCAGTGGCAAGTGTTTTCGGTTAACACATTACTTAGTTTCGTGTTACAGGCAGAAAGTAAATTGCGTCACCAACACATCTTTAAAAGGCTTTCAAAAAAGCTTGAAGCTCATAGCGGTTTATTAGTCAACATTACGAAAGTAAGAAGTAAAGACAGTGCATGTAGAATTCACAATAAATAAGTATCATCATGCTTGAGTTTAAATTCTGGTTTTGCCTACTTTTTTTTTTTACACACAATCCCTTACAGCTGGATATTTACTGAAGCAATTCAGGTTAAATACCTTTTCTGGGGTAAAATGGCAGTGCACCACCTGGGAAATAAATCCCACAACCTTTGAGTTACACACTTGTTTTTCTAACCACTATGCTACACTGCCACATAAATTAAACATGAAAAGATACAACCTGTAGAATATTTACAATGTAATCTCTTGTGAAATATTTGTGCAATAATAATAATAATAATAATAATAATAATAATAATAATAATAACAATAAAAATGTTTTGGAAGCTGAATTACTCAACTAAGAAACAAATGAATTTGTTTCGAAATGAAGCTGAGAACTTTATGACGCCTTCATCTCGAAACACTTCGCTGGGACCAGGCTCTTACTGTCATAATTCCTCACTGACTTTCTGGTTTCTCCACTGCCATTAGTCCCCTCCAGTTCATACTCCAACTGCAGTGTTAAATCGACTCTTACAGAGTACATATGGTCCCTATAGGAGTCATATGTACTCTGTTAGAGTTGCATTAACACTGCACACTTTATCTATCACAATACCTTTGATCCAATTTGCTACATAAAGAGGAATTCCACCAAAAAGCAACATTAACCTTATTTAACAGATCAAGGCGCAACTGATTAAGTTTCTCTTTGTGGCAGAAATATCGGCAGCTGAAGTAAAAAAAAATTGGTAGAGATACACGTCAAAATGACGTATACCTTTATCCTAGCCTCATATTTTGAAAAGCTACAGTGGGCGGGTGAGTTGAATTTGGAGATACCTCCCATGCTATGTGAAGGAGGCGTGACCGAACTCACAGAGAGGGAGAGAAAGTCAGAATCAGAGCCCTATCATCTAGCTGCGTCCTGTGTAGCCAACTGTGTACTAGCATACTGTATAGCTACTGCTTACTGTTTTGTCATGTAACTTAAGTACAAGTATACTCGACTGGCATACTCAATAATAGTAGGTAAGTGCGTTGATTCGGAGACGGCCAGAGGAGGTGAACCACTTGATAAAACTGTAAACCGTATTAGCTTGCGAGCTAGCTCAAAGAGTTCTTGGCTAAGTTACCAATGATTCCAGTACAATGGATTCCAATGATTTTGTGGACCATGCATTTGATTACAACAAAACATTATTCTTAACTTGGAGGTGGATGGCTACCATTTTGAACCCAAATACACGACTGAGGAAATTAGCGGCAGGCGGAGCTGCTAATACAGCCAGGCTGGGAGTGCCTCAGGTAAACGATGACCGGTGGTGGACCGGGAGTAAAAATTAGTAAAACGTAAGTGTCGCAAATTTCTGGTTAGGCTAGCTAATAGGTTTTCACTCTAGTAAAACAAAAGTAAATACATTTAGGGCCGTGTTTTCCTGAATAAAGCTTAATGAATGGCTGTATTTTTCCCGTTTTTCTCTGGGGACTCAAGTTAATGGTGGTGACATATTTACAGTAGAACTGTAGTGGCTAGCTTCAGTCTAAGAACAGGTTCCAAGTTCCAGGAAGAATTAGTAGTAAAGCCCCGCCCTCCGTTTGTATTCCGAAGGTGTGGCAACCTGTGATTGGCGTTGTCTGACACCCGCCCATGAACTGTAAGCCCCTGGGTTATATCTCTCACTACAGAGAGTTGGCTGAAAACTCATTTTAATCAGGAGGACAGCTACGCTTATACAAATAAAACATAATTTTTTGGTGTAATTCCCCTTTAAAACATGACATTCTCCATCTCCCTCTTGCACCTACTATGGTGGTTAAATGTGTTGTAGGTTTATGCAGTATATTAACTTATTATTGGTGTTATACTGATGGCTTGGGCGCCAGCTCTGCTCTTTGCCTAAACCTTTCTGTGCATAGGCCTACTTATGCAACACGCTTTTGGGTAAAGACTGTCTGCTAAATGCTTAAATGTAAATTCCAGAGTCATTTCAATGACTTGTGGGGTTGAAAAGTTAGCTTGGATTTTGGACTTGACCCCAAAATCGTTTATAAACTCGACTAAATAAAAACACGCAACTTGAGATAACATAGCAAAGACAGGTATGTTCCTGAGCAGATAGAGCCATATTTGGTTGTCTTTAGTGATTGATTTGCTGTAAACAGTCAGGTAGCAGTTCGGTGTTGTCATCTTTGTCATCTTCAAACTCATCTGTGCACTATTTCGCCCTTTGAAAATCACCTTTCTGTTAATTCCAGGGGTTCCCGTATGGTACTCGGGGTGAGGCCCCGGTCTCCAAGACTGCCTCGATGCACCTGGCAATGGTCGGGGTCAGGTGGAGTTGCAGCCGTCCGTGGTGCTCGTGACATACATAGTTTATCAAACAGCTTATGCACATGTCTGCGGCACAGTGAGGTGCGTAAGATAATGAAAACCCACGGATCCACGATGGAGTTCACTGAGAGGAAGCGAATTGCCAACAGGTCCCTCTGCTCTTCCTCCCAGGGTACACAGTCGTATGAAGAAAAAGCCCCAATATACACCCGGACCTGGGGAACGCATGTAGGTTAACAGTTAAAAGGTGAACCGAAGACTAAACTCCCACAACAGACACAAGAAGAAATGGACACTACAGATCGAAAGAAAACTGTTCTAAATGTTTAACAATTTTGTGATCAGGAAAAAAAAAACCCACGTGTTAAGAGCGAGTTCAACTTTTGTGGAGTTTTGTGATTCTGTTGGAAACTGAAAGATTGTTTGACCAGTAGCACATCCTTTTAACTGACATTAAGAAAATAAGGTGGACGAAAAGGTGATTGTCAACATTTACATCAAGCGAGTAGTCTAACTACCTAAAATATTCTACTATCTCTATAATTTTATTGATTAACATACTTAAATGGTTCACAGTAAAATGTTCGGTGTTAGTTAAACTCCAACATGGCCATAGTGGACTCATATATGCTAAACTTTGTAAGAGTTGATTTAACACTGAAGTACTGTGTCTCCCTTCTTGTTATATTCCTTCGACTGGTGATTTTGTATTTTGAGAAGAATGAAAATGTAGGCTTTAGGCCCAAACAATTTTTTTTTTTAAATGAAAAATGCTTTGAACCTTATGAAAATCGCTTAAGTGCGATTATGCCTTATGAAATGCACGTTTCCTGCGTGTAAAGCGCCATATAAACTGTTTCACAGTCAATGTCAATATGAACTTGTTTTTATGTGCTCTCAGTTGATCAACTTCAGATCAGTTTGTGCAGACAGGTGTGAGAATATCGTCATGTTCTCTGGCATTTTTCTATTGAAGGATAACTGAAGAAGTTAGAGAAATGTAAGTGTTCAGTCCCTACCATTCGGTTTTATTTTGATTTTATACCGCGTTTCTTTCAGCATTAACGCACACAACACCGCATTGACGTCCACCCAACAGTTGTTTTGGGGGCGATCTGTCACTCTCTCAGAGCCCATAGGTTATTACAACGTTAAATAGTCGTTCAACTCGTGAACTGTACATTGAAAGTTGGGCTTTGATCCGGACCGTTTAAATACGTTCCAAGCTAGACTAATAGTTGTATATATTAAAAATAATAATTCACTATAACAATTAAAAACAATTAATATATCTTTTAGAAATATAATTGACTAAACATTTCATTGATTACATTTAATTTAGACACAGAAACGCGGTGGTGCTTTGATAAAAAGCAATGACAGACCATTCTGCAGTTCAATAAATACAATGACAGGGATTGCTTTGAATTGTATCACGTTCCGTGCGGCACCCAGTGGTCACAGGGCGAAATGCAATGGGCACATCATTCCATTCACATGTGTGCATTACATTTAATTGTGGCATGAAAACTGTACTCGTTGAAAAGCAATGACAGGTCACTCTGCAGTCCAATAAATACAATAACGACGATTGCTTAGCAACAGCATATCCTCACAGAACTAAATGCAATGGGCACATGGATTACATTTCAGCATTAAGTATAAGTATTACATTTTATTGTGACCCAAAAACCGCGCATTGGCTTTGAAAAAAAAATACACCCTGTATTGTATTTCCGTATGAGTGTTTTTTTACAGAACACACAATGAAATACAATGTTTTTAATTACGGGGTGATGTGCATCGTTGTGGAAAAGCAAATGCAGATCTGCATTACATTTCACTGTGTCACTATAGTGATTTAATTTAATATAGTCAATTAAAACATTCTATTGAGGCCATGCCCAGCAACAAGTGCCATATAGGTGCCCTATTGTCAAGGACAACAAACAGCATCAATAAATGTAAAAAAATGCATTTGCAAGTAACACATTCACACATTCACATGTGGCTCATGCGTGTGAGCACACACACAGACATGTACACACTCACACACACTTGCTTTGACTATGTATACGTATTTGAGAAACCCTGCCTTGTTCATGTTCACGTTTGAATTTGTTATTTACACAAAATTATTATTTTCGGACATTCAAACTTAACAAAAAATTTTTTTGTTGTTGTTTATATAGTTGTTGTTGAGGATGTCACGAAGTCTTGTTCGAATAAGAACAGCTAGATGGTATTTCTGACGTAAATTAATTTGAAAACACATTCAAAGGATTAAGTTGATCCAACTGTATGGATTTTGCCTACATGTTTGTATTGAATTGGTTGTAAAATGAAAAAAATGTTTGTAGATCTAGCCTCTCAATTGGGAATGTCAGTTGGATCTGCAGCAACAAAGTTAACCATCACTCTTCACCGGAGTTGAAGATGTCGGGACTGATCGAGTACTGCAGGCAACATTCAAAGGCCACCACGGAAGAGAAGGAGAGGATAATGCCGGGGAGGAGTGAGGCGGCGACTGGGAAGGCTGACACAGTTCGGTGCTCAGTTTCGACGGTGCACAGTGCCACAGAGACCGCGACGCTGCATGTATGGAGGAGAGTCGTGGAGGCGGAGTTTGTGTGTTGGACTGCTTAATGCCACTGGTCATCTCGGGACAGCGGGGGCTATTTTTAATAATTAAATTTACTTTAATTCACTTAATTAGTTTGATCAATGCAATGATTATATTGAATGTCTTTAGTTGATAAGTTTGTCTGTGTGTTGTGGGTCTATGTATTTTTTGTTGTTGCTGGGGCTACAACTGAAGTTCCTTAACGAAAAATAAAAGTTATTCTATTCTATACATCCCACAATGCCGTGGGAAACACGGATTATTTTACTTTCCGCCATTAGAGTGAAAGAGGGCTGGATCTAGAATCTCTTATTGGGCAGAACATTCAGTATTAGTTTACATTTTAACAAATCATGTCTTGTCTTGTGTTTCAACAGCTGTAAAAAAAAAAATTAGATCTGCCGCCACGGACTAAGCGATCTAACAAAACATCGACAATCTTAACCATGCTGCTGGCAGAACAAAAATAAATAAAAGTGGCTATGTTGCTAGGCAAAAGAAAAAAAGTGGTAGCCCTGCAGTTATTTTTTTATGTTTCTTAAATTTTGCTTGAGGCTATATTGCCACTTGGGGAAATATATATATATCTACAGCATATATAGTGTTATTCATATATATTTAGGCTATATTTAAGTGTTATTCAGCTGGTAATACATTTATTTAAATGTATATTACATAACATGTTACATATGAGATTATAAAATTTAACATATTACATTTATTAAATTAATAAATTAAATTAAAATTAATTTATTTATTTATTACTGTTTCTTTGTTCATCTGAAATACATTAAATCATTCATAATCGTTTTAATTTATTTTTATTCAAAATATCACTTTTTACGATTGTAAAACTCATAAACCTTGAAATTTCACATGCTCGTGCAGCTTTGAGCACTGCTCATAACATACTCATGTTTTATTAAACGTACGTAGGTCTGGTTGGCATATTAGCCCAGTTCCACTGAAATGTCAAATTCCGCTTAAATTCATAAATACATGTAATTTGTTTTGAGGAAAGATCAAACACTTAGACCTTTACAAACCTACACTTTTGTAAATGTAATTAGGCACCGTAATTAAGAAAGTATACTCCTGACTTAAAGATTGTGTTGTGCATTTTTGGAAGACAATCATTGTTTGAGTTACCTCTTTGAACAATTGCATCTAGAATCTTGTACATTACTTGGTAATTTTCAGTTTCAGGTTTTCGTAGGCTCGATAGCTATTCTTTTGCAAAAAATGCCTTTTCAGATTTTTTTTCACATGCCTCGTCAAATTTTAATTAATGACTAAATTATGACGCATAATAGTAAGCAACTAGCCAAGAGCACATTTGATCAGATGTTGATGTATGAATGTTTAACGTTCCTGTTTAGACATCTTTAAAACTTTACTTAGCCGTATTTTCAACACCTGAAATGGACGTCTCTTCACCTTTCAACTAATATAAGCCGTTGTTTAGCCGTCCGGGGTATACGAATTTTCAACAGATAATTCAAGTTTGTAAGATGTCTAAACACGACCATGTTTCAAACTTTAATTCGCTGTCTTTTCAGCGGCACCAAAAAAAGTCGTCTTTTCTATTTCTTTTCAACGGCTTTGTGCTGTGCGGGAAATATCGACTCTTCGTGAATGTAAGTGCGTGGAGTGGAGCAGAATTGGAAAATGCAGGTTCAGAAAGTAAAAGTTCTCTCCAGTATTTTAGCACAATTCGTCAGCCAGGAGGTAGAACGAATTAGTGAAATCATCTGGGTGAGTTACTGGGTGGAATAAACACTTGGCGGGACTCTTACTTTCTGACCTCTTCCCTTTCCACCTCTGGAGTGGAGTATTTGGCGCAAAGCAGAAAGCGTATAAATGCAGTTTAACTCGTTTGGTGTCTGAAAGGACCTACCGTTACAGGGATGGAGCAAATGAGGAAGCTCAATGTCATCAGCGTGAGAAGAACCAAGTGATCCAGCTCCTCGGGATGCTGGGGGGACGCGGTTGTCCTTGTCCTTCGCGAGCTCGCGCCGTGTATACTCCTTCCGCGGGTAAGCTTGTACATCTTCATCAGATTGATTTTTACCAGCATGTTGCAGATAACCACGGCAAGGATAGCTAACGTCAAGAGCGTAACGTATAGCAAGGCGAACGCCTTGTTCAACAGTCTTGTGTCATTCAGTCTGATGAAGCACCAGGTGCCGGGCTGGTACTGCCTGTAGTCCCCGAAACCGACGAATGGCAGGACGCAGAGGAGAAGACTGAATGCGTAGATGCCGACGAGGCACATCAGCGCTCTCCTGCGCGTAACTTGCCGATTGTAGACGTAAGGATATCCAACGGAGAGCAGACACTCAACTGCAATTGCCAGTAGGATTAGCGTTGGGCACAGCCCAAAGAAAGACATAAGCAAACCAAAGGCGTTACACAGATTCTTGCTTATTTCCTCCAAGCATTTCGAAAGTGAATAACATACCAATACCATTGGACTCAGTAAAACTTTCCCCAGTAGGTCCGACCAAACCAACCCTGAGACCAACACATAGAAAACTGAGACATGATTGCTCCGAGTGACGTTTCTGTGTCTGAAAATTATACAAAGAGCAATTATATTACCAATCAAACCCGCTGTGAAAAGCGTTACCGGACATAAAGCCCAGAATTGATTCTTGCCATCTGAAATGGTGCAGTTAGAATTGCAGTCCATCCTGTGATGTTTTTAGTGCTGCTGCCGGAAAGCAAATGTAAAGAGTGCGTGAGAGTTGTGTTGAGCATGCTCACCCCCTTATGTTTAATCGTGGACAGTTGACAGACAGCGTACACATTTGGTTCACTTCCTGAAACACCCCACTACTATAGTATTGCCAAAGTTATCGTCTAGAAAACTATACGAATTATATAGACTCTAGTGTTGTCACCCCCTATAATAATTATATAGTTTTTGTCATTATGGGTCAATAGTATTACTATAGTATTTTCACCCCTTATAATAATTATTTAGTATTTATCGCTATATGTCAAGTGTCACTATAGTACGTGCGAAAAAAATTACAGCAATATTATAATAATGGTATAGTACTATATGCTGTAGTCATACTATATATTTTTTTACTATAGTTCATTTTTGTATGGGTAGGTCGATGCCTCGGTTTATCAAACGTATTAATGACATGTGTTACTGAAAATTTTCATACAGACATTAACCACACATGTTGAAGTCCTGGTGAAAAAAAATATATATATAAATAGCTTTTTCTTTTTAACAGGAAGCAAAACTTTTTAACAAAGGCCAGATTAAGAAGTTTATCTGTGTTGAATCGTGCGGATGTAATTCATATGCACGCATCTGCCAGTTCCTTCAAACCACGTGATGCATCATAGCGCACTTTATTACTGGTGATAGCCTTAGAACACATCACTGTATATTGTATGATAAAGTCGACTTGACCTTTCTTAGTGCCCTAAGAGAATACCGCTGCTTATGTTAATTTACAAAGCAGTGTTAGATAAACTGCCATCTTATATCCATCCACTCAGTTTAGATTTATTTGACAGCATACTCGCTCTCAGCAATATTTTACTCTCTATTGTATCAACAATGAACAAGGGAAGACTGCATTTACAGTGGTTTTAGAAAGTATTCATACCCCTTCACTTTCTGCACACTTTATTGTGTTGTAGATTTAATTTTAAATTGATAAAATTGCCATTTTTGCCCATCAATCTACACTCAATAACCCATAATGACAAAGTGAAAACATGTTTTTAGAAATCAAAAACTGAATTTTCTCATTTACATAAGTATTCATACTCTTTGCTTTAATGTATTTTGAAAGTATCATATTTCATATTTGGTCGCATATCTTTTGCTTGCTGTAACTTCCTGAAGTCTGTGACCCATCAACATAAAAAAACTCTCTATATTTTATTTTCAGGTAATGTTACAAGCGATACTACACTGCCTGACCAAAAAAAAAGTCGCTGTTGCACCCGTCATGCATAGTGCCCACTGTACAAGCCTCTGGAGGCAGTGTTATGATTTGGGGTTTCTTCAATTGGTCAGGTCTAGGCTCAGCAACATTATGCAGCAATAAAATTAAGTCAGCTGAGTACCTGAATGTACTGAATGACCAGGTTATCCCATCAATGGGCATATTGCAGGACGACAATGCCAAGATTCATCTGGCTCAAATTGTGAAAGAGTGGTTCAGGAAGGATGAGGAATCATTTTAATTCATATCCCACGTTGGCCACCAGAGTCCTGACCTCAACCCCATTGAAAGCCTTTGGGATGTGCTGGAGAAGACTTTAAAGAGTGGTTTGACTCTCCCGTCGTCAATACAAGATCTTGGCCAAAAATATATGCAAGTCTGGACGAAAATAAATGTTGTGACGTTGAATAAGGTTGTGGAAAGAATGCCATGATGAATGTGCGCTGTAATCAAAGCTAAAGGCGGTCCAACAAAATATTAGAGTGTGCGACTTTTTTTTTGGCCAGGCAGTGTATAAATCCTCTTTGCATTTGAATTGATCGCTATAAGAATTGGGGGGTGAGACTAGATTCAGATGTAAATTGCACTGGTACAGTATGGAACACATGGCTGGCTAAATGGCTGTAAGTCATCAAGGGTCTGAGCAATCGAACGAGCCCCAAACCATCACTCTGTTGCCAGATATAGAGTAGATGTGGATGGATCCCTGCAAGGGTTATTTCTCCTGACTCATTTTTCTATAGAATCTATGGGGTAAAAGTCAGGAGAAAAAACCCTTAAAGTGATCCATCCACATCTACTCCATATCTGGCTGTAGAGTGATGGTTTGGGGCTCGTTCGATAGCTCAGACCCTTGATAACTTATAGCCATTTAGCCAGCCATGTGTTTCATACTGTACCAGTGTAATTTATAGCTGAATCTAGTCTCACCCCCCAATTCCCATAGAGATCAATTCAAATGCAGAGAGGTTATAGTATCGTTGAGGAGTGACCTGAGAAATCTCCAGCCCGCTTTCCCGTACCACAACAGACGCACAGCGCATGAAAAAAACAAAAGACAAAAGCCCAACACAACAGAACACATTCAAATTAACAAACACATACATGAGAGACAGCTGGACTACATGTTGCCATTACAGCGCCATGTGACGTCATATGACAAACTATTGTGTCTAAGACAAAAGACTGGATTATTTTACCTTGAACACAATCTAGACTAGAGTACAATTTCATAAAATATTCAACAATGCTGAAACTCTTCAAACTGGTAGTTAGTAAGCGTATTACGATTATTATGTGGTTGTGAAGGTGTGGGTGCTTTTTGTTATTTACCATAGAATAGAATAGAATAAAATAGAATAGAATCACTTTTATTTTCCCGCTACGGAACTTCAGTTGTAGCCCCAGCAACAACAAAAAAGACATAGACAGTGGGGCAGACCCACAACAAACAAACACACATATCAAACAAATACATCCAACAGAATCATTACATCAATCAAGTGAATTCAAGTGCAATACAGCCATGATTAAAAATAGCCACCGCTGTCCCCAGATGTCCAGTATCACTAAGGAGTCCAACACACAAACTCCGCCTCCACGACTCTTCTCCATACACGCAGCGCCATGGTCTCTGCCCACCGCCACAATTCGTCAATATTATCACACAAGCAGCAGGAGTGCCCTGAAAAATCTCCAGCCCGCTTCCCCGTCCCACTACAGACACACAGCGCATGAAAAAAACAAAGACAAAAGCCTGACACAACAAAACACATTCAAATTAACAAACAGGAATGAGAGACAGCTGGACTACTATTATTATTCCTCCACTTTTACACCATTCTCACCAACGACACCATTCATACCTCATATTATACTTTTAGACATTCTCCAGATTGCTATTACTTTTTACATTTATACCATATACACTTTTTCAGATCATTTATTTTTTATCACCCAAAACATGAATGGGAGTCAATCGGCACATTTTGAAAACCGATGCAATAGAATGTGGATTCTGTAACATATAACACTTGTGACATCACAATGCCTTCCACTAAAACACTGTTATGACCAAACAATACTATCACAGATAATTTGACATTACCTTTTTGTGCTTTCATCACAATTCATGACTTTTTTATCACTTCCAGGTTTTTTTGACTACTTACCACAAAATACATCACCATATTTTAACACTTTCCCCTTCTTTAGATCTCTTTATACTGCATTACCACATCATACCATTTCCACTTTTTATTTACCACCTCACACTATACCTTATGATATTACCATCTTTCCAAACCATTTCCAGCAATTGATACCACTGCGAAGCAACCACACCAACAATTTTTTTAGTAATTGTTAATAGTTATTATTGTTGTTGTTACAATTATAGTTAAACCACCAGTAACAACCAAAATAATCAAAATAAAAACAATAATAATAATAATAATAATAATAATAATATCTGCCTTTTGTTGGGTAAGATCGCCATCGTGTGGTGTCCTGGCATAGTTCTACTTTTTTCATATTCATAGACGATTTCCCTCGTGCGATAAGACCTTTCCTTGTAGGAAAAAAAACAAAAAAACGAAAAACAATTGTTGTTAGTGTGAATGTATGAGACGCCTGAAACATTTAACATATATATATATATAACACATAGAACATTATAGCATAACTATTACGATTATTTACGATTCAAACAGCACTTACTGTAAGCTTTTCCTCTACCTATTGACATGAATCGGGGTGCGCCACAAGGTGGCGCTGTGCACCACAGGTACATTTTCTTCATCATTATTTCCATAAAACTATAATTTCTTGAGTTATAATTTCATTAACATTCCTGATGTAAACGTTACAACTGTATAATCTCCCCAAAACTGCGGAGAACTATGTTTAACTATAAATAAACAAACATTTATAATATTCATATTGTTAATAATGTGATATAACTCGTACAAAAATTCCACGCAATTAACTGAAAACGTGAGTCGCTAAAGAGTTCCGTGAGAAACGAAGAAGGGAAATACGCCGACGAATCGGCTAATACATGACAAGAATAAGAAACAACTTAATGTGTAGGCCTACTCTTACAATACAAATTATCCAAGTGATACTACAAAATACTGTTTTGATTCAAATTTAATTGAGCATTGCTTTGACTTCACTGTGCCTCATACCTGACTGAATTCATTTGTACCTGCAGTGCCTAGGTCAGGTTTCACTTACTAAATATATTTTATAACTCAGTGTGACTTCCTAGTGTTGGCCTAATATAAATAGCCTAATAATAATTTAACAGTGTGTGCCTTCTGAATATAATTACAATTGCGGTTTATAGTAGTCTAGTGATTTTAATGTGTCCAGTCGAATCGCCATACCACATAGCAGGACATTCTAATGCGTAGAACTCGCTTAAAGACTATAATTTTACTAAATAATTTTGAATATTTTCAAAAGAGAGGAATTTATCGAGTATAATCTTTCACAGACCCGTCACTTCTACGGTGACTAAAACTTTTGCTCACGTCAAGGCGGACAAGGAGCTATGAGAAACTCTTTTGTGAGTGATTTAAAAAAACTTTTAAAAAAACTTATAATTTTAAAATGAAAACCAGATGGTGTCCAGTGTCTTGCCAGTCAGGAGCAATGTAGCCAATCAGCGGCTACTGCACCGCTAGATCCCTCCTGTTTTACTTTTCTTCAGTACTTGGGTCAGAGGTAGAAGTTGATGTGGGTTGAAATTCCTATAGAAATTGACATCCCCTTAACTTCTTATCAGCTTCGTCCGCCGCTGGTCGAATCCACGCTCTTTCAAGTGTGTCAGTCGCTTTCTTTCTCCTGATCAATGCCGCGTCGATTTTAGTTGTACCATGAAGATGTGGATGAAATTGACAATACTGTTTCTGAACCTCTTATGGATATATTTTGTAGCGGGCATCCAAAGAAAAGATATTTTCCCCTATGGACCAGTCAACGGCGATTTAATTCTTCAGGAGGGGGACGATGAGACTTCCAGAGCTCTCGAGCTAAAGAAACCCATGTTCTTCTATGAAGCGCAGTTCAGCGATTTATACGTAAGTAAATCAAATATAGAACATTATATTTCGATATTGGGCACTGTATATTTTATAACTTGCTATACAAGTTCACGAGGTACCACTAGTGAACTATGCCCATATTCTGCGCACGTGCATGACAACACGTATCATGCTATTGAAGGTGAATGAACAAATTGCTGGCCTATTTGTGATAGCTTAAATAAAAGAGAACTAGCAATGGACAGTAATTTTGAAACACACACACACACACACACACACACACACACACATTGATAGGCTATAATCTACAGAACTGTGTATGGAGCTGTTCTTTAGTAATCAGGAAGACAGGGGAAAAAATCGCCTGAGCGTATGCAAATACAAAGCAATCAAGCTGGCAAAATGGTTATCATATCGACACTGTGTTTAGAATTGCAAATATTAAAGTTGAAGTTCTCTGAACAAGTTTATTAGGATTTCTAGACCTTACATATTACGGTGTTAGTATTCTGTTGAAGTCAAATGAAGAACCCTAACTTACACCTGAAATGAACTTTTTAAACTTAAAGAACTCATCACTCACTCAGAGTGGTTGAGTGACTTGTAGGCTATGCTATGACCCAGAATAACCCACACGATGGCAAAGGGCTGTGGACTGTTTGTTTTTTCTTCAGACGTGGTACTCAACTTCCGTTCTAACTGCTAAACATTTTTTAATTAAATCACACGTGGGGTTCCTCAAAATGGTTTGCCCATGAGCCAAGTTGCACTGACAAAAAAAGAAATTTTCTTACGCTAGCAGATCGACATCTGTAGTGTTCTGGAATCTGCAAAAGTGCTTAAACTCTCGAGATGGAATAGTAAAGCTGTCATCATGGCTTCACACCAGATGTAAAGTAACTCGTTTAAAACATGTTATGTTGTGAAGTTAGCAGGATGTAATCTGCTGCCCACTCTAACAGAGGCAAGGTATCAGTTGCAGACTCATTGCATGAACAGGTGATACTTCCAGAAAAATGTTTAGCAGTTTGCTATTTTATGAAGAAAATGTAAGCACAATTTAAGCAGTGTTGAAACATAGCATTTCAGGAAGATCTGAACAATTAAAATATGTGTTGTCAATATGCATTAGAAATCCACTAACAACACAGTTGTCGACTCCGTGTACTGAGCATTGAGTGCTGTACAGGCACTTTTAAATGAAAGTGTCATAATTCCTGCTCCTCCGTCCTCAGGTGGCCACCAATGGAATCATATCCACCCAGGACCTCCCGATGGAGAAGCAGTATGTGGACGACGGCTTCCCCACCGACTTCCCCGTCATCGCGCCCTTCCTAGCCGACATCGACACAAGCCGCGGAAAAGGGGCCATCTATTACCGGCTAGAGGAGTCTCCGAGCGTGCTCAACCGGGTTGCGCAGGAAGTGAACAAGGGCTTTCCCGATGCCCGCTTCACACCCACCTACACCGTCATCGCCACCTGGGAGAACGTTGGGGCTTACGAGGAGCTGACCCATAACTCCGGGCCGTCAAATAGGGTGAGAGTTAATATCTGTCCATTCCATGCCCCAGAGGGCCGTGGGGCATGCTCTTTTTGACTGCAGTGTGACCTCTCTCATGGGTCAGAGGTAATCAGGACAGGTCATCAGCTGTATCCCCACCCCAGTCCCCCCTCCCCCACCTCATGCCGACCCCATCTCGTACGGCTCTTGCACAGGGCCCATATTTAGTGATTACCTAGTGTCGAGAGAAGAAGACAAAACGGTGGGAAAAAGAGTGGCCAACTTCAACATTTTGACTTTATTTTTTTACAAGTTTAAGTAAACACCTTTATCTAATTCTTCGTTGAGGCCAGTTTTAAAGTGAACCGGCGAAAGGGTGAAAAAGATGCATTGTGTCAGCAGCTCAAATTAATCTGATAACATATCTCTCTGTAACTCTGCCAATGAGATTCCGAAGAAAGATGTGTGTTTAAGCCTATCAGCATTGTTCTGGGATACACTGCAGAGAATAATGTTTGCACTATGTAAGTCCTTACATAAGCAAAAGAAAGAAAACCATGTTCTGGTCTGCTCAAATGCAAGGCTTGGGCTATTCATAGGAACTCAGCATGAGGATACTGCCAGATGTAATAATAATAATAATAATAATAAGAGGGCTGTATTTTTAATCTATTAAATTATGTTGCACTTATTGCACAAGCAAGCTATTGTGAGCATTTTAAACTGATCTTGCACACACAGCTGCTGGTTATATAGGAGCCAAAGATAAACTGATACTCAGGCATGTTTACACAGCATGTACTGTTTGAGTTATTAAATGGGTTTCATAAATAATTGTTTACTGAATATTAAGCTCCATTTAAAATAGTTTACTGATGTCGACTGCATCAGGTAGTCGTGTTCATTGACTGTTTAGGCAATTTTGGCTTGTGCACAACGTTTGCTTGTGTACAAGGGATTTCTGAATGTACGTATGTGGTGTGTCTTTCAGCATGATCTCAGATAATGGCCTTTTAGACAGGTCAGCTGTTGGCGGAGTGCGGACAGTGATCCCGAACAGCTTCGCGCTATGAAAAGCTGAGTGTCTCCAAAACATTTATTTGAATCATTCATTAAGGTCTGGGGGTTGTTTTTGTGGGGGGCGCAGAGTGAAAGTGGATCGATTTCAGCCCCGATGGAAGACAAGCCCACAGGTCAGAATAGTCTGTGTCGCTGGTTTATTCTAATGCGCTCAAATGAAAAGCCTTTCCTGTTGTTCCTGTAGCCGTTTTGGCCCATTCCGAGTGATTTCGAGAGACCGCTGCACTGAAAATAAAATATCGTCTTTCATTATTTATTTATTCAGCCAGACACCCCTGCACCGGCAGCAAAGTTCTTCAAAAACACATCCCCCATGTTTAATCCCAGCGATCAAGGGGATCCCCCCTCTTGTCTGAAGGCAAACAGGATGAGTCAAACTGCAATGCTTTATTAAAGCAAGATGACTCAAAGATGTTGTCTTGTGGAGACGTGTAACGCATGGGTTTTGTGCGCTTGGCTAGAACGGTATTAAAAAGGCACTTTAAAGAACAAAAGTGTAAAAGCTGTATGAAATTAGCGAGCCAGTGAAACCATTTGATAAAGCACAGCCTCGTGTTTTTCCAATGTGGCTGGCAGTGCCTACAGTCAAGCTGCCTGCAGCTGCTCTGATGCTGACCAAGACACAATCAATCCAGTCTGTTTTCCCGAATTTTCCTCAAAAGTCCTGTAGCACACTGAGCTGAGAACGGCTAACTCGGTTAGCCGCCCAATTCATAGGGACAAATGAACGTTATTTAGCATCAATCAGGAATCAGGTTGGACTTATTCTCTCTACCTACTCAATTCTGGTCTGTCGTCTTACTGAGATCTCCCTGGAACAAGGGACCTTCAAGGTTATTTTTCAACGTTCGTCAAAGGCAAAAATAATTACCATGGATAATTACTGGTTCTGTACCCTAGCGCTGGCTCTGTTAAAATTAGTAGCGTATTTTGTATTAGGATTTATTAACCGTGGGTTTTCGTCAGTCCGGTACAACTCCTCTTTCTTATCCATCCTACTGTTTTCCTTATTTTCTTCTGCTCCTAGTAAGAACTTGATGAAACCAATTAAATACTACAGCCCTGTTTTATAATATGTTCCTCTTTTAGCAGAACTGTGAACTGTGCTCTCAACTCCCACAATACGAGTCATTCATTGGTAACCAATGTATAGTATATTACTCATCTCCAATTGGCCCAAAGATTGTATTCAGGGCTCTATATGAGGACTATTGGTATGACGGGTCCCATAATTTCCTGTTGAAGTCCAGCCGCTCTGATTGGGAGTCTGTGCCACAGGGCTGAGATTCTTCTCAAACACCCCATGTCAAATGCCCCACTACTTCTGGATTCCCAGACACCAGTGACTCACATAGCAGTCCCTAACATGTTTATTCAAGAGAGCTAATGACTGTTTCATAGAAATATGCACTAGAGTCTCAGGTGTGCTGCCCGGTGCTTTTGAGCTTCAGACATTAGTCCTTAGTACAAATTGCTTTGGTTTGGTTTTGTTTCGTTTTTTTCAGGCTTTTTCATCCCTTTGTATTATCTGCATTATTTTTAATGTGGAAGTTTAACTGAATAAGTGGCATGACTGGGGAAGGAAAACTGTGGAGGATCCCTGGTGTTTTCATTCGGGATTTGTCTGCACTAACTCGGCTTGGCTGTGGGCTTCCCCCGGCCCCAGATACCCACCATCCAGCAAGATCTTGTGGATTTGTCGCTGCTTAAACAAACAGGCAGTTAAAATTCCTAATGAGCAGGTCTGGCTTCGGTCGGCCATCTTGGACAGCGTTGTGCGCCCTGCGTTGCCATCCCCGGCTGCACCCGGTCTGGCGCGACCAGGCCCTGCCACACGTGGGAGCCTAATTATTTACAACAACATCTTTAAGCAATCTTGTTTATGGGCGTGTTTCTGTGCCGCTCGGAGGCAGTGTGGTCTTGTAATTAGAGTGTGAGGCTGGAGGCTGGGACGGGAGTGGGGGTGCTGGGATGGGGGAGGGGATGTGCTCTGGAATTTGGGGGGGGGGGGGGTTGTGGCACTCTGGGCCAGATGCAGCAGTGCCCCTGGGGGTGGGGTGGAATGGGGCATTGTGACATTGTTTTGGAGGTGATAGCTTCATTCTGAACTGCTGGGATTAAGCTGGATTGAGGAGGGTATTTCACGCTGAGCCTGACTCTCAGAGAGGTGGGGGAAGGGGAGGTTATGGTATTAAGATACCGTCGAGTTATGTTCCCCTTGTTCGCAGATTACATCAACCTCAGATGGGGAAGCGGTGGGTGGCCACAAAGCGGGGCGGTCATGTCTGACAATTAAAGATAAATCCCACAGGCCCAAAAATTTGTGTTCTCGGGGGTTTAATTAGATGGCAACCAAGAGCAGAGCAGCAATATAACAAAGTGTCAAGGCAGGACTTTGGGGCCGTGGTTTTTGCAGCGCTTTTAATTACGGCTTCAGCGGTGTGTAGGCCGCATTTAAACGGGGTGTGAAAAACAGCGGGGGTGGGGGGGGGGGGTGTAGGGGAGAAACAGGATGGCTTTGAAAAACTCCATAAACATGTTAGAAAGAAAGACTGAGACGATCCCACAGCTTGCGTCCGGCGAGGTGCTGGCTTGTAAAACCAGGGAAGCGGGAAGGCCAACATTCAGCCTGACCTTTCCAGTGGAAGTTTGTTTAACGCCGTACACTGTGAGTGGCTGTTAAACTTAGGGGAGCGCAGTGGTGTGAGGTTAATGCTGGTTCCAAGGGTGAGTAAAACAAGACCCCTACAGGGGTATCCCAAACCCCCCACCCCTTAGTGAAGAAGGGAATATGGATGTAAATCAGCCCCCCGTTACTGCAGCTCACACAGACATGAGTCAGAGGAAGACGCTTCATGTGCAGCTCGGCAGACGTCTGATCGACCAGCGAGGTTCGCTAGCGTGAGACGAGATGCAGATCCTTGCCAACTGAACCATCCCTTAACCCTCGGGACGCTACAACCATTCGTGCCTTTCCCTGCGGGGCTACCGGTCACAATCGGTACTGGCACGGACGGGCCTTGATCCAGTAACGTGGGAGGCCGTCCATGCAGTAGAACCTGGGTTTTCAACAGGGGGTCCTTGAAGGATCTGTAAGGGGTCCCTGGCCAGACTTGATATGCAATAGGGTTCTCGCTAGGGAACTTCAGTAGTAGTCCCAGCAACAACAAAAAAGACATAGACAGTGGGGCAGACCCACAACACACAAACAAACATATCAAACAAAGACATCCAACAGAATCATTACATCAATCAAGCGAATTAAAGTGCAATACAGCCATGATTAAAAATAGCCCCCGCTGTCCCAAGATGTCCAGTATCACCAAGCAGTCCAACACACAAACTCCGCCTCCACGACTCTTCTCCATACGCGCAGCACCGCGGTCTCTCTCCACCGCCGAAATGGAGCACCGAACTGCGTCAATCTTCCAAGTCGTCTCCTCACTCCTCCCCCGCATTATATTCTCCTTCCCTGGTTGCCTTTTGGAGATTGCCTGCCCGGATCAGTCCCGAGTCCGATATCCTCAACTCCGGTGAAGAGCGATGGTAACTTTGTTGCTGGAGTCTGCAGATCCAACGGACATTCCCAAGCATATGTTGCAAATGTGTCTCCATGGTGACGACCACAAACAAAATTATATCGACTAGACAATTCGTCAATATTATCAAAACGAGCAGCAGGAGTGCCCTGAAAAATCTCCAGCCCGCTTCTCCGTCCCACTACAGACACACAGCGCATGAAAAAAACAAAAGACAAAAGCCTGACACAACAAAACACATTCAAATTAACAAACACAAACACGAGAGACAGCTGGACTACATGTCACCATTACAGCGCCACGTGACGTCATAGTCAATAACTATGTAGATTTGAGAAAATATGTAAAAATCTTTTTTTTAAAATATAACTTATGATGGGGATAGCCTGGATGCCTTTGTGCCTGTGTGGGGGCGATCCCTGAAACCGAAATGGTTGAAATTTCCTGCACTGGAACAAGAATAGTGAACATCAGTGTCTACTGTCCGGGAAGTAGCTGAACAGGAGAGTGCGTGTCTCTGTGTTTTCTGCAGACTGTAGCAGCTGAGTGTGTGCTGTTCAGCTCTTTTCCATTGATTAACTGATCGTTGGTAAAATGCCAGTTGGAATGTTGGCCTTTGCTAAGCAAGTAAAGAGATACAGTATGCGCAGTATGCGCATTCAAAGTTTGCTCCTCCTAACTCATGTGCTTGTTAACTGTTCCCTTCTGAACCCAACTCTGCCCCCTGTTTAAAGGTAGTTCTGGACCAGAGAGTTTAGAAAAAATCGAAAATGCTGATTCAGTTGGTGATGGTTCTCTCTGCCCCGCAGGTGAACACTTTCCAGGTGGTGCTGGGATACGACGAGACGGACTCTTACGCCCTGTTCCTGTACCCCGAGGACGGGCTGCAGTTTTTCGGGGCCCGGCCCAAGGAGTCCTACAATGTTCAGCTGGAGCTCCCGGCTCGAGTGGGCTTCAGCAGAGGAGAGGTGTCCTTCTTCATCTTCTCTCGAACCGAGGGGCCCTACTATAGCCTCACCAGCAACGAGCAGACCGTCAAAAACCTCTACCAGTGAGCACCCCTCCCGCCTGACGCTGCCACGCCGGGCCCAGAGTTCAGGTCCCTGCACTGCAAAAACCAAAAAATAAGTCAATCTTAACAAGTATTTTCGTCTTGCATTTAGACTTAAACTCTTATTTCTATTACATTTTGTTTTGCTAAATAAGACAAAGAGATTGCCAATGAGGTGAGACAGTTTGACTAATTTCAAGATTTGCCAATGGGGTAAGATAATTTCACATTTTCCACTTGAGAGAAGTCTCATTGCAAGACTGAAACAATTGTTAAGACAGGCTTTTTTTGCAGTGTGAGGGGGAACTCACGGTGGCCCACTGGCTCACTTAACATTTAAAATAAATGATAAAAGTTGATCTAATTTCTGGTTGTAATAGGCCACTGCAGTCCTCTGCTGCATGCTGGGGTGACTCCTAGTCCTAATTGTCTGTTCTTTTCAGGATGGGGAATACCGGCGTTCCCGGGGTGTGGCTGTTCCACATCGGCAACGGCTTCTCCTTCCAGAACGTGGTTCCTGCCACGCTGGGCGGGGCGGTCCCCACGGTGGCTCCCGTGGGCCGGGACGGCAGGCACAGCACCACCCCCGAATACCCAGATGAGGACTACACAGATCCAGACGATCCCTTCTACAACCCGACGGACGACGACTACCCCACCGTCCAGCCCGATCCCGCCTTCCTGCACCCAGTGCAGTACGGCCCCACCCAGCTCCGTCCCTCTCTCATCGGGCTGCATGAGCCTGAGGCACTGCCGGGCCAGTCGCACCTCCAGCCATACGGTGGGGACCTCCCGTTGACCTCTGACCCCCAGCTCCCCGACGCTCTGCCCCCCTCATCTCCAGCCTCGGGCCCTGGGGAGTACCCCTTGCCTGAGCCCCGGAACCTTCCCCCAGAGGATGTGAATCAGCCCCCTCCTCCTCGCACTGGGGCAGAGAGCTTCCCCGGGAGGGAGGAGGCGCCAGTCCGGATGAGCAGGCCGCCGTACGCCCCCGACCGTCACGTGGTCAGCGTGGACGAGGACGTGGACTTCGACTCTGGAGGTAAGCTGCATGAGGGAACGTGAGCTGATATGGCGGTTTTTACAAAACAAAACTCTCTCTTTCATGGAATCGACTCATACTTTATTGCCCTCCAAAGAGAGTGTTCTTCCTACATAATTCACAAAACCTGAACAAATACCCTTTTGTGGAAGTTCAGAAAATAGCCAAAACTATTACAAATAAAGAGCCTATTTTTCTCTAATTCATTGTAATACATTTACATTACAGGCATTTAGCAGACGCTCTTATCCAGAGCGACTTACACAAATTCTTATTATTACATTTATAAGACATATATGTATATATGGTAATGGATATATACAGAAGCAATTCAGGTTAAGTACCTTGCTCAAGGGTACAATGACAGTGACCTACCTGGGAATTGAACCTGCAACCTTTTGGTTACAAGTCCAGTTCCTTAACCATTAGACTGCACTGCCGCCACAATATCTTCCTTAGCTTCCAAGGCCTAAGTTTGCTGCTGATTGAAAGAAAACTACACAAATCTGCAGAACCTGTGGCTCGCCAGCACCGCAAAAAACTAATCTTAACGAGCATTTTAATCTTATATTTAGACTTTAGAATATTTCCGTTTTTTTTACTTTACTTTTTTAAGTGGGGTTATATCTGCCAGTGGGGTACTCATTTCTAGATTTGCCAGTGGGGTAAGATAATTTCACTTGCCAAGCAAAAAATAACTTGAAACAAGCTAATATTTTCCACTTTTGAGAAAAAAATAAGATTTAAAGTCTAAAAACACTTGTTAAGACAGACATTTTTTTGCAGTGCGATTCCTGATTTGACCTTTAAACCAAAATAAAAGGTGTGTTTTAGAGAAAAGCTGAACTAAATTCAACCTTGATCTTCTGGCCTGGATCTCAAGGCAAGGTTCTCTAATCCATACTTGGTTTACCGCTGTAGATTTATCGGATTAGGACTTTTTATCCTGTTTTACAAACTTGGCAAATTCAATTGAAGTTGAAGTGTCAACAAATTCAAGTGTTGGCTTGCTGCCATTTTTATTGTTAAGGGCAAGGGGCTTAGTGAAAGAACTGTGAGTAAACAGCTTACATTTCAAACCTCAATAAGACGGATTCAGTTTGAGTTAAGGCCATTTTCAGACCTTGAGTCACTAAGCCAAGGAAACGTGTCTCGAGAGAACAGCCATTTGTTTCATATTTTGAATGTTAACAGTGATGCAGTTCTTAGGATCGATGAGATTATTTGTTGTGGTCCAGAAAAGAGTCTGAGTGGTTATTCAACAATAACTATTTCTGAATGGTCTAAAACTCTGATCTTAGACACACATGCTGACTATTGATTTCTGCTTACCACATGCACAGATGTTTTTAGATAGATGTTGTGTGTTTAGCATCTAATTCACATTGTACCTAATCTCAATCTTCATTTACTGGCACGCATGTGATGTCTTTGTTACCTTTTCATGCATCTTCATGCTTTTTTAAAATGGATATATTGTAATTTTCTTAATATACTTACTCATCTGTGCATACATTCTCAACAAACATGTATATATAAAACATGTATGAACATGTTCTATATACATTTTCAACCCGTCTGCACTGATATTTTGTAGCCATACCCCAAGTGAATTATCTCGGATAGACTTTGGGCTTCCGACGGATAAATCAGCTTGAAGCCCGGCGCTCTAACCACTGCTCTACACATATGTAGAGTAGGCTTACATGCTACTGTACATGTAGCCCTCAGCATTGTGACAGAGTGCAACCTTGAGGAACTTTGGCTGCCTGTCATAGATATCCTGTGCTGTTTTGCTGTTCCTCTTTGTCCCTCTCTCCTTGGGGTATTGGGGCATAGCTGACACTCGTCTCCCCCCCGCTCCATTTCCGCTCTCTCCTCCTCCTCATTCCCCGTCCTCTCCTCTCTTTCCCGTCGAAAGTGTGACAGATTTCTGGCCTCTCTTGTCCCTCTTCCCCCTTTCCCAGAGCTCTGTAGTGTTGGAGTACTGACTGAGAGTGACTTTTTTTTTTAAAATCAGTGACCTCTTTCCCTCTCCCCTCTCGGCAGTGATACACTACACCACAGAGAGCAAGGAGACGTGCGCCAGGTTCCCGCACCAGTGCTCCCAGAACGGCTTCTGCACCGACTACCCCACCGGACTCTGCTGTCACTGCAGCACGGGTTTCTATGGCAACGGGCGGCACTGCCTGCCAGAAGGTGAGCCGCCGGTGATGAAAGGGGCTCTGTGGCCCGAGAAGGTTTGAGTCACAGGATTCACGTGTAAACATAAAGTCCCTGTGACCACCTGCGCGCACTCGTGGAATGAGAGCGTTTTTTTCTCCTCTTACTGTCTTACTGGGCAGGGACGCAACAGTCGAGGATTCAATAGCAGCCATTTTTTGGGCGGTATTGGGACTTTTTAAATCACCCCAAGCAGCAACACAGTTGACAGCTTATGTATATGTTTATAAAGGACTTTGTTGAGAGAGATATTTTCTCAGGCTCGTCTTTGAAATGGGAAGGAGCTGTTGGGAGATGTGTTGTAGCCTTTAGAAAGGTGTCCTTCGGCCATTTCTACCTTTTATAGTCCTGTGTTTTAAAGTATGTTCTTGAATATGTTAATCGTCTCTTAACATCAGATAATGGAGAGCAGAGTTTGACTTTTTTGAGGGAACGGAACTAAGGTGGACCATGTATAATTTAATCTCCTGCCGTCCCGTAGCTATAACGGTATGGCAGAAGTAGAGACTTGCCGGATGGAATTAATTATATCTAAGATGCAAAAAAGGTTTGAACCTAAAATGAACCTGTTTTAGATTCAGTTTTAAAAAAAAACCCACTTGGCCAGTGCTTACAGAGACATCTGTCTGAGTAAATATGGCCACAATGTGTGACCAGTGTGA
Organism: Ilyophis sp. 1 JC-2022; assembly: GCA_022702515.1. Classification (NCBI taxonomy): domain Eukaryota; kingdom Metazoa; phylum Chordata; class Actinopteri; order Anguilliformes; family Synaphobranchidae; genus Ilyophis; species Ilyophis sp. 1 JC-2022. The sequence continues at coordinate 44,662,031 of CM040406.1, forward strand.
ATTGTAAGAAATAAGCACCCACTCACATTAATGTGCGCGCACACACAAACGCACACTCTCTCTCGCTCCCTCGCTCTCTCTCTCTCTCTCACCCTCTCTCTCTCTCTCACCCTCTCTCTCTCTCTCTCTCTCTCTCTCACCCTCTCTCTCTCTCGCTCTCTCTCTCTCTCTCTCTCTCTCACCCTCTCTCTCTCTCTCTCCCTCTCTCTCTCTCATGGAGCAGGGTCTTCTCCCAGCCCAAGAGCTCACACAACAACGTCATCTTGTTCCCAGCCGCGCTGTTATTTCCTGCTAAATCAACACCTCTAATGTAGCCCCGCATCCTCGAACAGGCCTTCCATTCTGCTGTGTGACTGCAGTGTCAGACTGAGCCGCCCGCTAATTGCCTGGAAGTGGCAGGTTTTCATATGTAGACACAGTGTTAATGTCTTTAATTCTCTCCACAGTCATTCTCGCTGTCCCACATGTAATCACCATGCCGTCAAAGTTTTTAAAGCGTTGTTTTCAAAGTGTCAACACCAACCTTTCATGCTATGATTAAACACGCTGGAATGAAAGAATTTTCTAAGTAAAATCTGTTACCAGATGTGCTGTAAGGCGGAGAGAAGAACGGCTGTCTGCTGACTGTCCATTCTCCTTCACAGTTCTCCATTGTGTCAGATGAACTGTAGGGAAACGTGCCAATTCTGGCAGATCTCTTTTTCTCATATTAGTGACTTGTATGCTTAAAGGATGCGGTCATAATAAAAATCCTGCTGCAGGGACACTAGAGGCATTGTGCCAAGGGGAAGCCACGGTGAATAGAAGATGTTGAAATACTGTTATCATGGATCCATTGTTGAGCTCTGCCATGCCTGCAGTGAAGTAACAGGATGAGCCCCAGGCGTGACCTAAATGTGCTCTTTTGACCCTTCCCTCCCTCCGTACATGGGTGTTTACCTCCCTTGTACTGTACTGCCAATGTTTTCAAGGGATGGAGGGTCTCAGGCTTTCATTCCTGGAAATCCAGGTCAAAGCGGACATTGTGGAAAAACATAGACGTGGTAGTAGCAGGACTTACAGGACCACGGCGTCAGGTTGTCATTTCCTTTGAAATCCGTCAGTTCCGGAAATTAATTTAAATTCAGTTAATTAGTTTAAAAAATATCTCCTTAGAAGGTTGTAAGCACTTTTAAATGAATGCATTGAATTTCAATTAATTTCCTGAATTGATTGAAGTGCAATGGGTCCGACCCCAAACCCCTGGTTAGAACAGGGCCCTGCAGTACCTGAGTTGGGTCCAATGCGACAGTGAGTGTGCCGGCTCTCTTTCCGGGTTGTGAGGTGCTTTGTCTCTCCCCAGGGGCCCCGCAGCGGGTGAACGGGTTGGTGAGCGGCGTGGTGTCCGTGGGCTCCACCCCGGTGCAGCTGAATGGCGTAGACCTGCACGCCTACATCGTGGTGGGCGACGGCCGGGCCTACACCGCCATCAGCCAGGTACCGGAGCCCATGGGTTGGGCCCTGATGCCCATGGCCCCCATCGGCGGCCTGTTTGGCTGGCTGTTCGCCTTACCGCTGCACGGCCACCAGAACGGCTTCAGCGTCACAGGTGAGGCTCGATGATCAGGCGTCTCGCTACAGGGTGATTCACAGTAAACTGCTATAGTAAACTGATGGTGCACAGTAAAATGTCCAGTGTTAATGCAACTCTAACAGAGTACATATCACTCCTATAGGCACCATATGTACTCTGTAAGAGTTGATTTAACACTCAACATTTTACTGTGTGGCTGAATTGTATCCAGGGTGCTCCAAGTGGGGTTTATATATTCTGTGGGGTGTAGAAGCAGTGTTCCACCCCAAATCTTACTTTGGTTAGGTGTAGCATCTCTGCACACTGTGTCAGCTGTACGGTTGTATAGTTTGTCCGTTGTTCCTTAGTTTGGACTGCATTTTTTTTTTGATGAAAAAAAGGACAGACTCTTGGATGGATGTTGCATTTCATCTCGAGATCTTCTCAAAATGACAAGGAAGCAGAGTTAGATCTTAATAAGGGGTAGATCCCATGTTATTCAAGGTACCGCTAAATATAAGTCACACAGAACAGAACTGCAAAGTCCAGGGCTTTGCGGGAGATGATCAATGGTAATTACCGTATGTTCGCCCGAGCCTGCCATTCAAAAATGAAAGGGCAACCTTGAACTTAGTCGTTGTAATATGCTCATACTTAATTATCCCAAATTGCTCATTTGTCCTGACAAACCGTCAGGGCCATCTGTTCAGAGTCCCGCTTTCGGATTGCTGTTCTAGAGGCCTTACCAGGGGTAAAGAATATCTGCCTTTTCTCAGGGGCTGAGTTCACGCACTTCGCAGAAGTGATCTTCTACCCTGGAAAGCAGAGACTGACCATTATCCAGACAGCCCAGGGCCTGGACTCACAGAACTACCTCAATATGCAGACCCAAATCCAGGGCAGTGTACCCTTCATTGCCCCCGGGTCCACCGTGCAGATCGAGCCGTATAAGGAGATGTACCATTACTACCCCTCAGGTAAGCCCCGCCCCCTTCTTTATCTCTGTCACCTGCAGAAGATTATATCTGGGAAGATTATATCTGAGAAGATTATATCTGAGAAGATTATATCTGAGAAGATTATATCTGACCCTCGCATGCTTCGAGTAAGACACATTGTTGGCTTTTGTTTGGCATAGTGAAGGTTTCTCTGTAAAGCGTCTTTGTGACAGTTCTCTGTAAAAGGCGCTTTACAAATAAAATAAAAGTTTTCAGTAAATACTGGAATATTAGTAACTGCTAGTATTTGCTCTGTTGTAAAAGAGATATCTCGGTGTTACTGCCTGCAAGAATAGGGGTTAAATAAAAAAAGTGTTACAATATTGTGAAGTGCTGTGACGAATCCTTTGTAAAATGTGCTATATAAATAAAATTTAACTGAGTGATTAATATTATTAACTGAAGGCCTGAGATGGAAATCCGGACAGAGCCATAGACAAAGTGGCGGAATGATGTCATAATGGCGCCACAGGCTTGTTCTCTCCTCCTGCAGTCTTTCTTTCTCTTTACATCTCTCTCTGATAGAGATCAGGGGGTGAGTGAGGCTAAAAATAGCAGCACTGAATTTACTTCCTTTTAAAGGAAATTGTCTATTTTTGATGCTCTTGGAAAGGAAGTTGCTTATCGTGTTCATCGTTACATTAGTGCGTTGAATCATTTTTCCATTTGTTTCTGTATCTCCGAATGGTTGTGAGGATACAATATTGCAATATGGCTTTAGTAGATGACATTGTTGTTTTTCTTGGTTTGTTTGAGCCTGTGGTGCACTCTGGGTAATGTAGTCTGATCTTTCTCTGTGCCCCAGTGGCGACGTCCACCTCGGTGCGGCAGTACACAGTGGTGTCGGCGGAGGCCGGGTCGGAGACCTTCTCCTATCAGCTGCGTCAGAACATCACGTACAGGGACTGCCGACACGCGCCTCGGACCAGTCCCGACACACAGCAGCTGCACATGGAACGCACCCTCGTCATGTACGTGATGGAGGAACGCACCCTCAGATACGCCATCACCAACCAGATCGGGCCCGTGGGAGGTAGGCCGTCTGTGTGGGAGTGGGAGCATGGAGCGGGATGGGGGCGGAGGGGGGTTAGAATGGGATTGAGGTTAGGGTGGGGGGAGTCTGTACTTGGTTCTGTGTATGTGTGAGAGAGATAGAGTGTGTGTGTGTGCGTGTGTTCACTCGTATGCGTGTGTCTATTGTACTTATGTATATTCTGAATAACAGTGCATGCTGAATTTTTGATGACAGGTAAATGATGCGGCTGGATGGTCTGAATGGTGTGTGTGTGTGTGTGTGTGTGTGTGTGTGTGTGTGTGTGTGTGTGTGTTTGCGTGTGTATGTATGTGTGTTTCTGGCTCTGCATGAGTCAGTATGGATCTTTGGTTTGTCTGTTTTTCGGGCCCAGCTGCATGTGTTATTTGAGGTAAGCACTGTTGTGGCTTTGTCTGAGCAAATTGCCTCATGTGTTTTTTCACGAATGTCTTCCCCATTACACGGGACTTAAAGTTGTCAAAAAAAAAAGGAAGATATGTTGAAAATACACTGTCGCCTCACAAGCCGAATACCAGTGTCAGCCACACTGATAGCTCTTTGCACTGTGCCTCTCCTGAAGAACCAGTCAATCACCGGTTACACTCAGTTTGCTTATCCTGTCACGGCTGCCACAGAATGATGTACTGCGAACTGCTGGGCTATGAGAAATGGGTCTAAATATGCGAGCGCTGAACGCTGGCCGCACGGTCTCCACACACCCCTCTGTCTGTGTAATGGCTGATTTATATTATTAAGACGTGAGCCAGGAAATGTTAGGGAATACTTCCCTTCAGTTTTGTGGGTACAGAGTTATGCTGAGTTTCAGGGTGTTCCACTGTGGCCCATAAATAAGGGATGAAGGAGAGTTTGCGTTCTTTGACGTGACCACCTGGCACTCTGTAGCACCTGCGGTGTGTGTGTGTGCGCGTGTGTATGCGCACGCGTGTGTGTGTGTGTGTGTGTGTGTGTGTGCATGAAACAAATTGGCAGATTAGACCTTTGCCCTGTGCGATGAGTCACACTGCACTACTGCCCGCAGTGCTCTGTCAGGCTAATGAAGTTCACGAGCTCTCCGCTGGTCTCCAAGGTGACGAGAGCATGACAGGGGCATGTCAGGGAGATAGAGAGAGAGCGAGAGAGAGATAAAGATGGCTTATCATCTCCCCACATCTGTCTAATTTCCTAAGGGGGAGGATGGGGTCCTGGGTTGTCAGTGCAGAGCACCCTGGAGACGGCCTGTTCTCTTAAGCAAGGATGCACAGATGTTTCACAGCCCCTCTCTCCCCCCCCACTTTCCCAGCCTGATCTAATCCAGCTTGGCTGGCAGGAAGAGGGAAGTGTCCTCACATCCACAGCTGGCTTTGTAGTCACTGCAGCCTGGAAAGACACACTGAGACAGGAAGTGGAAAGTGTCCTCACATCCACAGCTGGCTTTGTAGTCACTGCAGCCTGGAAAGACACACTGAGACAGGAAGTGGGAAGTGTCCTCACATCCACAGCTGGCTTTGTAGTCACTGCAGCCTGGAAAGACACACTGAGACAGGAGGTGGGAAGTGTCCTCACATCCACAGCTGGCTTTGTAGTCACTGCAGCCTGGAAAGACACACTGAGACAGGAAGTGGGAAGTGTCCTCACATCCACAGCTGGCTTTGTAGTCACTGCAGCCTGGAAAGACACACTGAGACAGGAAGTGGGAAGTGTACTCACATCCACAGCTGGCTTTGTAGTCACTGCAGCCTGGAAAGACACACTGAGACAGGAAGTGGGAAGTGTACTCACATCCACAGCTGGCTTTGTAGTCACTGCAGCCTGGAAAGACACACTGAGACAGGAAGTGGGAAGGCATTGCGGTCCTACTGTAACACAACACAGAATCCTCATTCCTAATGTCCAATCGGAACCACCCTGTCTTCACCAGAGATGGCACTGGATTGGAACACCCTGAATGCACGGCGGTTTGAGCTGTGCCAGTTCTGAGTAGAAGCTTGTTAGGGCCCTGAGGGGTAGCTGCCCGCTCATAGTAAAGCCTGGAATGGCTCGGGAGTGCTGTTTACACCCCTGTCGAATTTGACCTTGGATTGCGCTTCAAGTTGTTCTCGGAGGTCTTGTGAACGCACAGACCCCCCCCCTCTCTTCTGGGACAGACGAAGCGAATGTGGGCGTGGCCTCTGGGAGCCGGACCAGAGGCTATGACTCACTCGCTGCAGAGAGGAGGTCAGTGTTATTTAGAAGGGGGTTATTGTGCGGCTGGCTCTGAAACAATATCACTCCGATGACAGATTTACTGGGCGGCAGGAGGCATAGCTGTGGAGTGATGTCATGGGAACGGAGCGATACCCAGGCTCTGCCCGGTCCTCATGCCCCAGCGCGGGCTTTAAACACCAACCTGCCACCGTCTCTGGTGGAGAACAGCTGGAGCAGGCGCAACAGCTGCCTGTCTCTGCCTCACACTGTACGAGTCTCTTTCTCTCTGTCTTTCCCACTCTTTTCTCTCTTTCGCTCATTTCTCTTCTCCCTCTTGCTCTCTTCTCTCCCTGCCTTTCTCCTCTCCTCTTCCTCTCTCTCCTCTTCTCTCCTTCTCACTCTCCCCCTCTCTCTTTCTCTCCCTCTCACTGTCTCTCTCCTCTCTCTCTTTCGCACTCTCTCTCTGTCTTTCTCCTGTCCTCTTCTCTCCCTCTTGCTGTCCTCTCTCTCTCCATCTCTCCCTATATCACTCCCACCCAGTGCCTCTCATTATAGTGGTAAATTTGCTATGCAAACACACACACAAGTGGAGAAATTGCATGTTTTCTGATGTCTGTTTATGAGAGCGGTCCTTTGGGCGTGTCACTAGAAGGAAACAGATCCGAGAAATGGGTTGAAAATGATTTTTCTTGTGCAGGGTATTTCACAGTCCTTACTGCACTGTGTTGATGCATTATGTGGTTACTTAAAAAACACTCTTTTTAGTGATTTAAGGCACAAGTAGTTCCTGTCATTACATTTTCTACACGTTCACCTCCCAGTAGGACCAGCATTAACGCATAATGCATCATTCAAATTTCCATTTTACTGAAAACTCTGCAGCTCATGTTGCAAAGCCATATATGAGTAAATGGATGCAGATTTTAATGTAGTGGCTGGGTTATTGGATCTGCTCCAGAGTTTACTTTGTAGACTGGGGTCACAGAGTAGCGTAATCGTTGGGAACTCAAAAAGTTTGTGGGTCCAATTCCCAGCTGTGGGGATTTTGCTGTTGTACCCTTGAGCAAAGTACTTTACCTGAACCGCTTCAATTATTTCCTGCCGCATAAATTGATTGCATGTAAAACATTTTATCTGTGTGTGCTGTTCCAGATAAGAGTGTCTGCTCAATGCCAAAACGTAAATGTAATTATACATGTTATACGACTCCCACACTCGAAGTAGGGAATTCCTGTTGAGTCGAGCCGCGGTCGATTCAGACACGTTATAAGCGGGCGGTTCTCATGACGTGAACGCAGGGAAGATGCAGCTGTGAGAGCCGCTCTGATAGGCTGGCATTGGCCGGGGTTAAAGTTCACGGTGCTGTGAGCACTGGGTTTTATCAGGCCAGGGGAGACTCTGGAGAGGACATCTGCGTGAGTGACACGCCACCCTTGCCCCCCCCCTCTTTCCCTCTCAGCCACTTGCTGAAAAGTGGGCTTTCTCAGCCCGTTTTTATTTAATACATACAGCTGGGCTGAGAGCGGAGCGGGGGGGCTGGTGAAGCATCTTCACTCTGGGGCGCAGGCGACACCGTTCCACCTGGGCTCTTAAAAAGTCCAAACCACAGACTAACCACCACTCCGCCCCTCCGATCTGTCCCCGTGTCCCTCTAATTATCATCCAGTTAAAAAGAAGGAGCGTTCCTTCTTCTTCTACGCTTTGCAGTGTTCTTTTTTTTTAAAATTTTTATCTCACTTCCCCCTCCCCCGCAGAGCCCCCTTAAAGGGTCCGTCTCTCTCACTTCAAACAAAAGTCCTCCTGCCTTTGATAAGTGGCTAAATTGGTTCATGGCCTGGGGGGTGAGGAAGCCAAGCTATTTAATGTGTGGCATGGAGGCCATTGAGTAGGGGGCTCTGTTCTTTCATGGTGAACCGGCCTTTTGATACGGGGCCTCCAGGGACATTTTTGGGGAACACAACTGGGCCACTCTTCCCGTTTTGTGAATTATTCTACCACCCCTCCCCCCATCACCGCGTATCCTCGGACCCCCGTTGAGAACGGAATGGGGAGACGCTTTTGTCATGCGGCGTGCAGCCTCGTGTTTTAAAGCCACTTTAAATGCGGTCTACACGCAGGTTAAGTGTTTTGATCCCAGAGGTCGGCTGTTGACAGACCTTGTGATCTGACCTTGTAAGTGTTTAAGGACCACTCAGACTGAATTGTCCCTCCGCATAACTTAACGCTGCGGTAGATTTGCACGCTTCGGCGCTTCGTTTGCTCTCTCAGCATCCAGCCGACCAGCTGTGAGGCCAAACTTTGCGCTGCTGAGTTTATTTTCTTTATTTTTGCCGTTGCCTATAAGCGCTTCCCTAAGTCCCCCATCTGCCTGGTCTCAGATGTAAGAGCTCGCGGCTCCAAACAGGTGCTTCTGTGAGGGCAAAACGTTCCCCCTCTGTCCCGTTACTGTCCGCCCAAGAAGTAAGGGATGGGGTATCGTCCTGTTTTAGGAGTGCGGCCCTCCCGTTCTGTCTTTTCCCTCCCGTCCTCCGCAGGACTGGTGTTTGTGCTCGCAGAGTGATTCATGGTATCCTGGTTCGCATGCACTCCCCAGACAGTTGGGAGTGTACAGTAATGTTGTCACTGGCTGTAGAAAAAGGGAAAGCAGCTCTATTATTATATTATTAGAAGGAGCAGGGCCATTGGCAGCACTCCGCAGGACGGAACCTTCTCTTAATCATTTACTTAGTTTGGAGCAAGTAAGATGGAAAGCATTGTACGTATTTGAACAGAGGCTTTGTGTGTGTGTGTGTGTGTGTGTGTGTGTGTGTGTGTGTGTGTGTGTGTGTGTGTGTGTGTGTGTGTGTGAGACCACATTTTTCCCATTAGAACACAAAATTAACTAAGCTTTTGACAAGACTGAACCGACCTTAAGAAATATTGAATGATAGCATGCAAAGAAATTCTGCGAAATGCTGCTGAGTCTGACCTCTGACCCCTGACCTCCTTATGTCCCCATTCCAGCGGAGCTCTCAGAGCCAAACCCGTGCTCCTCCGGGACCCACGACTGCGACACCATGGCGCAGTGCCTCCCCGGAGAGGGCCAGCAGTTCCAGTGCCAGTGCGCCACCGGGTACCGTGGCGACGGGCGTAACTGCTACGGTAAGACCGCGGCCTCTTGCTTTTCCTTAGCCAGCGATCCCTGCCTTCACCCGGCCCTCTCCATCCTCCTCTCTCATCTGGCTCATTAATCCCCAGCACTGCGAGTGTGCCAGCGCCCTGACGCGCTGTTTAAAATATCTGGAGTGCTTCAGGATGCATCCTCTTCACGTCCTCATTACTGCATTTTCCCAGAATTCCCATGTGCGCTAGGGAAGAGGGGGGGGGGGAAACCCCAATGAGGAGTTACTGTGTCACAATTCCAACCGCGTAACCACGCTCTTTGTCCGCGGGGCTGTCTCTGTCTGAGAGAGAAGCCGCTTTCACACGTGGAACAGGGAACTTTGCCGACTTTTCTTTTCCGGAAACGATAGTGGCCTCTCTTTTTCACACGACCAACGGCTATCCGTTATTTTAAGGGCATGATAGCACTCACGCATGACTGTGTGAGTAATTGCTGTCTGAAGAAATGTCTGTCAATGATGGGATATAAGTAGGTCAAGAGCATAAGTTTGGCGTATAAAGTTCTGGTGAGGTATGATTTTGTTAACTTTAGCTTACTAGACGGAGAAGCTTGCTAACATTATGTACCTGGCTAATGAGGGAAAAGTGAATCATAACGGAGCTTATTTGATGTCTTAGTGAAGCAAGTTTAAGTTTTGAATACTTGATCCAGCAGTATTACAGTTTTGTTCACATTAACATCGGCACATTTGCGTTACTGTTGCTAGGTCTTGAGCTGGAAAATTTCCAGAGCAACTTTTTCAGAATGCTGGCTCAGGTCATTTACATATGACCCCTAAACTGTACAGTTCCTTAACAGAGAGAGGGGGAGGGTAGAGATAGATAGAGAGAGACAGGGGGAGAGAGAGAGAGAGAGAGAGAGACAGGGGAGAGAGAGAGAGAGAGAGAGAGAAAGAGAGGGGGAGAGAGAGAGAGAGCTCTGAATGAGACCGCAGTCCTGTGGGAAAGAGGGGGGAAGCCAAGGGGTGGAGGGGATTTACAAGCGATGCGACTGTGTCTCACCATTAAAATAAGGCCCGCTGAAAAGCAACGTGTTGGCAGCTGTCTGTCCATGGGAGGAGAGCCCACCTGTGTCCCTTCTCGTTTGAAGACGGGTGAGAGCTAAGCGTTCGCACCTCATTCGGAGGCCATCCCCAGCGTGTGGCGGTGTGCGGGTGCGCTTTCATCCCCCCCCCCCCCCCTCCTGGGCTCCCCCCCCTCTCACACCCCTTCTGTTCTCACCTTCACTCATCAGCTGGGTTCTGCTGGGGGCCTCCGCAGGAATGCAGGCACTGAAGGGCACTTACAGCACTCCTCTGTGCTCAATTTCATCACCTGCTGCAGCCCAGGGATGTGTGTGTGCCTGTGTGTGAGTGTCCGTGCGTGGGTGTGTGAGTGTGTGTGTACCTGTGTGTGAGTGTCCGTGCGTGGGTGTGTGAGTGTGTGTGTCTGTGCCTGTGTGTTTGTGTACATGTGTGTGTGTCTCTGTACGTGTGTGTGTGTGTGTGTGTGTGTGCCTGTGTACGTGTGTGTGTTTATTTGTGTCTGTGCGCATGTGGGTGCATGTGTGTGTGTGTGTGCATTTGTGTGTGTGTGCATTTGTGTGTGTGTGCGTCTGTGTGCGTGTGTGTGGGTGTAGGGGGGCGATAGGAGCTAGCAGGACGAGAGGACGCTCACCCCTGTCATTACCCTGATCAAAACCAGGCCCGGCCACTCGACACCCCCCCTCTCCTTCTAACCCCCCCGGGGTCTGCCTGTTCCCACGCCCCCCCCACCCCCCGGCCTGGGCAGCCTCAGCACTGTCCAGCTCTGTCATCACAACCGGCGTGATGGCGGCCTGTGGTTTACGTCTCCAGCACCAGGAGCCAGGCGCCACGCTCAAAACGCTGGCGAGCGCTCTAAACAAACCCCCCAAGTCCAGACGAATGAGCGCAGGGAGGGGCGTTTGGTGCTATTATGTCTCTCCGTCTCTCTCCTCACAGATGCGGATGAGTGCGCAGAGGGCGTGGCAGCCTGCGGGGCTCATTCCCGCTGTGTAAACTTGCCAGGAAGTTACAACTGCCAGTGCAACAGCGGGTACCAGTTTGGCTTTGATGGGCGCACCTGTATAGGTAAGTGCCGCTTTGTGGGCCCTGCCAGACATTAGACATATTTCTGCCACGCGCGGTATCCCACCCCTGTCGACACACCCTTCAACGTGCTCATTGAGACGATCGTACTAATGAATTAATTGACGGAAAACCGAGCGGGAGGGCGAGCAGTGAGACCGTTCTGGGCAGGTCTTATTGTACATCGCTTTGGATAAAAGCGTCTTCCAAATGAATGTAATGTAATGTCATGTTAAACAGTCTGTCTTCATATGAGTGTTTTCCCGTTTCAAAATCACAGTGCAGTATTGAAGTAATTTCCGAAGTGTCTTACGCCACCAGTCGTCGGGTTTAGATACAGGGACATGTTTCACTGTTTCAAGGTTTAGCGCATTCTCATGCACTTTCAGCATGACTACAGCGACTGAAAATTGTGTCAATAGACGTAAAAAGCGGTTTAAATAAGAAGCTGTACACACAATTGATGCAGATTTCTTTAATATCAAAACTACAGGCTGTGTACAACAGGTCACTGCCTGGCTAGCGAGGAGAAGTGTTTCGCTCACATTAGAGGGAACAGTTTCAAGAACTTCAACACTGCAGCTGTTGTAGGATCCACATGTTTGAGCGAAATAAAGAGGGCGGTAAGGCCAGAGTTTTCAGAGGACTGACGGCTCAAGCATTTGTTGTTTCTATTCCAACTTGTCACGTAGCCCAAAAAGCTCTTTGAAGGTGAGAGGGCTGATGCTTGGAGGGGGGAGGGGAGGGTAAGGGAAGGGAGTTTGGGTGGGGTGGGGTGTGTGTGGGGGGGGGGGGTCCCAATGAATGTCAGCCAATGAAACAATGGCCCTATGTTTCCAGCAAGGAGAAATGTGCGTGGGAGACACACAGCTGAAGAGCCGTGGAAGGTCAGAGACAGTAACTCTTCCCAAGTCCTGCCTAAATCCCAGAGCTCGGTAAAACAGCCCCACGATTAACCCCTCAAACATTCCCCCCACCACCACAGCTCCGTGGCCGGACATCAATACGGCCTTTGTGAGGGGGGAAAAAATGACGTGGGCAAGGCTTTGGGGTCGCGTAATGAGGAGACTCAGGCCGAACCACTTTTGACCGCGGGGAGGAGTTTCAAACTCTGGACTCGACACTGACTGCTCATGTGGACTTGAACAAAGTCGGCCATCACCTGAACTGCAGCAGGGAAACGCTGACATAGTAATAATTGTAGGTATCGCGTTCGTGTAGCAACCGCTATTGTTTGACGTGGAAAATCTTTTTTTTCTGACCCCAGATGTCGACGAGTGCAGGTCACAACCGTGCCACACCGACGCCTCCTGCTCCAACTCCCTGGGTTCCTTCGAGTGTCACTGTCTGGCCGGTTACCAAGGGGACGGGTTCCAGTGCATTCCGCAGCGTGGTGAGTTGTACGCCAGGGGTCGGGTGACGTAGTGAGACTGGAACCATGAGCTTGTTGTGCCGACGCCCATCCAAGTTAACTTGCAGGGCGATGAAATGTCATCTTTTGTCCTGCGACAGACAGAGGTTTAGGATTTCTGAGCGGTTGCCTCAGAAAGTGGGCACTGCTTGGTGTGGGTTTTGCGTTTTGGAGGATATTCTGGAAGATATCCAACCCTGTTAAATTTCAGTCAAATTTGCCGTGTGTCACTCGTGAGCGATAGTTTCACGTGTCGACACGTAGAGTTTCTAAGACAAGAACACCTCCGTGCACGAGATTACGTCCATTGGTCGTCTTCGGATTTGTGCACTGTAGCGTCCACCCAGTAAACGCAGCTATTCACGCAGTGTGAGTTTTGTCTTAACCTTCTCTGTCCCCCTGTCCCCGTGTGTCCCACAGTTACCAACCCGCCACCCCAAACCCAGTGTGAGCAGCACAGAGACAGTCTGCAAGGAGGATTCGGGCCCCGGGGACACCGCCCCGCTGTGGGAGCCTTCGTACCCCAGTGTGATGAAGAGGGCCAGTACAGACCGCTGCAATGCCACGGATCGACAGGGCACTGCTGGTGTGTGGACAGCAGGGGGCAGGAGCGAGCAGGGACGAGAACTCTTCCTGGGACTCCGCCCACTAACTGTGACCAGCCAGGTATGACCACCTGAAACTCCGCCCACTAACTCCACCAGGATGTAAAAACACCTGGGAGTTCAACCACTCAGTTCATTAGCTGCATTATAGTTCATAACTGAACTGCATCTGGTGGAAAGGGCGCGGTTCCCTGCAGTGTTTACAAGAACTAGCTGCAGGAGACTGAGAAAATGGGCGGAGTTATCCTACACGTCCAGTCTTTTGACTGGTTCAGGCAGGTCATAGACTGACCAAACATGATAGTGTTTCACTCAACTGCATCCAACTGAACAGAAGGGAGTCGATTCCACACTGTGTCAGGACCCTCACTTTAGCAGGCCCAGCATAATGCATTGATCATTAGATTAATTTTGACATTTTCTAAGACTCTAATATGCCAATTAACCAATTCAATTAGTTTTTATTTTTTTGATGGAGTAAAACCACTCATCATCTAAATTCCTCTCCGTGACTGCAAATCTCATTTGATGTCTTTTATTGTTGGGAAATGTTTATTAGTCTGAGAAAGCTTGTAATTGCTCCATAAACGCAGTATACCATTTGGGTAACTTCCAGATGCCCCTGTAATTAGATTGAACAACAGTTCTTAAAAACTCCAGACATGAGAAAAAGCCACGTAACTCCAAGAGCAGGATACTCAGAAAAGACGAGCCTTTTAATGATGTGAGTCTCTAAGGAGCTGTGGATGAGACACACATCCCCAGACACAAACGAATGTGCATTTAAAAGCAAAATAATGTGGTTTACTGGCCTCTTGTTCATGTTAATGGGATTTAGTAAGCTGGGAAAGGACACTCGCTCAAAGCTTGCAGACTAAAAAGTGCACTAAGAATAAAGTGCAGACTAAAAACATGGTTTTACAATGTTTGTTTTCCACCCCACAGTTGAGCCCCCGCGGCCCAAAACCCACTGTGAGCAGCACAGAGACAGCCTGCAGGGGAATCAAGGGGGTTACCCCCTTGTCGGGGCTTTCGTACCCCAGTGTGACGAAGAGGGCCAGTACAGACCCCTGCAGTGCCATGGATCCACAGGGCACTGCTGGTGTGTGGACAGTAGGGGGCAGGAGCGAGCAGGGACGAGGACTCCCCCCGGAACTCCGCCCACAAACTGTGACCAGCCAGGTATGACCACCTGAAACTCTGCCCACTCACTCCACCAGGATGTAATGAAAGCACAATTTTGAAACCCAATTGTTGGGGAAGATGTCTTTTGCCAGTAGATGTGAAATGGTAGTAAGTGACCAACACTATGATGAAAGTTACGGCTTCAGAGCTGTGGATTTCATTTTTTGTGTCTCATACCTAATAATAAGAAAACATAATCTGTTAAAATTCCAGCTAAAGGTGTCCAAAGGTCTAGATGCAAGTGTACGACCCAATAAAATGTGAAGTCTATACCAGGAAAAAAGAAATGGATAGTTATGACATCATTTTCAACTCCGCGCTAGACCAAACATCAGAGCGGGAAACTCAAAACAGACATCTTGTAATGAGCGAGAAAACACTTCCAGAAGCCATAATTTCCATAAAAGTAGCATAGCACAAATTCCCCTTCCACAATCCGTTCATCTCAATTTGTACAAAGCATGTAGAGCCAAAGCCTCGTCTGTATTTGAGATAATTACAATGTGGGAGAGAGCAGGAGGGCTCTAATCAGGTCTAGAAGAGGCCTTCTTGGTGAGGCTCTCTGCTCCAGCAGACCAGGGGAGTGTGTGCTCTTCTCACCAGCATTAGAAATGCCTCGTTTTTCCCCTCTCGATTGTGCCGAACTCTCGATTAAAGAAAATAAATGACAAAACTGTTTCAGAAGTGAGGAAAAGATTATGATTATAATGTGTAATAATAGACTTGGTCTAAATGGTCCCAAAAGCAGGAATTTATGATTATTATTTTCCCAACTTATTTATGAAAGCAATTAATCAGGAGTTGTTTTAAAACTGATCCCTTGAAAGTCTTTAAATGCATGTGTGACAGGAGAAGGGAAATATTTACAGTGAGGAGAGCCGGGGGTAGAGGGCAGACCCGCGGTGGGTTTACACAGCGGCATGGGGGGGAGAGAGCGCCGAGGATTAGCGCAGGTTAACATACGTCCTGCAGCGAGGGCCTCCCCTTGTCTATATTTCACCTGAGTGTCACAGAGCTGTTGAGACTAACGCGAGTGAGGTCACTCTCTGGGGCAGCTGGCTCTGCTTATCGGCACTCCATTCACCTCAAAGCCCTGGAAGCTCTGACATCACTGCCCTTATAAGGTCATCGGGGAGCACGGGTGGCCAGTAAGCTAATGTAAAGACATTCAAAAATTGTGACATTCCACAGCCCGACTCAAAACACAGCAGGCCATTTGGAGGAAGAAGAAATCCCTGCAGAAATTTCTTGTGTTTAATCACCGTCAAATCCGAAACAAGACCTCGACTGCACCTCTTTCTTTCCCTCACATCAAATGCGCAAAACATGCTTAATATCTTCTCGACTGCCTTACAGGTTATTTTTTCATTTTCCCCAAAGATGCTGTAAGCGACGATGGGCACAGGGCAGCGATACAGGAAATGGGACAGTTAATCATCATATTTGTCTGTCTGACTGTCTGATTTGTCTGTCTGTAGTCGCCCCCACTCAGCGGCCAGAGACGGTGTGTGAGCGCTGGAGGACCAGTCTGATTGAGCACTACGGGGGCCAGCCTGCCTCACACCACTACATGCCCCAGTGTGACTCAGCGGGCCAGTTTAACCCCCTCCAGTGTTACGGGGACAGCAGCTACTGCTGGTGTGTGGACAAGGACGGCAGGGAGGTCCCGGGGACACGCTCACAAGACGCCGTCAAGCCTGCCTGTGAGTATCACCTGGCTGCGCAGATTACCTAGACAAGCACCTTTATCATCTTTATCCTGCGCTTGGATACGGCTAAATCACGTGCTGTTGCTTGGCGACTAAGTGGCTGAATGAAATATCTTACTCCACCGGCGCATGGGAATTCCACTTTTTTTTCATTGGCAGGTGTTCCAACGGTGGCTCCTCCCACCATGCAGCCGTTACCGCGTCCCGACGTCACCCCGCCCCCCTCCGGCACCTCCCTCCTGTACGCCCAGGGCCAGCAGATCGGGGCGTTGCCTCTGAATGGGACCCAAATGGACAAGGAGAGGGCCTCTGTGCTGCTGGCATTGCATGTAATGCATTTATCATCTTAAGAGTTTTCATTTTAATTCCCGTCACACCATTTCTCATGAATGAAAATCCTGAAGCTATTTAGAGTTGAGTTGAAATAGTTTCACAAGGTTACACTGGTTTAGTGGAAAAAGCACTAAAATAACTTCAGGAGCCGACGGGGTACAGCGTTCTTTATCTCTAGGGTTTAATCTCACGCTTGGTTCTGTACTCTCTCTCTGCAGGGATCTATTGTGGTGGGAATTGACTATGATTGCCACGAAAAGAAGGTTTATTGGACAGACCTTGCAGGACGGACAATCAACAGAGCAAGGCTAGAGGCAGGGGCAGAGCCGGAGGCAGTCATCAGCACAGGTAATGTATTCAACCTGTATTACGCACAGTCTGGTTACACAGAGATGAAAACAATCAGCTCACATAGGGCCACAACTCAGTGACCATCTCAGATATTTCAAGGCCACAGAAAGTAGTGTGAACGTAACCCGTGTTGTTATCCAGTTGTTATCAACAGATACAAGCCCAACGTCAATACAAACCCCTTACTGTTTGAAATGGACGACATAGCTTGCGAAGCAGATATACTAACGCAGTTTGCGACCGTAGGTCTGACCAGTCCAGAAGGCCTGGCGGTGGACGGGCAGCGCAGGCTCATGTTCTGGGTGGACAGCGGACCAGACAAGATCGAAACGGCCAGCCTGGACGGCAACAACAGAAGAGTTCTCTTCAGCACAGACCTGGTCAACCCTCGCGCCATCATAGTGGACCCTGCCAGCGGGTACGCTCATGCCCGCCGAAACTCCTCTCAAAAACCCTTTTAGGTGGAAGCGTCACAGCGTCTGGACCCGCCCTCGTCCCGCTGCAGGAAGGGACCAGTTCTACGTCTTCAATCAACGTATTTGTCTTGTGCTCTCACCCTTTCAAAGTGTAAATTCCCTTTGTGAGGGGACAGGATAAGGGATGTGGGGATTAACTGAAGGACTGTCTGACAAAACAAAGGGACACAGCGGGGGTCTTATTCTCTGAAGAGCCACAGCATTCTGTCACAGCCGCCCATATTGGCAGACAGACTTCAAAGTGAGGAGAGATGTGATTGCAGATTCAGGCCTTTTTTGTCTTAGCCTTTCTGCTCCTCCCTCTCTGCCATGCCCGGCCGGGGGGGGGCGCGTACACAGAGAGCGCTCGCTTTGAATAGATTTGGTTTGAGAGGGGTGTCTCCCTCCTCCCGTAATTAATAGCCATCTTAATTAACCGCCATTTCCTCTGCCCTGCCAACTTCCTGCTCTTGTGATGCCCTTCATAGATACGGCTCCGTTAGCGAAGACGTGCTAACTGCGGCTAGAGTTCACGCGTGGTCACTGAGGGGTAGTTCCCGACTGGGGGTGGGGGAAGGTGGTTCTAAAAGAGAGAGAGAGAGAGAGAGAGAGGTGGAGACACAGAAAGAGAGAGAGAGAGAGGGAGGGAGGGAGAGAGAGGAGCAGATGTTTGCGTGTCCCTGGTTGGGCTGTTGGGGAAAGAGCTGGCGGGCTGGGCTCGTTCACCACTGGGGAAGAGCCGGCAACATGTGGCCCAGGAGCCACCCATGTTGAACACTCTCCACATCTGGAGGGTGGATGTGCTCTGCGCAGACAGCAGGGCCGTGGCAGAGCAGAGCAGACGTAATCATAATCCAAACCTCATGTGGAATTAGCACCGTTGCTCCAAAGAGTGCATTCGAGTATGTGTGCATGTGCACGTGTGTTACTCATAATTTTCAACCAGACCTTTTTCTGTTCAATTTGAAGGATTGTATAGGCACCCAGAATGTACACGCAAAGGACACGTAAACATTTGCTGTCATGCATAGTAGCAATTAGGCTAAACTTGTGTCTGGAAAGAAGGCCTTTCCCAGACAAAAAAATGTTCCATAACCTTTTTGCGTGGGTTTTGGGTAACCGCGCTCCCATGTCTTTTCAGGTAAATGTGGAAATTGAGCAATCACTGTGTACAACACGAGACTAAGTGTGTCTGTGTTTGTTTGTGTGTGTGTGTGTGTGTGTGTGTGTGTGTGCGTGCTTTCCTGTAGAACCCTGTACTGGACAGACTGGAATCGAGAGGCTCCAAAAATCGAGACCTCCACTGTGGAGGGGCACAACAGGAGGGTGCTGGTGCGCGATGGCATCGGGTTGCCCAATGCCTTGACCTTTGACCCCTCCAGTAGACAGGTGTGCTGGGCAGATGCAGGTATGATCCCTCCTCTACATCTCTTCTGCTACCTTTTTACCATTTTCACCTCGGAAAGGCATGCTTGTAATTCTGAATAAATTGAAAGAACTGTGCATATCGTGCCTCATATGTCAAGAATAATGATGTTTCATGAGTATTTAGTGAGTGCTGTCCGTTTTTTGTTTATTATATGCTTGTAATTCTGAGATGGATGATTTGTGGTTTGATGGTTTGGTTAATTCTCACATATAAAACTGAGAGATCCAGACAGTACATTTACAAATAAATTGTTATCCCTGTCAAGAAGCCATAAAGGCCAAGTTCTAAAAGATACAGTAAGTTACCTTCTAGGATGTGCTATTGAGTGAAAACTGCTGTCATCAATGCAAAGATACTCAAGCAATCCGTCGGAGGAGAACCGGCAGTAGGGGGGGCGTATATGAGCACACTTTTACATAGTTCGCAAATTGGACATTCCAAATTGGGGTGGGATTGGAGATGCCAGTCATTTAATATAAATACATGAATTAATAAATGACCTTTCCCCTGCGGTGGTTAGGCACCAAGCGTCTGGAGTGCATCACGCCAGACGGCTCGGGGAGGCGAGTGATTCAGAGCAACCTGAACTACCCCTTCAGCCTGGTGTTCTACGCCAACCACTTCTACTACACAGACTGGAGGAGGTGAGAGACCCCGACACGCACCGGTTGCCATTTGATTATTTAATCTGCGTATTTTCCCTTGAATTTCGGTTCATTGATTTTCCTTCTTCAGAAGTCCTCTGCTTATGTTCCGATATGCAATTTAACATAAAGCGTATGTGTATTTAGTCCGGTTAAACAATGGCTGTGTCCGAATCAGAGCCCCATCTACTGCAAACTGTGTACTGCTTACTACATACCGTTTAGCGACATGCAGTATGCGAAAAATCTCCGTACTATTATCAGCGAAAAACCTGGAAATAAGTATATTACCCAGGGGTTTAAATTACACTACATTTAGAGAACATTTTGCATACTTAACTTTCTCATCCAGTGTACTCAACTAGCATACTCAATAGCATAGAAGGGCGTTGTGTGAGATGTCCAGTTTGTTAATGACAGCGTAGCAGTGTTTGATGGTACAGGCCCCACAGTTTGGCATCTTCCCTAATGGGGGTGTGTGTTACAGGGACGGAGTCATCGCCATGAGCCGGGACACCAGCCAGTTTACAGACGAATACCTGCCGGATCAGAGGTCCCACCTCTATGGCATCACCGTTGCCACACCCTACTGCTTATCAGGTGACAGCTTCGTGTCCCAAAGCTAAAGATATAGGGGTCAGATATAAGAGACACAAGTCACCCCCACAGGTCAGTGCAATGCAAGTGTTCCTACAGTCCTGGTGGGGTGAACTGTGAACCTCGTTTTAGTCACTGGTTAGGCCAGGGGTGCACAGTTCAAGTCCCATACGGCAGGTGTATGTGCTGGGTTTTGTTCCAATCAGTTTGGCTTAATCTCCCACCAAAAGCTGGTCTAGTCCTGTATGGGACCCCAGTAAAATGTTTTTGTAAAAGCTATGTGCTTCAACAGCAGCCCCTCATGGTCGAAAACACGAGGGGGAAAAAAGATGGTCTATGATTTGGTTAAATAATTTAGGACAGAAATTGGGACACAAATCCCAAAAATAGATCTGCCGCCCTTGTGCACCCCTATTGTGAAAGTTACTTTGCTTCGGTTTATTTATTTTTTGGAATTTTGAGAATTTCATTGAAAGGCTGCAATGTTTTGTTCATTGATGATTGGTAAACTGCCATTTAAAAAAAAAAAAAAGGCACCAAAAAGCAAATGACAGAGGACCAGTTTAGACCTTACACTGCCTGCTCACGGGTTGGCAAAATAGAGGGCACCTGCAGCCAAATCACAGTCGTTCAGACTGAAATGACAAAAAGCAACGGGCCCATGCAAAGACATGAAAGCACTTCAAAGGCAGGGAAACGCAGGAGAGCGTTGCAGGTGTGTGTGTGCGTGTGTGAAAGAACGTCCGTGTGTGTGTGTAAACTCCTTTAAAGAGATGTAATTTGCTTTGAAGAGGGAGCTTCAGAAGTGACGTTCCGGAGTAAGATTGCACGCTTCACATGAATGTTGTCCTCTCTCTCTCTGGGGTGTTTCCGGTGTGCTGTCTGACACAGTGTGGCCATTATCTGTTACAGGGAGACTGTAATGACAGAGCCAATACAAAATGGTGCTATTTGTGCAAGTCTGGAAGGGCTTGCGGCGTGAGGACCCCATAGAGACTCACAGTGGAATGGAGTTGGGTGCTCAAGGAGGTACAGGAACCCAGTGCCTGACACCACCAAGTAAATTCCCAAGGACCAAACCTTGGCTTTTTTTTTTTTGGACAGTTTGTAAGCTTGTTTTATACCTCATTTTTTCTACTGTATTTGTTATTTTAAGGGGACAGAAAACAAGAACCTGTTCTTTCAGCCAGAAGTCCTTTTGTTTTGTGAGATGTGTAGAAACACAGCAATGCAGTATTTGTTTTTATCCGTGCACTAATATGAATTTGTATTTCACATGAAATTGCATTGACGTCCACCTGAAATTTGCTACCAGTTTAAAAAAAATAAAAAAATCATTTTATCTTTTGTAAGATGTAATATTTATAACAATAAAAATGTGATTCAGGACTTGTATAGCTGTAGTTACTGTGTCTTAGTACAGCATGAGTCTGGTTACCAGGCAACACAACATACCAGAACTACCCTACGTTCCGTTCCAGAAAAGGATGTCCATGAAGTTGCTCTGAGCACCGTTTACCCGTCCTCTTCAAGCATGCCACAAACCAAACAAAATCCAACATCCTTTTTTTCCCCCCTTTAATGCGTTTTACACACGTCCGTTCCAACAAACACACACTATCATTCATTCTACACACGTGATGGCTTTCCAATACATACGTCCCAATCTTGTCCGCTCTTCAAAAAAACAACAAAAAAAACCGAAAGAAATCCACGGGAGGCTTGAAGTGAGCCGAAGAGCCCGGCGAGTTTGTGTGACCGCCCGCGCAGAGCGCGGACGCATGCGGAGTCCGCGCAGACCGGAGCCACAGGCGCGGACGAGCCGGCACGTCCCATCATCTGCCCACTTTGCCCAAGCGGTGGTCGGTCCTGGGGTCGGCGATGATGGCCTGCACCGCCACGATGGCCTCGTTGATGCGCGTCTGCAGCTCCCTCAGCTCCTCGATGTGCAGCAGACGCAGGATCTGCGCCGCCTCGTTCAGGGTGGCGTCTGCGTCAGGAGGAGGGGCGGCAGGGGGGTCGCATTTAGGGCCCAAACGTACCTCACCCAAACATGGACGCTTCAAGCTACACTGACAGATTAGCTTTTGCCATGACATTTGTGAAAAAAACCAGAGGAAAGCACAGATCGAACAAGAAAGTAGTTTACTGTTGCCCGCTATAGCAAGAATTTCAGGGGACACATTTTAGAACGAAATAGACTTTGCGTAGCTCGAAGCGTCCACGTTTGCGTATTTATGTGAGGTATGTTTTGACCATTGTCACTGCGCCACAAACACATTTACAGCAGCTTCTGGTTCAGTCCAGTTCTTGCAACTCTTCTGAAGTAGAGTAATCATTCTTGAACCATTTTTATTTTAAATACATTTATTTTTACTACAGTAAGGTAAACTATATAGGAAAATTAAGGATGCTTTTCATATCCATCGCTCTGGAAAATAATTATTCACATAAGAGATTTAATCATGTAGACTTATCTTCAGGTAACTTGTATATTTCACCATTTTATTTCTGTACTAAAAGCGCACCCTCTTCATGGTCTGGTTCATGAAAACTGCAGGATTTCTGATTTTAAACAGTGCCACCCCATGGTGGGAGAGTGCTGGTAACTTACCTCCTGTATCAAAGCCCAAGACATGCTTATCCAAGGAGACGGGTAGGCCCTTTAAAAGTCAGAAGGAAAAATGGGGGTTTTATACACACACATTATATAAATATATAGAGGGGGGTGGGGGGACCACTATACTGAATTATGTCTATAATTCCATATCCTAAAAGGATATGGAATTATAGGAGGAGCTTAGCTGGCACAGAAAAATTGCCAGAAAAAACAATCTTCTACTTACCTCTTTTGACTGGCTAGCTTTTGCTATGGCTTCAGGCGTTAATCGTTCTTGAATCAGAATTCGAACAGCCTGCAAGGCCACAAGGAAAACACAATCGGACAAATATTACGTTAAAAAAAAATGCATTCATTGATCAAATCTGAACATGGTATAATGTTGACACCAACTTCAGAAAGACTCGACGGAAGTATACAGCAATGAGCCATTTAACATTGGCTGATACAGTGGATTTAAGCACCTGCACGGCTGACCTGATCCTTCTGAATGAGCACCAAGGCCCCTGTAAGCTCAAATTACCTTCAACATCACCAGGTAGTCATCATGGCGCTGGATCTGCAGGAGGTTGGCAAGGGCCATCACACCAGCCTTGAAATCAGGATTGTTGCCTGGATACAGAGAGGATGCTTAAAAAGCAGAGTCAGGCTTCCATAGCAACCACTGCATACTACCAGCAGAACCAATGTGCCAAACTGAGCATATCCCACTTCTCCCTTAATCCTCTGCTCAAATGCTCAGACCAGGGGTGTGTCCCAATACTCGAAAAATGCATTCTCCTTTCCTCCACTACCACCTCAGCTCCTGCGTGCCCGGAAACGGATCTTTTTGTCCCAATTACATCAATTAATATCTCGACGTGAACCGCAATGTCAGGAACATTGTATACTGTACATGCAACTACTTGTAAAACATACAGGCAGTTCTGCATACTTCAGGGTAGGAAAGGAGAATACTGGGACGCATCCCAGGATCAAACAAGCATCAGAAACATTCAGACCACAGTAAAATTTTTAAATGCTCCGGCACAAATTCACAAAAAACTGTTGCATGCCAAAGCACAGAATTATACGAAAAGTGAAGTCGGTTATGAACATTATTGAAAAAAAATAATAATAAATCTAAATGTGAGAAATCGGCAGGTGTTTAAAGGGTTATTAATGCGTTAAATCTATGCATTTTGCCCAGGACCGGTTTCTTTATGTGCATCTACTCCCAATTTACTGAAAATGTACATTGATGTGGGTATGCACACTAGTTAGCCTTGCAACAACAAAAAAAAACATGGTTGGACAATCAGGGGTTTCAGGGCCTCAACAGATGGTAAAACAGAAAAGATTTGACATTTCAGTCGTGTAACCACAAGGCCACAGGACAAGCAGAGAGAAACTCACTGTCCAAGTTAATGAGTGGATCAGATGGCTTTTCTGTGTTGTTAGAAGCAGCCTCAGGTGCGCAGTTCTTGTACTTGTCAACTGTGGAGTTGAAATACAAAGCGTTACACACAAGCCTGTAAGGGATTCAGAAACATTAGAAATACTTTGATTCAGACTGAGAGTTTCAGTGATTTACACCAAACTGTTTTGAAACATCCAAGTATTCTACACAAACGCCAAGTGATTCTGGACAGATGCTGAATTCTTTTTCTCAATTTATTTTACTCCTTCTGTGAGGTAATTTGATGGCAAATTGTGCAGTCTTCGTTTCTGTCGCTGGTGAAGTGGAAATTAAATTCAAAGTATGACCGCCATCTAGTGGTCGATGTGTGCACCACTGCAGGAATGTAAAATGTAATATGGAAACCAAGCCACATTAGTACAATTTACAAGACATGTACAAGTGAAATAAAGTACCATTATCTCCGTACTCGAAGCGAACAGCTAGGCCTAGCAGCCAGTCCACAGTTTCTGGTCGTTCTTGAGCAGGAAATGGGCAGCTTACTTCCTGCACATACTGAAAACGAAACGGCATTTATGAGCAAATCAGCACTGAATTGCTATGGTTATGTTACACAGATATACACATACAGTAATTTCTCAAGAAATTTGGACCCGAATTATTCTTTAAAATTGCATGTGTCAGACGGACATTTCGGCTAAACTAAGATTTAGTCCACGCTAAAACGCAAAGCGTATTGCGTGTCATGTACAAGTACATACAATTATGTACATACATAAATGATTCATATTCACTATGGATAATAAAATATCACCACACAGTGACCCAACTGCAGAGATTGCAGATCTCAGTCCAGCCATCCGCATTCACCTTCTCAAAGAACTTGGGCCACTCCGAGCTGTGTATGTTCCGAAGGTTGCCCCGGTCTTCAATCTTGTAATGTCGGATTTTCTGATCTTCCAGCCACACAATAAAATTCCTGAACTCAGTTTCATCTGCACAGAGAAGACATTACAATTATTTGGCAGACGCTTTTATCCAAAGCGACGTACAAGTACAAATTGAAGGTCATTAACGCGACTACAAAGCAGAACCGACAAAGCACAACTCTCACAACGTAGGAGCTGTCCCTCGTAGTGAACATAGAACGCTATACTTTAACTATAAAATAGCAAAAAACACAAGTTAAATAGAAAACAAGAAAAAAGAAAAAAAGAATTACACTGTCGATAACAATAAATCAAGGTACTCTGCATTACGACGGGGACTGATACAGCAGTTCAATAAAAATCTTTTTTGCTACAAATGACGTTCCATATCAATTTCGTTCAAGATCATCAAAACTATTGTGTCAACTACCAAGTTACCGTTCGCCCCTGGTAGTAATGGATGAACCTGTGCACGCAGATTGCCAACTACAGAGCGAGAATGCTGCAAAGAGGTTCTGGACTTGGGGCTCATCAACGCAGAACCTGGTAAAAGTGCTGGGACTGTCCATTTGGTCATAAACTCCAGGCAAATAAATGACGGTCTACGCATCAGACACATTGTGGATGACTCCACGGTTGACTGCATCTTTTTGCAACCGTGGTAATTGCCAATGGCGATGTCAAGCTAACGTTAAGCAAGTTAGCTCGTTGACAGTTTGCGAGATGGGTGGCCACGACATACACGATTCTATAACAAAATATTTTGTTGATGCACAATAATCACTAATAACTTACATCCAAATAGTAAATAAAAACTAGCTTGGTGAACAGATGTGACTAGTGCGCGTTCAAGATGTAGCTAGCAGGTTAGCAAATGGATTGTTCATAAAAGAAAATGTGAAATAATGCGCTAGAGACTTCGGCTTGCGGATAGTCAAGTTAGGTTCCAGATATCCGGGTATACGAATATCCAGATGGCTGGTTGTGTAGACCATATTTTGCATGGCATGGGCCTGAGATTCCACACGTTTCAGAACTAGCTTGTAGCTTGCTAGCTCATAATTTCGCCGGCAGGCTCCAGGGACTACGTCACTCCTTGCTGTCCGTCAAGTTCTTACTTTTTCTTTGGTCTTACCTTTACAATCAAAACCAGAGGGGTTGTGGTAGTCCAGTGCTGTGAGCTTTCTTCGAAACATTCTGAGGAACAGCCTGAGCGGTCAGAACCGTTTTTCTTTAGTTAAATACCTAACTAAAAAAGCGAAATCTTTTATGGTGCGTTCTGGTTCTGATTCAGACTTGGCGTTCGTACAGCGTCATCACGCCACTTGACTGAAAGCGAATTCGTCCAATAAGAGTAGCGCAAAATCATGCGAGTGTCCAATTGGAGACCATGTAGTGTGTGCATTTATGATGCACATCCTGCACGAGGAGGGGGGGAGAACCTGCAACAAACGGAGCATGTTAGCTCCTTCTTGTGGAATATGTACGGTGGCTTAAAACCAAATGCTAGCCAATTTCAAACGGGACCTCAACCGTGTAATAAAATAGATATGGAGCGCAGAATGTCGAATCTAAGATAGGATATACATTATTTTAGCCATTTTATACTGCGATTTTTAAAACCTCACCTTTATTTTATAGTAAATTAATTAAACAAAACGTGGAAAGTTCACGTTTATTTCCTATATAAAAATGTAACTATATATACTCCTCAAAAAAAGTTTGGAAACGTTATTTCGGTCGATTATTCCTCCCCTTTAATAATACCAATTGGTATTGTATTTTATATCGTTGGAAAGCCTGATTAGTCACCTTTACAACGAGGTACAACTTGTAAGGATCATGCATTTGTGGAATGAGCAACACAGCTAACCGTGTGGGTAGCGGCCCAAAAAAATGTGCCAAAATCCCCTGCAATATTCTTCTGTTGGTATTCACTCTCGTTTTGAGCTTCAAGTGCTGGCAGGTGTATGCCAGTCACAGGTGTGTGACTGGCACCTGATTGGCACCGAGGAATGGGATGCCATCCCACAGCAGTGTGTGACCAGGCTGGTGACCAGCATGAGGAGGAGGTGCCAAGCTGTTGTGGCTGCGTATGGATCTTCCACACGCTACTGAGGTCCCTGACAGTGTAAAATGAATAAAGTGTAAAAATGGCCAATATGTGTTGTTTGTTCCTTATTACTGTGGGAGAGTGCAATCATCCAGTCCACCAAGCAACTCAAAACGAGAGTGAATACCAACAGAAGAATATTGCAGGGGATTTTGGCACATTTTTTTGGGCCGCTACCCACACGGTTAGCTGTGTTGCTCATTCCACGAATGCACGATCCCTACAAGTTGTACCTCGTTGTAAAGGTGACTAATCAGGCTTTCCAACGATATAAAATACAATACCAATTGGTATTATTAAAGGGGAGGAATAATCGACCGAAATAACGTTTCCGAACTTTTTTTGAGGAGTGTATATATCAGTCTTTATTTCCATTAATTTAATTTTGGCTTGATGTACTTTAAAACCTCTTATGCTATTTTTTGTTTCATTTGAATATCGTGGAGGCAAAACATTTTTTCTAAGCAATTTTACTTTTTAAATTAAGTCATAATTTAAATGAACAAGCACATATAGTACAGAAAATGAAGACTTGATTTTACTTTGCCAAAATTATTCATACTTCTAATATTCTTGTGTTATTTGTGATTGTATAATTTTATAATATGTATGTTCACATGTCATGTACCTATAGACTCATTTTATATTTAAAGTGGCAGGTGTTTTTTTATTACTTTATTGTGTAAGACGGAGATGCAACAGTGAGTCCATTTGCAATTTTAGTATGCTCTTACCTGCAATAATAAGGCTTTTAACATTTATATCTCTGCTTTTGAGTGCTTTGGACCTTGAATGTTTGACTGAATTGTATAATAATTTCACGGAGGGCTTCATTGTTTGTCAGGGCAGATGATTTTTTTCTGACTGTTTGATAGCGTGGATTGAAGTAATTAGGCCACATAGTGAGCACATCTCCTGGTGTGTTTGCCAAGTGTAAATATTGTATTCCATAGTTGGTGTTCCTTTGTATTTGAAAATGGTGAAATAGTGAGACTGGGCTGTTGGTTAGCCTTTGCTAGACAGTAACACTCTGATACCCATCCAGAATATGAGCATAATTTATCCCTTGACAAACAAAAGTTTTGGAGAGCAAATAAACCTGATCTTAGTATCTGCAGGTGACCCTTGACAATAACATGATGATGAGGACATATCTATCTGATGTTCTCTTTACCCAACAGCACTATGTACATTATTGTCAATGTATTGTTCATTAGTGAAATGGTACACAGCATTTGTACTTTATTATACAAAACTAGTACTCTTACAGAAATGTCCGTTGGGCAGACTTGGTTACCATCATATCAAGGTCTTTTTTGGGTAGTCCACTGAGGAAGTTTATATGAAGGTATCAGCAAAGCCTGTGGTTACTGTGGGTAAGAGTATTTGCAAAAGTTTACATATATAGTCTATTTTCAGTAAGAAGGGTTTCCTGTGATGTCAAGTAATGAATTAATTACTGTTAAAAAAATAAATATGAATCTTGCTGAAATTCTCTGAGTGATCAACTCCAGCCTTTCAAGAAAGCTATTTGAGCTGCAGGTGATGCTGTTATTCAATGCTGTGTAACACCTGCACAGCTGCCACTACCACTAATGCCTATTCATGAACAATCTTCACACTGAAAGAAAAACAGGGGTTGGCTCGTCGATTTTTCATGCAATTATTATTGATATCACCACAAACATTCAGAGCACCGAGCACAACACACTTTACTTGCTAGCAATTTTATACAAATGTTAGAAAGAGAGCCAGTATCTGGAGAAAACAAAATCACTGCCAGCTTTGGATTTTTTCAGCATCATTAAAGATGTATATTGTAAAGAATGTCACATCTTTTAACTTTTTGTCATTAAAAAAACATTTTGCTAAACCATTACCTTATAAGAAAAAAGTTAACATAGCCAAATAAGTAATCACATAACAAAAAGCTTTCTAAAGGATATAGCCAAACCAATCAACTTAAAAATAAACTCAACATTTAAAAATCATTCTAATAAAAATGCTATCTCCAGCAGTAAGCTCAACCTGCAAAACCATGGTTTTGGTTGCCATTAAACCGTCCATCTTAACATTTGTATTTTTCAAAAGAACCACAAAGTTTTTTTATTTGTTTTTGTTTGTTTGTGGGTGTGTGTGTTTTTCTATTTTATAATTTTTTTTACAACTCTACACCAGTCAGCATCGGCTGCTACACTACACACTTTGAGGACTCTAGATTTCCTGTCAGTTTCATGTTTCAGGGTCTTCTTCATCCCCTTGTGCACCTCCACAAGGTTTCTTAAAAACATGCAATGCCTTGTAGCCACCTGACTGAAATTTATGTGTTACTTTGTTGGGTTTAATTGCGCTCATTGCGAGCATTCAAGAAAGGCAATTGCCGTGCCCCAGCTAGAAGATTCTACATATCGAGTGTCCGCATCCCGGCCCAGTGGGCCGTCTCAGAACCCCTAGCCCGTTTACAGAATGGTGCAGAAGAATTTCTTCTCCCGGAACGGGTTCTCAGAGGCTGGCACGGGGGACAGCAGGGGGTCTTCTTTGGCGTGAGCTTCGCAGTACGACATCAAGTCAGCTGCTGCTTTCGACACCTGAAACAGAAAAAAAAGAGGAGAACCATTTTATTATTAATTTATTTCAAAATTATATCCCCCCCCCTCCCCTTTTCTCCCCAATTGGGCATTGAGCCTCTGGAAACAGGATTGAACTCCCCAATCCTGTTTCTGCAGAATATACCATCCTGTAGGTTTTCATTTCAACCCTAATTTGCCACACCAACTCAATGAGATCTCTAGCTGTTGAATGAGGTGTGCTTTGTTAAACCTTTGGAGTGAAAACCTACATGACTGTAGATCTCCAGGAATGGGGTGACATTATGTTAAAACCCTTTAATGGCCAGCTCAACCATTTGGTAGAGCACATTTTGAGTTTTGATATCTTGTTGAAAAATATGTTGGACTTAACTCCACCTAATTGAGCCATCTCTACCATGTAAAACGTCCAACATATTTTTCAACGAGATATCAAGACTCAAAATGGGCTCTACCAAACAGTTGAGCTGGCCATTAAAGGGTTAAGGCAGTGGTGCCTTAACATAATGTCACCCTGTAAATTTACTTTCTAGTCCTGAAAACGTTATAATCACGTTAGGCTTAATGTTTGACTACATTGATGTCACTGGCAAGTTTGACACTTGTTTCTACGTCAGGTCTTTAGGTGTTTAGTTTAATCAACCTAAACCAAATCTGTTTTGATACGACTATAGCAGGACCTATCAACATAACTGGTATCACACCAGACAGAAACTGTTAGAATTTCAGACAGTTATACAATTTGACAGTTATAGAATTCTCGTTCACCTTTATTCTGTCAATGTTGGCTTCCATCTTGAGTTGCTCAACCAGTTTCCTGGCTTGAGCTATGCTGGCTGTGTTGTTGCTGGCCATGAGGCTTCTCTGGGTGCCTGGGCAGGCTAACTGAGTGCAGAAGAAAATGTTACTGTGCGACATCATGCGCTTACATACATAAGCACTCTGGGAAGTACTGCATGCCGCAAGTCAATTCAGCGAGTTCATGTGTATACGTCTCTGCGTGGGCTTGTGCCGTGTCCTCTGGAAGGCAGGCGACGACACCGTAACGCATCATGGCGGGGAAATTAAACGTTCACTGTGTAATGCTGCCGGCTTCTTTGTCTTATTCTTGGATTTCTACCAAGAAAATAACTCGATATCATATTTTCCATAGTGCGTATACGCTCCAGTAAGCTCCTCAAACCTCAACCGGCAATGAAGACTGCCAACAAAGCATGTGTAGATAAATGTGGTTATTCTGCATCTCGGCAACCAGAGGAAAACACCACAGACTGTATCGTGTATCAGTAAGCATCCGTTGCCTGGGCTGAAATTAGTCATTAGTCTGGAAATTTGGTTGAGCGGCTAGGGGACGAGCAGGAGCAGCCGGCTAGCACTGAAGCGAAAGTGTTTGCTTAGAACGTCACCTCCTCACCAGACCACCCTCATTACGCTCTGAATTCATTCATTGAGACACTTACCAGGCAGCCCGTGGAAAAGAGCGCAAAAAAAGCAGATGTTGCGTGTCGTTATAGCTTTCACCACACATCCTCTATCCATGATGTCTACAGAGTGCAATGTCTGTGCAGAAACCAGCCACATAACACACAAGTCCTCCTTCACTCATCCATCCATCAATTCATCCATCCATCCCTCATGGCCGACCATACCTTACAAACTATGTGTTGTGCTTCTGGGCTGAGGTTGAAGTCCTCTCTTCTGGTCTATTAGCAAAAGTGGACTTTTATCTTCACATCAGGCGGTTCCTATGCAAGGGGGGGGGAAAGCTGAGTTTAAACTGATGGTTTCCATCTTGTTGTCATGAGAAGTTATGTTTTTAATCTGTCAGTCTGCTTCTATTCTTATATATACTCCTCAAAAAAAGTTTGGAAACGTTATTTCGGTCGATTATTCCTCCCCTTTAATAATACCAATTGGTATTGTATTTTATATCGTTGGAAAGCCTGATTAGTCACCTTTACAACGAGGTACAACTTGTAAGGATCGTGCATTCGTGGAATGAGCAACACAGCTAACCGTGTGGGTAGCGGCCCAAAAAAATGTGCCAAAATCCCCTGCAATATTCTTCTGTTGGTATTCACTCTCGTTTTGAGCTTCAAGTGCTGGCAGGTGTATGCCAGTCACAGGTGTGTGACTGGCACCTGATTGGCACCGAGGAATGGGATGCCATCCCACAGCAGTGTGTGACCAGGCTGGTGACCAGCATGAGGAGGAGGTGCCAAGCTGTTGTGGCTGCGTATGGATCTTCCACACGCTACTGAGGTCCCTGACAGTGTAAAATGAATAAAGTGTAAAAATGGCCAATATGTGTTGTTTTTTCCTTATTACTGTGGGAGAGTGCAATCATCCAGTCCACCAAGCAACTCAAAACGAGAGTGAATACCAACAGAAGAATATTGCAGGGGATTTTGGCACATTTTTTTGGGCCGCTACCCACACGGTTAGCTGTGTTGCTCATTCCACGAATGCACGATCCTTACAAGTTGTACCTCGTTGTAAAGGTGACTAATCAGGCTTTCCAACGATATAAAATACAATACCAATTGGTATTATTAAAGGGGAGGAATAATCGACCGAAATAACGTTTCCGAACTTTTTTTGAGGAGTGTAGTTCTGTGGTTTGCTCACACTGGTAAGGATGAGCAGGATTTACGTAAACTGCCTGCAGTTTCTGCAGATGACCACCAGGTGGAACCCAATGCCTGTGAGAGTGTGTGTTAATAGGGCGAAGCTGGCCCACGACCACTCCTCATTTCCGCTCTTAGTTGCCTGACAGGATTAAGATTGCCGTGTGTTAGGCAGACATAATATCAAACACAGGCAACACAGGCAGCACAGGCAGCGGTGGGTTTGAAATGTCATGAGCGTAGAAAAAAAAACGAGTTTCCAGAAGTTATGAAAAGAAGTCGGGTCAAAGAGGAAATCTCCTTTTCGTTGGGAGATATTTTATATCCATGGTATCACAATACTGTACAATGCACAATAATGTAGATCACTGAGGTTAAAGAGGATAAAAATTCCTTTATGCAGATTCCACACAAAGATCTTAACTGGACATGTTTAGTCATT
Source organism: Ilyophis sp. 1 JC-2022 (assembly GCA_022702515.1). NCBI lineage: Eukaryota > Metazoa > Chordata > Actinopteri > Anguilliformes > Synaphobranchidae > Ilyophis > Ilyophis sp. 1 JC-2022. Next base: position 44,694,484 of record CM040406.1, read on the forward strand.
GAGTAGTAGTCACTGACATATTGGTCTGTCCAACAAAAACAAAAAGAAACCGCACGTCGTATTGGTAGCTTCCTGTCAGAAAGTTTAAAAAAATTAATCGAAAAAAAATGTCCCCCTGTGAATAATCCTACCAAGACCTCCCTTCTCGGCAAAAGCCTGGGGCTGTGGCTTTATTATGCGTCACGGTGCTAAGACTGATCTCAGCGTGGAGCGGGAATATTAATATTGATGGATCCTGCGACACACCTGTTGTTATTGAGTGCACAGAGGGATCACACAGGGAGCAGCTTGGGGCCTGTTTGCGGTGTCACAGTGGTCCTGTTAGGGGCTGCCCCCTGTTCTGCCTGACGTTCTCTTTGATCCTCTTCCTGCCCGCCTGCGTGGGGGTCCCAGAGGGTGGTTTGGGACCCCAGAGGGGGGGCAGAGGGGGGGGTGGGCTGCCATCGATGGCCCATCTGCCCGTGAGGGCCTCAGGATGCCTGTCAGTATTGATTAGCTGCACCTTGCTGGCTCATCTCTGTCCATTTTCGCTTGTGGCGACGTCTCACGACGTCCATCCTGCTCAGGAAGACCACCTTTGCCAGGTTTGAATGACGGTTCTGCCGCTCTCTGTTTAGCGAGAGTCATTTCATCTTGTGTCCGGCACCGTTTTTTTTATTATTTACTTAATGTGCTTCTGCCTCTTTGGGGCAAGAGTCAGACATCTCCATTTAGGGGGGGCAGAGAGCAGAGAATGTGCAATATGTTGCGGGGGTTCAAATATCTCTACTGATATTTGTTTTTGGTCTGGTCTCACTCACATGTAATCTCCACACTGACACCTTTTTCGCAAATACAATCTTTGCTTTCATTAAAGGATCCAGCAGGTTTAGTCCAAGGAAGTATTAAATCAGATTCGTACCAAAAATATTACAGTTAATATTGTTGAAGGTGAACCTAGTTTCTGTATGGGTCTTTATTAAGGCACAGGCCGGCAGGACTAGTAAGCAGTCCTTGCCAGCAGGCCTAATGAGGAATGGGAAACTGCAAGCTGAAGAAGGGAGGGATTCTATATTTTGATACAATATACAGGAAGCCATTGTATAATTTTAGCTGTTGACTTGTGCACATCTGGCACCATGGAAACCATTTATTGTGAACACACTGCTGCAGTCACACAGAGCAACAATAAAGCAAACACACTGAGAAATACCAAAAATCATAAACACTGAAAGGCACCAATATAATCACACGGGGGGGTAAATAATAACACAGACCGAAAGATGGATCTTTATGTCGCCATACTGAGAAATTATAATTTAATGGGAATTACCAATGTATCCACACCAAATACAGTTAGTCTGCGCTGAGAAATGCTGATAGAATCACTAAAACAACCACTCTGAACCTGACAGAGGGCATTCAGTCAACGTATCCTTGGTCTCTGGGACGGTGAACTCAACCAAAGTGCATTAAAGTGTAAGATCACAAATATGTGGTTAGAATCTTCTTAACTGAACATTCTAATGTCGGCGTAACGATCACTACTGGTAATCAAAAGCAAGTTCTAGGAGTTCAAGGACACCGACTTAGAGTCTTGAAAAACCATTCCAAAAAACCCTACTTTTCAAAGGGTTAATGGAAAAAATGTTCCCGGCAGACACGCATACACACAGGAACAAACGGCCTAGAAATGGAGTGGGAAAAAAAGCTTTTTAGACAGACGCGGAGTTTGTTTGAGGTAAACATCGGCTCACACCACCCTGTGCTCTAGAAGCCAAACCGCAGTGGGCATTAGAAGAGGTTCAGGAGTCAGGGTAAACAGCGTCAATATGTCCCACTGACCAATGCTCCACCGCTAACAGATGGTGTAAAAATTAAAGTGTTCCAGATAGCAGATAATCTCTCCGGATTGGCCCGGCTAATGCCATTAACCCGGTGGGTAAACAGCGGGCTTGATTAGAGAGCAGGGAACAGGAGAGCATGCAGGACTTGAGTGGGTGTGTGTGTGTGTGTGTGTGTGTGTGCGTGCGTGCGTGCGTGCGTGCGTGCGTGCGTGCGTGCGTGTGTAAAAGTCAACCTAAGAAGTTAGAGAAAGACATTATATTCAATGAAGGAGCTTTGCTTTGTAATAACAAAGATATTGCAGGCAGCCTACACTGTTCGTTGAGGGAAGAGGTGACAAATATTCCTGTAACTACAAACAATTCCCAGGATATATTAGAAGATATTGAGAGAAGGCACGGTGAGGTGATAGAGAAATTAGAAAAAACTTAAGACAAACAAGTCAGTAATCCCCAGCGGCATGAAAAAGTATTCAAATAACTACAGTAGATTTCATATAAACTACATACAACTATGTTAATGCAATCTCCAAAAATTTAAAGTACCTAAATTTTATTTTTATTTTATTTTAAGTACCTAAAGACTGGAAGCAAACTAGCATAGTACCAATATACGTGTGTGAAGTTGTCCCTGGCTTCCTGACGTTATTGAAAACCTGGCTAAACTAGACTACCCATAAGCCCACCAGATGGGTGCGTGCCCTTCAGGCACACGCCTGTACCCCATCAACGAATGACACACTCTGAGTCCTGTTCCAGCTCCTATGATGAGGGGTACATGACGGATGTCAGTGATGAACTGACAGCCTGATTTGAAGGGCTCTGGTACAGTCAGGGGCGAGGTACCCTGGGGGTGCCAGAGAGGGGTCACTTGTCAGTATTTTTAGTCCAGCAGAATCTCACAGCGCTCTAGAGGCATGGCCTCGCTGTGTGTCAAACACTGGCAGACTCTCCAGGGAATGGTGACAAAAGGCAATTGGAGTGAGCTCAAATGTACCATGATGAAAAGCAAGTATGGCACTTTGTGTATTGATGAGTGCTTAAAGTGGTTTCCAGAAAAGAGTGGCAGGCAGGGTATTATTAGATCGATATAAAATAAAAAATATATAAATGTGTGCATGTCACACATGATGCGCTTTATGGTTCTCAAAAAAACGAAATACATTTTACACAGCTGGATTAACTATCGGGTCGATCAGTAGTTATGCTCCGCAAGCTGTCTGGTTAATCTTGTACACCTTCAAGCGTACGGTAAATCACATCAAGGGCATTGGGACGTCACCTTGACATAGGCTTGTTTAGCTCATGCCGTGTTTGTGGCCATCTTTTTTTAAATCTCCGACATGGATATCCCTAATTAATTACGGCAATTTTAACCACGTTAAGCCACAATGTCTTGTTCTTTTTTGCCTTGAAATGAATTGAACGGACTGCTTCCAACGAGCACTCACTTTTATTAACATGTGGACTCTCTGGATACGCAAGTAGCGCTTTTTTCGTGATTTCCTTGTGTTGTTCTTTTGTGGCCGTGAGCAGTGTGTGGGTTTGCCTGGGGGAGGGGGCGAGGGGTTTAGTGGTTGAATTAATAATGTAACGTTTGCAGCTGTCAGCCTCTGCTGTCCATGGGACTCCTCTGGTCCTCGCGCTCCCCGCTCTTACAGAGAGACTCAGCGGGCTGTGCTGTGTAGCGTAGCCCAGCTGGCGACATTGGAGCGGTGGGTCAGACTGGTAGCGCCCGGGCCCGTGGGCTTTAAACGTGTGTTATTACTAGCCTATAGGAGGGACGCTGACGTTCAACCCAGAAAAAAAGAAAATTGCAGGAAAACAGGACTTACATTTGAAGCAATTTACAGAAGTGTGAGATTTAGTCAGGTTTAGCGATTGTGAATCGCGATTGGGCATAATAAGCGTAATATATAAAATGTTGGTGCCAATCACGGTCGCCCACAATAACTGACAGTTGCACATACGTGCCATTGCGTATGTGACTCAAGTGCATCTTGTCATTCATAATGATTCCCATCTGTATGTTGCACACTCATCTGTGTTTGTGTGTGTTATGCATTAGCTCCTACCCATCCCCCGCCTGTGAATTTTTCCAGGGACTTTGTGTGGGAAAAGGTGGCTGCTCTCTCTCTCCGTCTTTCTTTCTCCTGCTTTCTGTTGCTCTTTTTTTCTCTCTGGCCTGTGGCAGGTGCACAGACAGATTACTCCCGGCTTGCTGTTGATTTGGATTCTTCCCTGTATGGCTCCCATGGGGATCCTGGTGGGAATGGGCTCTCACAGAAATTCCCAAAGGTGACAGACTGTGAAGCTCTACTGATTTTTGCTCTGGAAAAAAAGCAGGAACCTGGAGTGTGTGCCATATGTGTGCCCTTTGCAAAAATCGGCCACAGTGGAGATACAGGAAGAAGCGTGCACAACTCTTCCGTGCACAAACCTCACATGCACTACTCTCCCGTGCACAACCCTCACGTGCACAGCTTTCCCGTGCACTACTCTTCAATGCACAATCCTCTATGCAAAAAAAAAAATGACATTAACAGAACGGAAGCAAGATATGCTGTAATCGCTGGATAGTCTTATTTTAATAAGCGTGAAGTGTCACCTGTTAGGGGGAGGTTTTCAAATAACGCATAAATCATAAAAAAACCGAAAACTGTAATACAGCACGTTGACCATAAAAAAATACTAACAAAAAATAAAAGCAAACACCAGGACTCCGAGTCTCTGATTGATAGCGTGTGCGTGTCCGGGTGTGCTATCTCCCACAGCGTCCAATTTGAGCTTTTAAAACCATTAAAGAGATAGGCTAATTGTTTACCCAAGTCATAAGAGCCACCTGACTAGAGGCTATTACCTGTAATTACCAGACAACTATTTGTGTCTCAGGAAATAGTTTTGAGAAATGCATCAGAAAAGTCCCCTGGCTGTGCAGGGGCTCAACCGTTACACAAGAGCAGGGTGACACAATCTTCTCCGTGTGCACAGGATTAAACATCAGGTTGAAACGCGATGAAAGTAGGCCGACAATCACACATTTGACAAAGCTCCTAACTGTTCCTTTGGAAAGAATTTTAAAAAAACACCCTTAATTAGGCCACACTATTATTTAGTTTTTACCTCTCATGGGAGATGTTGAAAGTGGTTATACTATTACAAACCTATTGTTAGGTTATTGTGACTATTTGAGGTTTCTGGATTGAAAGCAGTGCAGTAAAGTAGGAAAGTAGGACTTTATTATTACATGAAGATATAACATAAGACAATTTTTTCAAAAATTGCGAACTTCAATAAAGTTTGAAGGTTATGATAGAGAAGAATGTACATAATAGAGTAGCAGCGTGTAATCATTAGTCAAGTTTGGGCTTATTTCCACAAGGGTCTAATTGAGACTGTATTTATTGCTTCTCCAATTGTTCCTTGTTTGTATAAAGGTGTCTTAGTCTTTCTAAAAGTGTCCCTTTTAGAAAAATGTCTTAGGCAAATGTGGCGGCAACGGATTGGTAACTGACACATATCTTTATGACACAGACGTTATCTGCATTCAATGTTGCTCTGTCATTCCTGTTTGTCGGATATCCTCACATAACCATGTTTTGTGATCTGTTCCTGTATATCAAACAGCTTTAACCGAACTGAGACCTTTTTCTTTTTCTGCTGCGTGTGCAGAGTGGTTTGTATCCCAGAACACAGACGGTTAAAATGAAATCCTGACATACAGCACGTTTAGTCACACATACGCTGCTTATGCACAGAATGCACGCACGTATGCACAAACGCACACACAGATGCACACACACACACACACACTCTCTCTCTTTCTCATAAATGTCCACAAACACATGGCCACAGCGGTGCACACACATGAGCACACACATGAGCACACACACACGCATGGATGCACACACACACACACCATGTGCACACCCACACACGTCGACACAGCCATACACACACACATACAAACTTGTACACACACCAATTGGAGCATGTGCACACCAGGGCACACATACACACACACACACTCAAACAGAAACACACAAACACACCAGCGCGCACACACACACGCACTCACACACACACACACACGCAAACAGAAACACACACACGCACGCAAACACACACACACACACACACGCACGCAAACACACACACACACGCACTCACACACACACGCACGCAAACAGAAACACACACAAACACACAAGCGCACACACACACACGCACGCAAACACACACACACACACACACACACACACACACACACACACACACACAAGCGCACTGCAGCCACTGATCTGGCTGTTCACCTTGTCTCTGCTGATCTGGCCTTCAGCTGCAGTTCAGTCAGCAGTTTCTGCTGGGTGTCTTCTGTAGAGAAAGAAAGCAAAGCGTTCAGTCCAGGCTCCCAGCTTCCGCCTATACACACTACCGCACTTGCCAAGTCCTGCCTGCATTTACACTTGTGTCAGCCATGCATGTGGAGCTACACACAGGCAGGGCTTACTTAAAGCCCAGTAAAAATCCCTCTTTGTCAAGCAACTGAAAGGGAAAAAAATTGTGTTTTATGAAGAGCCAATCAGGAATATTAACAAGTTAGATAATGCCAGCCAGCCTTACAAGAATTTCTAAAAATTGCCAATGTGAAACAGAGTGGCAAGTTTGAAGAATTTATAAGACGCACACATGGGGTTTTTTTTTTTGTGGCTAACATTGTTTTGCACATTTGTATTGTGTGTTTGCAGCGAGCTCATGGCCACAATGAACTAACAACACGTTTGTATTGTGTGTTTGCAGTGAGCTCATGGCCACAATGAACTAACAACACGTTTGCATTGTGTGTTTGCAGCGAGCTCATGGCCACAATGAACTAACAACACGTTTGTATTGTGTGTTTGCAGTGAGCTCATGGCCACAATGAACAAACAACACGTTTGTATTGTGTGTTTGCAGTGAGCTCATGGCCACAATGAACTAACAACACGTTTTCCAAGACAAGCTCCGGAGTGTCGGCCCTCGCACTGGGCCCTCCGACCAATTCATTTTTCACGCATCTGTGATTTTACCTCTGCTGCCACTGATAAATGGGCCAATTACTCTGCCAGACCAGGTTTGCAGTGGAAGGTAATTCCAGAGCCATAAATCCTCACTCCACAATATCGGAGGCAATAGATACTCCGCCAGACTACAGTGGTGCAGTTCCCTCTCCGTGACTTGCTAACCGGCACAGAGCTCCATCGCTGCTGCGGAAAGTCAAAGCGGTACGACCCCACTGATTGATTCCAGAGTGGTAAGAAACACTGATTCACTGTGTTACAATGTCACAAAAACAATTGCGCAATTGCGCACCGTCTGCGTTTGGTGTTTTTAAATGGAACCCCGCCTTAAACGTTTGATCGGCCTTCCAAAAAACAAACAAAACAAATTTAAACGCAATCTTAAAAGTTTGTTTCCTGTTTCCCTCCATCCAGCCACCCAGAAACAGCGCCTCCACCCTTAGTTAGCTGACCCGTGACAAGCCGCCACCCTCGCCCCGATTCTGTTCAGTGGCTGGGTAATTTTCTGTTCTCCACGCAAACTCCCTCTGTACAGTGGACAGCAGGCGATGAGGGTCCAGTTGGCCCTGTGTAAGGATCTGTGTTCTACTGGTTATTTGTATCTTTATTTTGTATGTATTGTTTATTCTTAGTTTTCACCTGACTTGTTTATTTTCCGGTTTTACCTAGTTGTCCCGTGTCTACTTGTTTACACCTGATCTGTCACTCCCCGTTTACGTCTCTGTACCATTCGGGTGATCTCATTGGCGTTCGGGTTCCCTCTTGCTTCACACCTATCTCTGTGCACCTAGATTTACTAATTACCACTAACATACTAATGATAGATAAGATCTACTAACTCCATTAACAAACTAATTTGTATATACTTACTAATCATACTAACGGCAGGGGTGTGTATAGTTACTAATCTCACTAACATATTAGAGCGCACATTTTCATGCTGTTCTGTCCTTGCTAATCATTCTCAGCTGCATCTGATCTCTTCTTCCTGTCATCTTACTCTATGCACGATTTCCTGAAACTCCAGGTCATCTGTCATTGTGTATGTTTGGAATCCAGTCCGCGTTTTCCCTAGTTGTCTCTGTGGTTGTTTAATTGTTTCCCAGATGTATTTCATTGTCTCTCGTTTGGAACCCCGCCCCTCACACACCTGATTCCTCTTGTGTCATTAGTTACTTGTGCATTTAAGCCCTTTGTTACTCCCAGTCTGTGTCGGATTGTTGTGATTACCTTTTCCAGTGCCTACTATTTTCGAAAGCCTGAGATCTGTAGAATTATTCCGCGACACCTGTTTGAACTACTATTCTTTTGCCTTGCCCTTATCTGTCCAGTCTGCCTGTTCGTTTTTGACCTCGTTTGTATATCGACCATTCTCCTGCCTTATCCCTTTGTACTGCCTGAACTCTGATTCCCTGGTTTTCGACTCTCTGGATTGTCCCTCATTGCCCTATCGCCTATCGTTTGTTTTGTACCTACCTACCTCTGATCTCCTGGCTTGACCCCTGAACGGAATAAAGAACTCCTTTTGCCTAATCCTGTGGTCTGCGTCTGGGTCCTTACCCCTCCCGCTACGGAGAACGTAACAGTACAATCCGACCATTCTTGGACCCAGCGGACCCAAGCCACCTGCACGCCGCGCTCCTGCGGCAAGGAGCCATGAGTGGCCAACAACAGGCGGTCATCGAGACCGTGACCCAAGATCTGCGGTTTCTGATGGCCTGGGAGATCGATCCCTTCGGCCCGGATCCCTATGAAAACTACCTCATGGGGATCTGGGGGCAGAATCCGGAGTTTGCCCGCCGTCATGCCGACCACCACCCATCACTCCAGACTCCTCCACCCAGCTCCCACTCCGTTAGGCTCGGAGTGGTCTCCCTCCATCCTGATAACTCTGAGCCTAGCCACAACCTGGAAGCAGCTAAATTTAAGGGTACCCGTCTTGCCCTTTGCCCGAGGGGCTATGGACCCGGGAGGAAACGATGGAGTCCTGGTTCCCGGCTCCGTCGACGGGCTCAACCGCCCGTTGACGGGGGATCCATCGCCTTTCCGTCCCAGCCCAAGCCCCCTGTTCCGTCCCGTCCCAGCTCCCCTGTTCCGTCCCGTCCCAGCTCCCCTGTTCCGTCCCGTCCCAGCTCCCCTGTTCCGTCCCGTCCCAGCTCCGCTGTTCCGTCCCGTCCCAGCTCCCCTGTTCCGTCCCGTCCCAGCTCCCCTGTTCCGTCCCGTCCCAGCTCCGCTGTCCCGTCCCGTCCCAGCTCCGCTGTTCCGTCCCGTCCCAGCTCCGCTGTCCCGTCCCGTCCCAGCTCCCCTGTCCCGTCCCGTCCCAGCTCCCCTGTCCCGTCCCGTCCCAGCTCCGCTGTCCCGTCCCGTCCCAGCTCCCCTGTCCCGTCCCGTCCCAGCTCCGCTGTCCCGTCCCGTCCCAGCTCCGCTGTCCCGTCCCGTCCCAGCTCCCCTGTCCCGTCCCGTCCCAGCTCCCCTGTCCCGTCCCGTCCCAGCTCCGCTGTCCCGTCCGGTCCCAGCTCCGCTGTCCCTTCCCGTCCCAGTTCTCCTGTCCCTTCCCGTCCCAGTTCCCCTGTCCCTTCCCGTCCCAGTTCCCCTGTCCCTTCCCGTTCCGTGTCCCCTGTCCCGTCCCGGTCTGTACCTCCGGGCCCTTCCGGTCCCGGGCCTCCTGGCCCGTCCTGTTCCACGCCACCAGTCCCGTCCCGTTCCCTGCCTCATCTCAAATTGCGGGACCAGCTAGCCTCCTGTCCTGAGCGGCCGAGCCCGCTAGCCTCCTGTCCTGAGCGGCCGAGCCCGCTAGCCTCCTGTCCTGAGCGGCTGAGCCCGCTAGCCTCCTGTCCTGAGCGGCCGAGCCCGCTAGCCTCCTGTCCTGAGCGGCCGAGCCCGCTAGCCTCCTGTCCTGAGCGGCCGAGCCCGCTAGCCTCCTGTCCTGAGCGGCCGAGCCCGCTAGCCTCCTGTCCTGAGCGGCCGAGCCCGCTGACCTCCAGTCCAGAGCGGCCAAGCCCGCTGACCTCCAGTCCGGAGCGGCCGAGCCCGCTACCTCCTGCCCTGAGCGATGCAGCCGTCGCCGCCGGCCCCCTGAGCGATGCAACCGTCGCCGCCGGTCCCCTGAGCGATGCAGCCGTCGCCGCCGGTCCCCTGAGCGATGCAGCCGTCGCCGCCGGGCCCCTGAGCGATGCAGCCGTCGCCGCCGGGCTCCTGAGCGATGCAGCCGTCGCCGCCGGTCCCCTGAGCGATGCAGCCGTCGCCGCCGGCCCCCTGAGCGATGCAGCCGTCGCCGCCGGCCCCCTGAGCGATGCAGCCGTCGCCGCCGGTCCCCTGAGCGATGCAGCCGTCGCCGCCGGCCCCCTGAGCGATGCAGCCGTCGCCGCCGGCCCCCTGAGCGATGCAGCCGTCGCCGCCGGCCCCCTGAGCGATGCAGCCGTCGCCGCCGGCCCCCTGAGCGATGCAGCCGTCGCCGCCGGCCCCCTGAGCGATGCAGCCGTCGCCGCCGACCCCCTGAGCGATGCAGCCGTCGCCGCCGGGCACCTGAGCGATGCAGCCGTCGCCGCCGGGCACCTGAGCGATGCAGCCGTCGCCGCCGGCCCCCTGAGCGATGCAGCCGTCGCCGCCGGCCTCCTTAGCGATGCAGCCGTCGCCGCCGGCTCCCTGAGCCGGTCTCCTGAGCGATGTAGCCATCGCAGTCTGTCCTGTCTGCGCCACAGTCCTCCTGAACGGTCCTGTCTGCACCACCGCCCTCCTGAACGGTCCTGTCTGCACCGTCATCCTCCTGAGCGGTCCTGTCTGCACCACCGCCCTCCTGAATGGCCCTGTCTGCACCGTCATCCTCCTGAGCGGTCCTGTCTGCGCCACAGACCTCCTGAGCGGTCCTGTCTGCGCTGTCGTCCTCCTGAGCGGTCCTGTCTGTGCCACCGTCCTCCTGAGTGGTCCTGTCTGCACCGTCGTCCTCCTGAGCGGTCCTGTCTGCACCACCGTCCTCCTGAGCGGTCCTGTCTGCACCGTCGTCCTCCTGAGCGGTACTGTCTGCGCCATCGTCCGCCTGAACGGCCCTGTCTGCGCCGCCGCCCTTGTTTCCCTCCTCCGGACCCCCTCCACCCACCCTGCTCTGCATTTCGGACATTACAAACTTTGAACATTACTTCACTACCTGCTGTCCCATTATCCCTCCTCCGGTCCCCCTCCACCCACCCTGCTCAGCACTCAGACATTTCTCCCCGAGCCCTTTTCACCCTCCTGAAACTAAGTACCTGCTACTCCATTACCCCTCCTCCGGTCCCCCACCACCAACCCTGCTTAGTGTTTGTTACTGCTGGGGACGTCTGGAAGCCGTCCCTTGGGGGGGGGGTACTGTAAGGATCTGTGTTCTACTGGTTATTTGTATCTTTATTTTGTATGTATTGTTTATTCTTAGTTTTCACCTGACTTGTTTATTTTCCGGTTTTACCTAGTTGTCCCGTGTCTACTTGTTTACACCTGATCTGTCACTCCCCGTTTACGTCTCTGTACCATTCGGGTGATCTCATTGGTGTTCGGGTTCCCTCTTGCTTCACACCTATCTCTGTGCACCTAGATTTACTAATTACCACTAACATACTAATGATAGATAAGATCTACTAACTCCATTAACAAACTAATTTGTATATACTTACTAATCATACTAACGGCAGGGGTGTGTATAGTTACTAATCTCACTAACATATTAGAGCGCACATTTTCATGCTGTTCTGTCCTTGCTAATCATTCTCAGCTGCATCTGATCTCTTCTTCCTGTCATCTTACTCTATGCACGATTTCCTGAAACTCCAGGTCATCTGTCATTGTGTATGTTTGGAATCCAGTCCGTGTTTTCCCTAGTTGTCTCTGTGGTTGTTTAATTGTTTCCCAGATGTATTTCATTGTCTCTCGTTTGGAACCCCGCCCCTCACACACCTGATTCCTCTTGTGTCATTAGTTACTTGTGCATTTAAGCCCTTTGTTACTCCCAGTCTGTGTCGGATTGTTGTGATTACCTTTTCCAGTGCCTACTATTTTCGAAAGCCTGAGATCTGTAGAATTATTCCGCGACACCTGTTTGAACTACTATTCTTTTGCCTTGCCCTTATCTGTCCAGTCTGCCTGTTCGTTTTTGACCTCGTTTGTATATCGACCATTCTCCTGCCTTATCCCTTTGTACTGCCTGAACTCTGATTCCCTGGTTTTCGACTCTCTGGATTGTCCCTCATTGCCCTATCGCCTATCGTTTGTTTTGTACCTACCTACCTCTGATCTCCTGGCTTGACCCCTGAATGGAATAAAGAACTCCTTTTGCCTAATCCTGTGGTCTGCGTCTGGGTCCTTACCCCTCCCGCTACGGAGAACGTAACACCCTGGACTCAGGGGTCACAGTGTGAGCTCAATTCGCTCTGGGAATCTGGACACTAAACTGATCTGGGGATGCTGAAAAAGTGAGACCTTTTCAACAGGTTTTCGCTGTCCCAACTGATCCATACATCCATTTCTGTTTTTCAATCTATCTCTCTCTCTGTATACAAACAAAATTAGTGTATAGATGCAAATGGGTAAATGTGTTTATAAATACTTTATGTTAGCAGTCATGCTTTGCCTGCTTGAACTGTTCTGTCTTATTATTTAGCGACCCATATCTGCACTATAAAGATATAGCAGAACGGCATAGTGGTCCATAGTCCACAGCAGCAATTATGATCTTCAATTGAAACTACTGTCATTTTCATGCAATGTTGGGAACCTTTTCCAGCTAAATTATCTCTCTTCAAACGCGTTTTGAACATGTCAGAACTGAACGTGTACGCTTTTTAACGTCTGTTAATCTAGCACAATTAACGTACGTTAAGCATTTTTAAAGAGTGTTCGCGGCAGATACTTGGTAAGAGCCTTAAAACCCTGACGATCCATTGGTCCGCTCCACAGATACAGGGGAGGGAGTGCTACTGGGGGCTGAGCAGGACAAAGGAGACGATTGGAGACCGCCGTTAATGCTGTGTCCCAGCTCGCGCACAAGGGCCTCTCAGAGCTGAGAGAGGTCCATTCTGTAGCCTCATTGAAGTCTCCCAGCCTCCCGTGTTCTGATAGTGACATCGCAAAATGCTCCTCACTGTCATAGCAGAGCCTGGCACACGCTGCCCCTACACACTGGAGAGCACGCTTTAATATGTGTGCAGTGATTGTGTGTGTTTGTATGTGTGTGTGTGTGTGTGTGTGTGTGTGTGTAAGTTTGTGCTTGTATGTGTGTGTATGGGTTTGTATTTGTGTGGCTGTGTGTGTGTGCTTGCTTAAGTATGTGCGCGCGTGCGTGCTCGCGCGCGTGTGTGTGTCTGTCTGTATGTGCCCCTCCCTCCTGCGTGCGGCTCTTCCTGGCAGACATTTACAGGTTAATAATTCATTCTCCATGGGCCAGATGGTGGAACAAGGATTTGATCTTTAATTACTGCACCCTGATTTCACACCTTGGGCAGTGCTAAGCAGAAACCAGCCTATTTCCAGCCCTTTCTAATGCATCCCAGCAGGCTCTGGTCTAAAGCAACAAACTGCAAACATTTTGAAATCAACCTTTTTCCGTCATTCACAGAGTTCTGTGTGTGCGTGTGTGTGTGTGTGTGTGTGTGTGTGTGTGTGTGTGTGTGTTTGTGTGTGTGTGAGTCTGTACTGTAACTGTGACTGTTGCAATGAGCGAGATGTTCTGCTCCTGAAAGAACAACACCTTTGCATGTGTGTGGGCGCTTGCACTCGAGTTTGCGCGTGGGCGTGTGCGAGAGCGTCATTCTCGGCTGCCGGAATATAATTCCCCCCTGGATTCATCCGGAATCTGTCGAGCGAGATCCATCCTGTAGCTCTTAATCACTCCCCAAAGTGGTAGACACTCAACTCAAACAGGACTCTTAATCCCATTTGTAGAAAGCCTCGTCGCGAACAACAAGTCTTTCAAACCAGTGAAATGGCTGCCCCAGAGCGGGGCCGTGGAACTCAAATGGGAGAACGTAGACCATCGGAGGACGAGTAAATCATTGATTCATTAGCACTCTGAGAAGGATGAGCGAGTCTGAGCACTTTTATTATCACTGAACACCTGTTCCCAAACACGGACAGCCGCAGAAGGGTGGATGCACTAGGGAAAATTAAACCACACACACACAAACACACACGCATTGCTGCACTGTGTGAGTTTAAATGTGCAAGTTTACTCATGTGCCATTTTGGCATCTGCGTGTGTGTGTGTGTGTGTGTGTGTATGTGTGTGTGTACATGTGTGTGTACGTGTCTCTCGTATAAAAACAGATAGCATATGTCCTGAGATTTGCATGCATTGAGTGCTCTCTTGTTCTTCTGCTGTATGTAGGCACACTGGTAGATAAGCATATGTATCAGCAACACAAGGCCCCTGTCTATTTGACCCACTATTTTTTGAAATTAGTGACATACATGTATCGGCAGCACATTTGCCGGCTACATTTTGTACATTTTCCCCTGACAAACCAAACAGGTGACAGAGCGTGACCCTGGCGTCGGACTCAGTCTGTCTCTCCTCCCTGCTCCTCAGGCTGTCCCAGGTGGCTCTGAAATCACTTAATGAAAACTGTGGCTGCAGGAGAGGGGAGAGGGGAGAGGGTCACGCTCCCCACGGGCCGGGCCGGACTCATTAAACCAGGTCATGACTGCAGCAGGGGAGACGGCCTCTCTCTCTTTCTGCTTCTTTCTCTCGCTTTTCACTCTTTCTCTGTTTCCTCCCTTTCTCGCTCTCGCTTGCAGGCTTGCCTTTATAGGCCGCTTTTATTACAAACATGGCCACTGAGAAACACCCATTGGAAGAGTTCCTTTGTCTGCGACTGTCATCAGAAGTTCACTCACCGGAAAGCAGTGCAAATAAATCTTGCCCCAGATGAAAAAGATTTTTAAAAAACTTCTAATACTGCCCACATAAGTATTTGTAACCTTTTGCATCGTGTGATTTGGTGGTTATTCCGGCCACGGGCTTAATCCCAAACCACAAGCTGTATGGAAACAGGGATGAAAGGATCTGAGCGAATGTGAGCCCCACACAGCCAATGTTCATGCTCCTCTCATCAATACAGTCATTCGCTGCCAATGGTAATCAAGACCAAACAGCAGTGCCAGCATGGAACCCCACCCCAGCGAGGCTCCCCAAACCATGGAAATACGTCCTGGGCTGCGGGGGGGGGGGGGGGGGGGGGGGGGTGGGCAGGAAGTGGCAGGACCCCCGGGAGAGGATGCAGCAGCGGGCATGGTCCGGGCCCTTGTGGCGAGGAGGATGGCGCTTGGCCAGGAGGGCGGGGTTGGGCTGGAGCAGGAGCTGGAGAGGGAGGGGCCATGGGGAATTCCCTCACAGCTGGTCAGCGATTGGCCATTGTGATCCAGCGCCTCAACCGGGCTGAAGGGTCGCTCGCGGGTCGCTCGTGGGTCACTCGTGGGTCGCTCATGGGTCGCTCGTGGGTCACTCGTGTCGCCGCCTCGCCGCCGGACTCATCACTCATCGGACAGATGAGACCGGTGTCGGGTTCTTCAATCAAACCTGACTATTTGCTTTTCATTTTGATTCATCTAGTAAAGCTCACTATATGCTTTACTTCCAGAATATACATGTACTCAAAAAAAGGCCTCATTACTGCAGTTCTTTACCCTATATGAGAAGGGTGTATTTTATTTAGATTTTTTTTGTCATTTATTAATTAATGAATTAATTTTTATAAATTTGGTGCCGAATGTGGTGCCTGGGCATTCCACCCAAATTTGGAATGGCCAATCATCTGCAACCGCAGCCGCGTACACCGTGCGAACCCCACTGCCGATTCGGGAGAGTATAGACATCCACGGTTCTCTTCCGAAAAATGTGGTGCCGGATCTACTTGATTGTAACAGTGTGCTACTGTTACTCTGTTCTGTAAACTTTCATAAGGGCGTGGCCCCATATCAGTTCCTTGTGTCATGTGATGCCTTTTTTTCAGAGTAAGCTTGAGTACTTAAAACTTATCATCCGCTTTAAAAAATAATAATAAAATAGAAGCCGCTAATATAGGGAAGTTCAGTTACAATTATTTTTTTGTCCAGTCGTGATCCTTGGAGATATATGATGATGTTCCCTAAGACTGTAAATTGATAGCAGATATGTGTGGCATGGCTGGGGGAATTCATGTTTATCTCAATGAGAAGATATCGGTCCTGTGCCTCTGTCAACTGAAACCTCGGAATGATGTTTCATAACAATTCTGGGAATGATAAATGGGAATGACGTTTATTCAAAGGCAGACATAGCGAAAAGAAATAGATCGCAGATATTTTCTAAATCCCTTGCGTTTCACAGAGTGATTTCTTGTCCACTTTTTTTGCAACTCAGACTTGTGTAATGTTTCAGATGTCATTTTGTCCGTTTGATGCACGTACACATATGCCGCAATTAGCATCAGATAGCATCAGAACATGCGCGCTACCACACACCACCTCCTGTTTCAGAGGAAATAAGCAGGATTTACTGCCGTTCACAATAAAAGGGAGTAAACATTATTTCCTCCAAAATTTATAACTCTGCCAAGAATAATACAACCAGTTCTCAATGTTCAAAGAAATGTAAACATGCAGGGACATTTTGATTAAACTGGAATATTTCCTCAAAAATAGCCAAACAACAACTGCTAGGGTGTAGGGACGGCAGATGAAATTGCCATCATTTAAAAAATAAGAGTAGATGAAAAATCCAATAAACATGCAAACAGGACGTTGCTAGGCAGAAAGAAGTCCACACATCAGAGGACAGTTGGTTGTTTACTCAAACTGAAATCTTGGCAAGGATACTTCAGTTGTGTCCCTAAGCAAGACACCTAATATAACCCAGATGCATAAAGTGATTACAGAACATAAAAAAGTCATAGATAGTTCAAAAGCACCTCAAATATGATACATATGAATGATCTTATCACTATTGATCTACTGGCTATTCGCCTAGCTGGGCATGGCAGATAAATCCAGAACTCCTCTTTTCATCCAATCAAAAAAACTGTTCTATCAAAATTCACTCTTTGTAGCATCCAGTCACCCTTGGACTACTTCAAAAAATTCCTTAATATAAATGTACTCTAACCGATCAGTGTGTCGACCAAAACCACAGAGAAAGAGCTGTCAGCACTGTCCTTCCTTTTTTGTTTTTGCACCTATATTTTACATAGAGATCTTCACAGAGACAGTGCTCAGAGGATCAACATAGTCTGTACAACTTTACGGCAAGCGCATCGCTTCAGTGCAGGCTTCATCCGCTGGGGTCTGGGGCCTGGTGAAATAGATCCGCTGGGGTCTGGGGCCTGGTGAAATAGATCCGCTGGGGTCTGGGGCCTGGTGAAATAGATCTGCTGGGGTCTGGTGAAATAGATCTGCTGGGGTCTGGGGCCTGGTGAAATAGATCTGCTGGGGTCTGGGGCCTGGTGAAATAGATCTGCTGGGGTCTGGGGCCTGGTGAAATAGATCCGCTGGGGTCTGGGGCCTGGTGAAATAGATCCGCTGGGGTCTGGGGCCTGGTGAAATAGATCCGCTGGGGTCTGGGGCCTGGTGAAATAGATCTGCTGGGGTCTGGGGCCTGGTGAAATAGATCTGCTGGGGTCTGGGGCCTGGTGAAATAGATCTGCTGGGGTCTGGGGCCTGGTGAAATAGTTGCAGCTGTAACTGCCAGTGCAGTGTGTTCGTTTGTGTCGGCAGTTTTAGCACGAGGTCTTTCGTCTTTCTGGCGACACATGAAAGATTCTGGGGCCTTTGGTTTAAGCCTCTGATTCCTCAGTTCTCTCTCTCGTCAAAAACTAAAGACAAAAAAAAGCCCTGTTGCTTAAGACCAGACCCCTGGCTTCAGTGAAGGGCAAAATTACATTTTGGGAAAAAGTAGAAAAAATTATAAAAAGCTAAATTACCTGCTAGCCATTGTAAAGCTACTCTCTTCTTTACGCACACAAGTAGATACACTCACACGCACAGGCAATTACATAGTCAAAAAAAAACACACACACACACATACATACATACATACATACTGTACATACACATGCACACACACACATACACAAATGCATGCACACACACACACACACACACTTGTGTGCACACACACTCACATACACACTCACGCACACTCACACAAACACATACACCCGCGTACACACACACACACACACACAAACACACACACACACTCATTCACACTCACACAAACACATACACCCACGTGCACAAACACACACACACACACACACTCATTCACACTGACACAAACACATACACCAGCGTGCACACACACACACACAACACACATTCACACTCACACAAACACATACACCCGCGTGCACACACACAAACACACACACACACACACACACACATTCACACTCACACAAACACATACACCCGTGTGCACACACACACAAACACACACACACACTCATTCACACTCACACAAACACATACACCCGCGTGCACACACACACAAACACACACACACACACACACACACACATTCACACTCACACAAACACATACACCCGCGTGCACACACACACAAACACACACACACACATGCACTCATTCACACTGACACAAACACATACACCCGCGTGCACACACACACACACACTCATTCACACTCACACAAACACATACACCCGCATGCACACACACACAAACACACACATTCACACTCACACAAACACATACACCCACGTGCACACACACACAAACACACACTCATTCACACTCACACAAACACATACACCCGCGTGCACACACACACACACACACACACACACACACACATTCACACTCACACAAACACATACACCCGCGTGCACACACACACAAACACACACACACACACGCACTCATTCACACTGACACAAACACATACACCCGCGTGCACACACACACACACACATTCACACTCACACAAACACATACACCCGCGTACACACACACAAGCCCACACACACATTCACACTCACACAAACACATACACCCGCGTGCACACACACACAAACACACACACACACTCATTCACACTCACACAAACACATACACCCGCGTGCACACACACACACACACACATACATATCTGGTGAGCACACTGATCTGGGCAGTGGCAGAGTTGGTGACATTTAGGTGTGCCATTGTTCCAGCACAAACGAACGTGTAAGGACGTGTGGCTTTAGCGTACGCCCTGAACACAGAACAGCCTACAGCAGCTTCTGCTAATAATCCAACACCCTTGCCCGTGTCACCAGAGCTGACCGGTGTGCAACGCTGCTGTTATGTAACACCGATGCTAGGCTGCTGTGTTCATTTTTCTTTTAGGCCACGGTGAGATCTTGATTTATTTTTATGAAAGAATATGTGGTTATATAAGGCCACATTGAGTGCATCAATAAGAAACCATAAATGTAGATGAGCCAAGAGCCAGCAGAAATGCATTCATGAATAATGTATAAACACAGAACATGCATACGAGGCCGAGTGTGTGTTTATGTGGGTGTTTTTTAACACACACACACACACACACAACATGGCTAGTGTGGTCAGGCTTTTCCAGAACTCTCAGAGTGTCTGAAAGCCCAGGGATTCTTGGGAATTCCTCTTGCGTTTACATCCCCGTTTCACTCTTTATTTTTTTCCAGCCTCTCCCCGCCCCTCATCCCTCCGTCCAGAGCCATTCCCAGAAAAACTGACGGACACTGCTAATTCCTCACGCTCGAAATTACCAGCAACCCCCTTCCCCACTATGGAGAAAGAGAGAGAAATAGAGAGGGAGGGAGTGAGCACAATCCATTCTCTCTGCTCTGGTCTGTTCTGCACACTGGCTGAGCTGCCTGCCAGCATTACCACCAGATTCCATCTCGCTCTGTTATGTATTAGCATGGACCCCGGCTAAGACGCACACGCTCCAGCCCTACACTGGGATGGCCCGGGATTCATTTTGTATTCTGTAGTCCGCTAAACGCTAATTCGCATCGACATGCAAACGGTATCTGTGGACCTGCAGCTGAAGCAGAATCACCAAGGGAAAGAAAAACACACATATTCACACCCTGCTGAAGATAAACCAAACATGTATGGAGAATGAAAACACACACGCACACACACACACACACACACGCACACACCTCCCTGTGCACAAACACACACCTCCTGTACAGCAGGAGAGAGGTTCTCGGTTCAAGACAAGAAGGGGATTCCACATTTTGCATCAGCCAGTGGTCACAGCATCATTCTGCCCGAGCAGAACTGATGACTGCACACAAATAAAAACCCTGACTCTGAAACACTCCTCTTTCTATTCTGCTTTTCTTTTTTATCTTTTTCTTTTTGGAAAAAAAATGTACAAATGACAAAAATGAATGCAAAACGTTTGAAATGTGTGTCTTACTTACCTCTCCTTGGGTCTGCGTTAAGCGTGTGTTCCAGAAACCCCCGGCCCGGCAGAGTATCCACAAGCTCGGAACGAGATGACACACACACACACACACACACACGCACGCGCGCACTGAGACGCTGCCTCCCTGCCGTTCTCCTCTGCCTGACAGCCGCCTCGCTGCTACGCTCAGTCTACACCCAACAGCCAGCAGCACTCTGGCTACAGGAAGCCACTGGGAGCCCACTTCCTCCTCCCCCTTCTCCTCCCCCAGTCCTCTGTCAGTACGGCCTCCCTGCCTCTGTCTGTGGAGGAAGAGCCTCGCCTCACGCACACGTCACCTCCATTCCCCTGCCACTCTTCCAAATGGAATATTTCAGCCAATAAAAAGAGGGAAAAATGGTAGTCAGACTCTGATCCTCCAGGTCCCGGCTTGAGGGGGCTCTCACCGTGCGTTTTAATTTTTATTTTGGGGTTTTTTATGCCTTTTGTGGGCACCCCTGAGACCCTTCTCTCCATGCAGCGTTGGCTTTCTTTTCTTTCTCCGGGAGATAAATTTAACCGGCAATCAGATTGTGGCGCTCCTGTGTGAACTGGTCATTTATCGCTGAAGCGAGGCCGCCCTGCCCCCAATGTGCCAAGCAGAGACTCTTCTCCCTCCCAAATCCACAGCTGTGTCACACGCCCCTTTCTGTCTCTCCCTCCCCAGAGGGATGTGCGCTGTCCCGCGCGGAGCTCTGTCTGTAATCAAAAGCTTTAATCTTTGGACTGCTGACATATTAAAGCTACAAAAGATTAAAGAAAGAAATACCAGCATGCTTCCTAAAGCAGTGGTACTGGGTCAGTCTTCTGTGTGTATTCCAGGGAAGCAGGCGCACAATCTTTCATGCGCACACACACACACACACACACACACGCATACACACACACACACATACACACTCACACACATACACACGCACACACATACACACATACACACACACACACGCAGACACCACACACTCACATACACACACGCAGACACCACAGACTCACTCACACACGCACACACAAACACCACACACTCACTCATACACACACCCACACACACACCTATACATAAACACACAATACACACACTACACACTCACACACACACATACACATAAACACACACACACACACGTATGTGCACGCATGCACACACACACACATACACATAAACACACACATGTATGCACACACACATACACATAAACACACACACATACGCATGCACACACATACGAACGGATGCACGCACACACACAAACACACAGACGCACACACGCACACAGGAAGAGCACTGAAAGATTACATTACATTATTTTCACATTGGCAGCGTATGTAGGACAGAAAGTGAATAGTGTAAGACTTACACAAGACTTGTACTGTAGACTTATAACACATCATACAAATATCCCAGCAATCTCTGGGGTGGGAAGAGTGCAGTCAGGGTCCTGGTGTTTATTTCCTTTATTTTAATGAAAAACAGCCATTTTGTGCCATCTCTCCAAAACCATGTGGTCTTCCTTCACACCGATTCACAGTACAGTCACCGTCAGGCTATCAAGTATAAATAACGATGTGTTGTGAAATATGTGGTCTGATTTTTGTTTTTTGTTTTTTTTGCCAGAGGCTAAATATGCAGGAGCATATTTGACATGTTTTGTTCTGACGTGGATCTGTGGTCTGTTTACAGTGTGGTAAGCACTGCGTGTCTCGCATGAACACCGGAAACATGAAAGAGAACGAGAAAGACAGCAGTCAGTCTGAGGGCACAGTCTTCGGCTGAAGTTTGAGGGCTGTATTCAATTCAATTCAATTTATTTAGTACGGCACATTTTATAGAGAACTGTCACAAAGACGCTGTGCAGAGAAACAGAAGGATAATTGGGCAAAAACCCAGGCCCGAACCCCCAAACAGCAAACGAGGTGAAAGCTCCCCAGTACAGGTTTGTACATACTTTGTTCTGTATGGCCGCCTGCAGTACTTAAAAAAAATTAACTCTATATATGCATGACTCCCAGGAAAATGTCCCTTTCAAAACCGTGTCTGCTGAACAATCACAATTCCAGTTCTTATGAACTCCTTTCCAAAAATACATATACTGTGAATCACGCATTCTCCACCCCCCTCCTCCCTCCTTTGTTGTAGAAGATGGGGGGGGGGGGGGGGGGGGTTGAGGAGCACTGTGAGTCACTACCTTCACTTCACACAACAGCTGGCCTGAACCACTGAAAATAGGAGGTGATGTCAATCACACAATCAAGCCGCCGCTCTTACCAACACGTGCTCTCCCAAGCAGGGCCGGGGCGGGGGCGAGGACGGGTGGGAGAGGGGGTGGGGAGGCACATATAATGACATTATCTTTCTCCCTCTTTGATGGGAGGTGAGAGATAAAGAAGACATTCACCAGCATGTCTGGCCTATCATCAGTCTGTACTAGCGGAAGCAGATTTGTATCTAATTCCGGTGCTGGCTACAACTAATTACATTACATTATAGGCATTTAGCAGACGCTCTTATCCAGAGCGACTTACACAGCATTTTTGCATTTATACATAGTATCCATTTACAGCTGGATATATACTGAAGCAATTCAGGTGAAGTACCTTGCTCAGGGGTACAACGGCAGTGTCCTACGTGGGATTCGAACCTGCGACCTTTCAGTTACAAACCCAGTTCTTTAACCACTGTACTACACTGCCGCCCTCAATAATAATAATAATAATAAAAGTCATATTGAATGGTAATATTAAATGAATAGAAAATATTCATTGTACAAATAAAAATAGCACTGTAAGTATAAGGTGATATTGTTTCTTCTTGTGTCCCAGGGGGGAGGGGGTGTGTGTTTTCAATCTTCAGCTGTCACCATCTGCTTCTTCTGACAGGGGTCTGCCCCTCAGTGCTGCTGGGAGTACACTGAGGTCACTGCAATCTCCCCATCCCCCAGAAACACTGAGAAAACATTCATATTCATTCATTACAGGTTTTTTATTTTTATTTTGAAGGAGGGGCGACATTGGTAATGTGTATCCCATTAAGTTCAAGTCTGTGGTCTCAGGATATTAGTGATGAAAAACTTGAAGTCATTCGGTCATGTGAGAGCCCCTGTGAGAGCCCCTGTGAGAGCCCCTGTGAGAGCCCCTGTGAGAGCCCCTGTGAGACCCCCGAACAGATGGAGCACCAGAAAAGAGGGCACAGGGGTGAAAGAAAGGACACAGGTTTTCACTTTTGAAATCGCAGAACATCATGAAGCAGGTTTTCCTTGTTCTACCCTGTTATTCCTCATTAGCATAAATTAAAGATCACCGTGAGCTTCCTGAGGACTTTATCAGATTTGCTGCGTGATTAAATAAACGGAAATTAATATTTAATAAAGACATATGTGGCTTTGAAAGGAACGAATGGAACCTCCTGGAACACGTCGGACCGAGGCATTATCTGATTCCAAAAAAGGAGGCGTTTTTTTTTTTATCGGGGGGGAAAGGAGTCAGTGCAGGGGCAGGTTTTTGTGAGCTGCTGGGGACGTCAGGGTAGACTAGGCCCTAAAGCCATTTCTCAAATAACCCCACTATAAGAGTGGACACCTGCTGTTCCTCCCAGACAGCCCGGCCAGAGGCTTCCTCTGATTAAATTGAGTTTCTAAATGAGCCAGCCTGCTTCCTTTGTCTTGGACATGGATTCCCCGGTGACTGGCGTCGCGTGGACGTCGCCAAAGGGAAAAGTGGCCTCATCGACTCTTCTGACATCTCAAAACTGGATCTCGGGCAGTTTGTCTTCGCTCTCTCCTCCCAGTGTAAATAAAGTAATGACTGAAAAACAGGATGTGAGGTTTCCACCATTTGCATTTTGAAACAAAAAATGAAGTAACTACAGATAATGACTTTTCATGCTGCTCTGGCTTTGCGCTTTTAACCTAGTTTAGCCATACGGTACAGATAGGTCTAAGTGTGGATGAAATTGTTGCATGCTGCAATCTGACTGTTCCAGCTCAACCAGCCTACCCCCCCCCCCCCATTATCCCAACCCCACATGTTGTCCATATTCCCCAAGAAAGCAAAGACAGAAAGTGAGAGAGAGAAAGAGAGTGTACTGTGATAAAATGGATTTCCCTTTTGAGTTGCCATGGTTACAGTGATGGTGGTGACTGATTTCCTGTACAACAAGTATAGCTGGGAGATAAAAGGGGGAGAGAGAGAAACAGAGAGAGTGAGAGAGAGAGAAATAGAGAGAGAGAGAGGAAGAGAGAGAGAGAAATAAAGAGAAAGGGAGGAGAGAGAATGTGTGTGTCATAGAGAGTGTGTGTGTTCTCTATGTGCTGAGTCTGTATGTTTTATTGAGTGCCTTTCTGCTGATTTTTGCCAAAGGTAACATGTTTGTGAACGTCTGTGCGGTCCTTCAATACACTGGCTCAGGCTTTCTGTTGACAGAACAGCTTCTTGTGTAACGGACATGATTAGCACACACTGGAAGAAGCAGAACGATCTGCGCACATTTTACATCGTAAAAAAACACCGAAAGCTAGCACAAGTGTCTCCTTGGTGAGCTATCTGTGTCAGACATCATCAGGGGAGAGATGAGTGAGTGTGTGTGTGTGTGTGTGTGTGTGTGTGTTTCATAGATACAAAAAAACAGAGAGAGAGAGAGAGAGAGATGGGGTTGGTGCCCTGTACTTGAGGGGCTATTCTAAAACTACAACCAGTCCAGGCAACAAAAACTCTTTTCACTGTTAAACTGAACAGTAAAAATAAATATGTGTAATGAACAGGGCCTGAAGCACTTACATTTGTTGTGGTAATTTATTTATGTATATATTCAAATGTGTTTTTGTTGTGAGCAGGGGAAATGTCAGTTTAAAAAGCCATTTAGTTTTGAGATTATGTTGGTCACGCACTACCATTGTTGGAATATCCAATAGTAATCTGGAGTTTAAAAGCATTTGACGGCACCTCTTTAGGCTGTCAGTGGTGAGGAGGAATGTGACAGGCATGTGACACCTCCATGCCACTCTGAATGGGGAGTGTGAGAAAGAGCCGGAGAGGGAAGTTGCAAAGGTGTTGGGAGTGCGTGTGCCGGCCCGCACCACCCTGCCCCGCTTACATCATCCCACGCAGCGGAACCCACCAGCGCCTGTACTGTTCCGGAAAACTGACGTGGAACTCTGAGCCACACAGCAAACACTGACACCTAGGGGTCAGCCTCCGTAACATCCCAAATTTCCCCACATTTCCTTTGCGCAAAGTACAAAGGGAATCATTTGTACATAATGATGACTGGGGGATAAGAGTAAGAGCTCTTACATGCTCACATGATTGGCTGTTCAAATGTTGTTGTTTTTTTTTCCTGGTGGTAAAATGAACATGATAGCACACTACATGCCATGTGATTTGGGATAAACAGCCCTCTAGGATTGTATAGTAGGTACATAAACATTTTACCTTACTGGCCCTTTCATGGTGAGTAAGACTTTATGTGACTGGACTACAACTAGAACAACAACAAACATAAAAGACGAGGTTGTTATTAGGAGAGATTGTTACTCAGAGAGGTCAGAGGTCATGAGCATGCATTGATCAATCACCCCATACAGGTTTACTCTTTATTGTAGCTTGAAGTGGTTATTTGTTAAACAAATATTCTAAACTGCAGCACATCTTTGTAAAAATGTCCTCTTTCTTTCCAAATCCAGAAATCACATCTGAATTATACACAAAAGGCTTATTATTTGCCTTTTTATATATATATATATATATAATGAATTTGACTGGCTTCATGCCTAACTGTGATTAACTTTGTGAGCAGAATTAAAGCAATTAACAAGGTATTGATATTGCTATTAGTTGTGTTGGTCCATGTGACATCCTTTGTATTGGTTGGACTGGTGAAGTATTAGTCTTGAATGGGTAATGGTTGTTTGGGATGTAGCAGTGTTCTATTGATATCAGTTGTATTGATGTGACTGTGTTGCCTTGGTGATGTGGCTGTGTTGTATTGGTGATGAGACTGTGTTGTATTGGTGATGTGGCTGTGTTGTGTTGTGTTGGTGATGCAATTGTGTTGTATTGGTGATGTGACTGTGTTGCCTTGGTGACGTGGCAGGAAATGTTGTTCCTCCCACTGCAGGCAGATGATGGGAGCTTCAGGCTCCAGATTGGTGTCTCTTACAGAACGATGCTGGGTGTAGCCCTCTAGACTGAAATCCTTTTTCTCTTTCTCTCTCTCACTCTCTCTCATGAGGTGGTTAACACTTCTGTGGGCTGTTAACAAGAGGCAATGAAAACCATGGAATTGAAAACACATTCCGGTAAAACTAATTTCTAATTTACTTCAGTTTCACTTACTGGCATTCTAAGAAGTTGGCCTGATGAGATCAAGATGAGACCATATGACCAATTGCTCTGGTGGGAATTTGATGCACAAAAACAGAACAGCTGTGTATTAACATTTTTGTCCAGCAGGGGGCAGATTCTCCATATTAGTCACCAAGCAGAACACTCATGATGTCACCAGGTGTCAGTGTCGTTCTGTAATGGAGTTTTACCCAAAGACTGTTACTCTACTGTCTGAGTAATGTTCGTGATATTGCAATTTTTTTTGGATGTTAATCAGAGGTGCAAAATCCAGGTTCAGAAAGTAAATGTCCCCCCTGGTATTTTGTTCCAATCACTGGATTTGCTCATTAGCATAATTCTTCAGCCAGGAGGTAGAACTAATTAGTGAAATCAGCTGAGTTCTTGGATGGGAGAAACACACGGCAGTAATTTGATTTTACACCTCTGATGTTAATAGTGAAATATTAACAATCTTTGGATCAATAACCGACTCAAATGCTTGGTTTTGGCAAATAAATGTACCTTTTTATTGTCTATTTCTGAAAACACGTACCTGAAAGGCACAGACTGGACTTCATTTTTACAAAAGCATTTCACTACAGGGTGTTTCACAATATTTCAATTTCAATGTTCCTGCAGAGCGATGGAAGATCCTTTCACAGAAAGGACTATGGGTACTTGGAGCAGGTACACAGATGCTGCTAATTTATAAGTATGACAATGTATATAGGTCACAAAAAGGAAAGAAACAAATAATATGAAACATAAAAAAATGCAGACTGTAGTAATTTATGGCAATGCACAAACTGGTATTTTAGTATAGTAACATACCAATAACTCAAAGACCATCAGAGACCGTTTCACAGCAACGTGTGAACGAAAGTGTTTCCTTTTTCCCAGATATCCATGTAGTGACGGAAACAAAATTCATATTGGAATATATACCATACTTACTTTTGATTTATGCTCTGTTCTCATTGGCCTAGAGGCCTGAGTTTCCAGAGAACGGCGTTTGTTTGTTTGTTTTATTTTTTAAATGGTGGCAGTCTTTCTCCTTCGACCACCACTGCCTCAAATTAATCTCGTCTGTGTTCGGGACACACAGATTTCAGGAATTATGGGCGAGGTCTGCTATGAACCTGTCAAAGTTAGGCTGCTCATTCATGTGCTGCAAAATCCAGTCTGCAATCCAATCTCAAAGTGAATCATGTGAATGAATGCAGCCCTTATTCTACGCAGACCAGCCTCCATAGAAATTCAGCTAGGCAATCATATCCCCTTCCATGTTCCTGTATTTGTTGATTTTTTTTAACTTCAGGGGTAAATTAGAGGGCTACTTGGGTACTCGGCTGGAACCCTTTGTTTAGCTTTAAATAAAAAGAACTGCCACCCCTACAGCGCGTAACATACTGGCTTTATAAATTATGAGTATCTGGTCTCATTAACTGAAATCTTAAATGTAGAAAAATTTAATGCAACTCAGTGTTGATTTATCGGTACTTGGAAAAAAAAAAAGCAAGAGTTATATTTGCTTTCAGACTATGGAGGGGAATACAGGCTCAAAGCGTACCTCCGCAGGGTACTGGAGAGGGAGATCTGTGGCATGCTTAAGTCGTCGGGTTTGTACGGTGAACAGGCGTGTGACAGCAGCAAAGGGTCTCCCTCATACAGAACATACCGCCGTTCACAATTCTTAAGTGACTTACCGAATATTAAAAAGCTGTACCGATTATAAATAGTTACAGTGGGATGTTTGCCCTGGTGATTCAACTCAAAAGGAAGCTGGGGGATTCATCTGAAGGTGAAAGGTATGGTAGAGGAGTAGACACCTCAAACAAGAGCCTCGAGTGAGTCTGACAAGGACAAATCTTAATACTGTCGCCGACCTCCATAATACTGACCAACATGAACAGCGCACAACAAAGAATATATGCTCACCATATGTAACAGATTTGTTTTCTAAAATGTTCCATATAAAAATACTACCGTTCAAAGTTATATTAATAAAAAATAAAAAGAACAAAAAAAAATCTGTAGAAATAATTTCCAGTTTCCAATAATAATAATAACAACAATAATAATAACAATAATGACAAGAAAACAAAAAACTAAAAAATGTTTTGTGAATTGCGCAGCACAGAAAACTGACAATGTAGATTTTCCCCACTTACATAAAAAATTGCTTCAACATCAGTCTTGTCGCTGCATTACTGACTGACAAGCTTGTTCCAGGCTGCCAGTAGCGAGCTAGTATGGAGAGGCGTGTTTGAACACATTCTGCTCGGGGCTAATGCGGGCTCGTTGAAAACCCACTGGAGAATGGAGCTATATGGAGCTGGAAAACACCATGAATTCTGCTGGACTGCATTCTGCTGCCATAAAACAGCAATAAGATCTCAATCCATTACAAACCTTTCAGAGCAACGGTGACATCACCTTCTTCTGCTTGCTCTGCTATTTGGAGTCCAAGTCAAATGCTATGGCCAAAGAATGGGAGACTCAACACATAAAATGAAACGCGGTCACCATCGCTACTGACAAAAACATTATAGCGTAGAACAGCTTATAATATGGATGCATTCCAAGTCCCTCATGCTATGGTTGTACTTGGTGAGATCTACACTGTCTGCGCTGCGATTGTCGAGGCAATTTTTACGATTTGAGGACCTGCATAGAGCTAAAAAGGCACAAAAGGCTTTTATGGCAGTTTATTACAGGAAACTGTTCTGTGTAGAACAAAATTGGCACGATGCACTTCCTGGCAAACAAAAATGGCGGCGCAGGGTCCCACACACACAGGATTACATGGAGAGAGGGAAGACGAAGAGTGTGTGAGAAAACCAGTCCTTTTCAGTCACCAACCTTTGAGCCGAAGCCCTTCTCCGGATCCACCGGACACGAGCCTGCGACACCTCGTGGCGTTTGAATTAAACTGTCGTTAACCGCGACGACTCTCTGTGAGGTTACGTAAGTGTTCCAGCTCGTGTGCGGCCCTGCGGTGTCCGTGCTGAGCTCCTCTGACGCGTGGCTCCAGTGAGGCTTATCTTTGGTTTGCGTTTCACGCGGCTCCTCGGCTCTCTGAGGAGCCCTGTAGTGAGGGGGTCTGCATGTTGAGGGGAGCGGCCGTAAAGACTGAGGTACCGCATCAGGGTAAAAGACAGCCGAGAGAAGCGAACGTGCGCTCTGCCGCCATTAGCTGAGGCGGTGTCTCGGGCGCACAGCTGCCCTCAGCAGCCCAGCAGACGGGCGGCTTTGCCTCCGGTCATCGGTGTCAAGGTCGCAGTGACCTTGGGAGTTCTGACAGGATACAACCGCGACTTCATCTGTCTGGCCTCTCAGCGATACCACAACCTCAGCATAAAGGCCTCCTCCTTAAAGCCGTTCCCCCATTCCTGTGCAGTTCTAGAAGGGCGTACGCCGTTCCAAGGGAATTCAGTTAACTTTTTTTCTTTCTTTTTTTTTAAATCGAGCATTATTAACAAAATAAAATTCCTTGACCTTCCCTTTTAAATTCCATTTATGCCCGGAGCCAGAGCAGAGACACGTAAAATCCGTCCCCATGGAAACGGCACAAGTCAAATTACAATGGGTGTGGGGGAGCATGCCTTTTAGCACATCTGCGCAATTCATCGACATCCATTGTTTTAAAGATCCCGTGTTTTGACAGTTCTCTCTCCCCTTATTCTCTGTAGAGTTGCCTCAGGCTTCAGGCGGACCCACATTGTAACAGATAACCACAGCCTGCATTGAGCGCCTTTAGTTTCTATACATGCTGCGAGCTGGTCTTCCCAGCGTGCCGTTGGAAGGTTTTGCGGAGCCCGGCTCTCCCCACCCCCCTTAGTACAATAACACCAGGCCGATCTTTGGGGGGGGGGAGGGGTAGGCTTTTTTTTTTTCCAGAACCCGCTGCCCTCACACCACAAACTCTGGGATCTCGTCAGTGGTGAGGTCCAGGGAGAAGTACTTGCTGGTTCTCTTGATGGGGAAGGCGGGGTTGTCGCGGATGCCGGCGCACTGCTCGGCCAGCCCGTGGCAGCTGGCGTCGCCAAGCTCGCGGCCGCAGCCGAACGTGTAGCTCTGGGCCGTGTCCTGGCAGAGCTCCGCCCACTGCAGGCAGCCCTTGTGATACAGACGCACGTCGTCCAGGGACTGGCTGTGCCGGTCGGTGGACGTCTGCGGCTTCCTGCCCGCGGTCTGCTGGGAAACATGCCAGGGGCGAGGAAACGCAGTCAGAAACAGAACGAACACCCAAGGTGTGGGCAGCAGTGTGGAATCATGGGTAGAGAACTAGCCTTGCAGCCCAAGGGTTGCAGTGTTGATTCCCAAGCAGGACACTGCTGTTGCACCCCTGAGCAAGGTGCTTAATCTGCACTGCCTCAGTATGTATCCAGCGGTATAAATGGGTACTACGCAAAAATGCAGAAGCCATGTACGTGGCTCTGGATAAACGTGCCTGCGAAATGTCCGTAAAGTAAAAGTATTGTAAGGTGCTAACCACTTTGTATAACAGCCTACCAGAACATGAAAGACAACAGGCATCAGAAAAACTGTGAAGTAACAGGGACTGCTGATTTGGTAAGAGTGGGTCACACCTGAGCGTGATATAGCGCCCTGCAGCAGACTCACCTGAGGGAGAGACTCGATGCTCTGGCCGTGCATCTTCACTACAGTCTCTGAGGAGCTGGACGTAGAAGAGCTCACGTCCTTCACAATGAGTCCTGTGGCAAAGAGGACAGGGGGCACTGTCAAGAGATCAATGCTGACCAATCAGCACCCAGTCAGGCATGGGCCCAACCAATCGCCACCCTGAAATGGGCCACAGTCAAGAGCACAGCCCTTGATTGGAAGAAGGCTTCTGCCCACCCACTTCCGACAGTAGTATTCTGTCATGAATCACGGTATCCGAATACACACCTGAGTAACCGTTTGTCTGTCCGGACGTCAGCATATCCTCAGTGATGTGAATGCACAGGTCTTGTCTGAGCTCCAGAGCTAGCTCGTGGAGCTCCTCATAATCCTTGGGGTCATCGACCAGCATCTCAATCTCTATGATGATAAGAGTGATAGAACATTAAATCTCCTCTAAGGCAAAGACTTCGAAATGCATAAAAAGGGGACAGCTGGATTGACAGGGATGCCACATGCTAGCATGCTACCTACCTACATACAGCACATTTAAACAGAGCCATTGTATTACCAGTAAAACATACATTGTCTTGAACGATGCGTATAAACAGTAGTTTAAGGTGGCACACCAGAAAAGCCCAGACCCACGTTAGCTGGACAGGTGCATTGTGGGATAGTGGGGGTGTCACAGGGAAGGCTCGCTCACCGTCGTCGTCCAGGATGCGCTCCTTGCCGCCGCTCTCCACGCCGCCGCTCTCCACGCCGGAGGTGTAGGAGCTGCCGTGGCTGGTGGTGGAGCTGCTGCAGGTACGTAGGGGTCTGTGGGGGGCCTGGCCCATGGTGCGGAAGCTGTCCGCCTCGATGCCCGACGTGTGCGAGCTGCCGTGGCTGGCCATGGAGTGGCGTGACAGGCGACGCTTGTGGCGGGACACGCTCCCCATGCTGCTCCCGCTGGCCCGGGACCGCTTGTCCAGCTGGTCCATGTCCAGCTCGAGGGCGTCGCTGATGTATGACTCCCGATACTGCTTCTTATCTGAGGGGAGAGCGGGTGTAAAACAAAGAGACACTCACTCCACTAATCCACTCTCATTTTATGGAGCTCATACATACCCAGTAATCATGGTCGGGCTACCAGATGGGCCCCAAAACATTAGGGGGCTCCATAGGCCATAGTTTAACATGCCTATAAGTTTGCATTAATTAAATTAAATTAATTTAACACAGGAATGTTTTGTCTAGGGGCACCTCTACAGGTATAATCTGGCCCTGCCTCTTATATATGCATGTATACTTCAACACTGGACTTCAATATACACTGAAAAAAACTTCAGTGACAATCCCAGCCCCGGTTATTACACAGGTTTTTTATTGTGACGGTAATACAGCATCTCTCCATCTGATCTCCTTTAGTTGTGCGTGTCATAATTATGCCTGTTCTACATGTATATTTCAATATGTATTTTACTTTCATATGCAGGCATACTTCAGCAGTGACAATAACTGCCCATTTAAACCCACAGACGTTAGACTGGGGGCGGTCCAGCAGACAGACAGACAAACAGACAGGTTATCAGAGAGACAGACGGACTGACGGTACCTTCGTTCTCCTCCAGCCTGCGGACCTGCTTCAGCAGGGGCTGCAGGTTCATGTACAGACGATGGCTGTTGCTTAGCAGCTGAAGCAGGTGTCTGGACCTGGTGGGGCAGCCGGTGTAGTAGATCAGCTTCCGAGCCGAGGGAAGCCCGTCCGGGAGGATCTCAAACTTCTTCCCCTGGAAGAGGAAGAAGAAGAGGAAGAGGCCATCAAACACAGGAAAATTATTTGATTTAATTACTGGTTGGATTTGGTCCAAATTGCTGAATCGGGTCTGCTTCAGTGATTTCCATAACTTTAGGGCTTTTTCAGCACAGTGTAGAGATACAGGAAGAATGGGGAGCAAGAGAAAGGGAGAGACATGCGACAAAAGTTGCACGTCGGATTCGAACCGCCGACGTCACGGCTCGCTCTTACAGGCTACGCCACTGAGACTCCCCGTTTTCCATAATTTAACACATATCTGTGTTTAGGACTTCAGTAGTGCCACCTTTTGCATCTGGATAATGCTCCTGCCAGTGATAATGTATAGGGAGTGGCCAATGAGAAATCATGGGCTGTAGAATGACAGCCAATCAGAGAGAACGCACGTTTCTATATTTGTCAAACGCTCGTTCTCTCGGTTAGCATTCTAGTACCATCTCTTAAATAGAGAGATATTTTCCACAGCAATAAAAGTGTCACAGATTAAATGTTTGATGAAAAATGGGGACAGTGTGAGTAAAGATGCAAGAGCTTGATGTTCACAATTCGCAGGAGAGGAAAAAAAAACAAGACACCACGCATTTGTAGTTTTCTTATTTGTTCAGGGAAATGAAAGCCGAGACGCTAGAAGTAGCAGTTAGAATTGAAGGGTAACAAGAAAAATAAGTTTTAGCATTGTAGCGGGCCATAAAGTGGGAAAAGTGCTGGAGAAATACTCCTGTTGACAGGCACAAAACAGGATTACCCGACAGTGCCATTTTTTATTTCAGTTCAATACAACGTTCTGCAAGGATACGCAGTTTAAAAGAGACGAACTTGCATAAATGCGCTGGGTGGCACATTTTGCCAATAGGATCCCATTTTCGTTTAATATACCCTTTTATCCCAACAGTGGTGTTGTCAGGACTTTGGAGGTCAACCAAATGAAGCCAAAAAAACATATTTTTGGTGTGTCAGCATAGCAAGAGAGACGCTAGCTAAGATTCACGCGATTGCAGTCAGACTACACTCAGCCTTGCTCTAATGGCGAGAATCCTACCACTCTCTTTAAAAGGGTTGACGCTCTACATCATCCGTGTAAATGTTTTAATGTTTTAGGGCCGGTTTCCCAGACGTGGATTAAGCCTAGTCCTAGACTAAAAACTTGTGTCTGGGAAACCGGCCCTTAATGTTTTCATCTTTTTTCTGCCATCTCTACAAAACCGCGCACACACGTCTGAGACTCGGGGACCCTCCGGATCAGAGCTATTCAGCTACTTCTTCCTGGGGGCCAGATTCCTTTTAAAAATGGTGCATACGGATGACACATTTTCCACACATTATCTGACTTTAAACAGCAATGTATAATTAAGATATATGGTACGTGCATGTTAACGAACGAGACTAGATACATTCTTAAAACATCCATAGCTATTGCTTATTATTCTGTCACTGGGGGGAGAGTGCTTACATTGTACAGATGCAGACCTGGATATAGTCAACATTTTAGATGCATCTGAACTTTCTGAGCAGAGGACCAAGAGCACGTCTATGGCAAACTCTGTTTGACCTCCAGATTTTGCCCACGGGTCCTGCTGTATATCATGCCAGCCCACAGCCAGGGTTGCAAAATTTCAGGAATATTCAGGGGTGAAAACTTTCCATGGGAATTGATGGGAATGTACAGGAATGAATGGGAATAAAAGAGTAATTGTGGGGCTTAAATGCACAGGCTGCATTTACCATGTCATATGCATATAAAAACATAAACCTCATCATGAACAGGCATAATTGGTTTATGAGTGAACTTAAAGTGAGTTTATTTTTTACATGGGTTTTATGAACAACAAAAAAACAGGAATGTTGAATAATGTATTCCCTCTGATGGGTGAATGCACTGTGTATGCAGAGGGTGGCATTTTTACTGAATTTCCATTAAATGGGATGCTGACAATTATCTGTGCATGTGATGGAAGAGTGCACTGCACATGAGATGGATGAATGCAAACTGCAGGGTTGCAATTCATCTGATTTTCCATTAAATGGGGAGATTTTAACCAAAACATGCCACGATATATACAATTTGTATGTGCATTTCCCCCAAAACATATTTACTATTATAAGCAAACTTTTTATATCGAAATTGGGCAAAATATCCGAAATTCCCAAGCTTAACTTCCCATGGGAAGTTTCATGAAAGTTTCCGGGAATCTAGTTGTAATTTCCCACCCCTTTGCAACCCTACCCACAGTGCTCTCATCCCTGCTATGGCTGCACCTGTTTTCTACAGTAACGTGCATCAATGCAAAACAGATAACGCGCCTCATTTAAATGCAAAACCGCAGCTGCTAAATCCAGTTAATGCTAAGTGAGATTATGGTAATGCTGAAATCTGGCTGTGTGGGATTTCTGACTTGGGCTGGGACAAACAGACAGAGAGTAGCAGGAAGAGAGAAGCCCAGGGTTTCAATCGCAGCCTGCCTCGGGAAATATAAAACTCCACCATTTCTACCCGCTTACCCGACGGCCTGAACCCCTGCAATTCACAAAGACCGTATTTCTACCCGTTATCCTTCCATAGGGCTGGACATTTACTGCGCAAATTCAGAGTTATACTGAGCTCAAGGGTATAAGGGCAGAGGCCCAGTGATTTGAACATTACACCACACTATGGCTTGAAGATAAACTAGTCCCAGCAGACTGGCCCTTCTTTGACCACACAGAGCGCATGCAGACCACAAAGCAGAGCTAAAGAATAAATGTCTAACTGGTCATAGGAAATATTCTGTCTTCTCTCAAGCGTGTTCCTTACTGGCTGTGCGCTGTTGCATGTATTGCTCTTTGGAGCTTTGGCAGGATCGCTTCTGTCAGTAATGCCTTCCAACCTTCGCTTCCCTGCATTGCAGAGGGAAGGGACCGGGCCATATATCCACACCAAAAACCCACGCCCGTCATACTGAACCTCAGGGCCCTGCCCACCCGCACAGCAAATTTCAGTTTTAGGAACAGCGCGCCCGTAAGGACGAGACCACACCCACGTTCCGAACCGCACCCGGCATCGTAACCGTGGCCCAAACCTTCGTCATCCTTGCCTGTGAGCGGGAAACAGCTGGAAATTCTGGAACAGTTTACCTCAGCCTGCCTGGCTAACGAGCGCCCGATCACATCTGCTGTTTACCGGCCTCTCCATCGCTCTCCCTCCGCAGGGCTGTTTCGGGGACTGGGTGGGACTGCCATCAGAGGCCCTCCTTACCCCATAAAAAACACAACCAGCCCCCCTCGCCTGCCACTATAAACAGAATTAATCAACCACTTGAGAGACAGTAACACACAGAGCAGCTCTGAAAAAGCCAGACTTGATGTTCATAGCTCTGGATAGCTGCTACTTTATGATAGAACTATACTTTATCTGACCTGTTTGCAATCACCTTCTGTATCCACTTACTGTACCGCACTTTGGATAAAGGCGCCTGCCAAATGAATGTAATGTAATGCAATGAAAAAACAGCTCTGATAAACAGTCTCAACGACAGCATTTCAGACAGGCAGCCAGACAGGCAGTCCCCATGTCCAGGGGTCCATATTTACCACTGTATCTGATTTTCTAATGTATACATTCAAGCTGCTTCCCTTTTTATCAGTTATACAAAGGCTCTGAGAACCAAAAACAACAGGATAAAGAGAAGCCCTGCTGTTCTCATCTTCCAGAAAACCACTGGCCCTTTTCATTATCAAATACACTGCGGTGATTTTGTGCCAGAGTATAAGAAATGGCTGTGCTTCTATAGTCAGAGCGTCTGTGTATGCTAAGGGCAGCGGATAACCTGTCTGAGGCAGAGCAGCAGGTACTCTGTACATAATGGGTTAATCTGTCCATGTATCCACAGAGAAAGAGGGCGAGAGAGGCGTGTGGTGGGTTTGTGAGACAGAGAGAGAGAGACACTCCCTGTGCTGGCCGTGTTCTCCTCTCTGTGGATGGCTGCTGGCAGAGGGGCTCTGTCATTCAGTGATTAACTACAGAGAATGACCGAGGGGCTAGGGAGGGAGGAGAGAGAGAGAGAGAGAGAGGGAGAGGGAGAGGGAAGGAGGCTGGCCGACGGGCCCAAAACGTCAAACTTTCCACAACTCCGCACAAAACAGGACTCATCATAAACACCCACAGCACATTCCGATTCTCCGGAAACTTCTAAAACTTCCAAAAAGGACTTGGGGAAAAAAAGAAGTTCCTCTCTCGTTCGCTCACCCATTCCGTCTCTCCTCCTCTCTCGCTCTCAACGTGCACCCATATCCATACATAATAACTTCCAGGCCTGCACTGTGAGGATCAGAGGCTGAGGGGATTATGGGATACTACTCACCACAAACACCAGCTTGCCCACGTTGGTCCAGGGAAAATCATACAGGAGCTGTCTCACTGCTCCCACATTCTGAAAAAGCACATTTCACCCAGGTAAACCCACGGAAACACGCCCATAAACAAACCCAGGTTACCCTCAGTGTGAGATGGATAAATGCACATTACCATCTGCGCAAGCTCCAGCGTTCACTCATACAAACATCAAGCGTCCAGCGTCCTGTACCTGAAATATCTGAATCCCACGCAGGGTCAGCCCCAAAGTCAGAGAAGCGTCTACTTCCTTTTTGTCCTGCGGAAGAACAAGGATCGCCATCGTGAGTTACAGAGGCCTTTAATTTGTGCAGCAGCCAAGTTTAGACACCACTCTACAGGAGATGCATGATCGCTTCTTTAAAAAAACCAGGGCAGCTAAATGAAGTCTTTCTCCATCGCCGGCGCTGTGGTCGAGCCTTAAATGAAGTGTGCACTCACAGCGCAGCCATTTTTTTTTCCTTTAATGAACCCCCCGCCACCCTATCACCTACCAGGTGGGGGTGCTCACATCCTGTGAGAAGTACCTTCGCTTATGTTTTTCTTTTTTTACCCCCAAGAGAATATTTTGTGGCGAGAATATTTATGAGCCCCGCGCGATCTGCAGACCTACTTTCAAGGTGAAGAGACTGCCTGCTAACTGAGATCTGGGTCTGCCAAAAATATAATAAATCATACAGCGAGTGTTCCTAATAATAAATCACACGCAGAGCGTGTCTCACCGGTTTCCGTTTTTTTTGGGTCCCCCCCACCCCCCGCCCCCTCACCTTGTAGAGTCTGTAGTAGTGGACAGTGACACTCACCTTGTAGAGTCTGTAGTAGTGGACAGTGACGTCATCAAGCTGCGCAGACTCCTTGATGTACTTGAGGTGAGCCTCAGAGGCTGTGAGAGCGAACTGGTCCTTGTGCATGTTGGGGATGTGCCTCAGGATGTAGTCCCTCCCTCTCTTGGCAATCACCTGGGAAACCCGTACCAGAGACAGGTCAGCGCACTGACAACGTACTCACAAGACTGCACAAGCCTGCACGCACACAAACACGCTCACACGCACACAAACACGCTCACACGCACACAAACAAGCTCACACGCACACAAACACGCTCACACACACACAAACACGCTCACACGCGCACACAAACACGCTCACAAACACGCTCACACGCACACAAACAAGCTCACATGCACACAAACACGCTCACACGCACATACACACACGCACACAAACACACTCACACGCACACATGCACACAAACACGCTCACACGCACATGCACACACGTACGCAGGGACACAAGCAAACACACTCACACACACACACACGTACACACGGACACAAACACACACACACATTCATGCACACGCACACACGCACATAGATGTACACGGACAAAGACAGACACAGACAAACCACTCACACATACACAAACACACCCTCCCACACATCCACAAAGAGGCACACATAAACGGACAAAGACATACACAATCACACACACATACACACCCACCCACACAAACACATATAGGCAGTCTGCTCATCTGTCTAACGAGTGAGAGGAACTCACAGATATGACAGAGATCACCAGTGTAAACAGAACCCATATTCTGCTGAACGGTTATTCGGCCTGTAGAAAACGTTTGGGTGAAAAAACTGCCAGCGATTCTGGAGGTTTTGTTCGCTATACGGGTCAGTGGGCAGGAATGCCTTTTAAAGCCCTCTGGAGATGCAGCCCTTGGCCCAGTGGATGTTATTCTATGGCAGGGTGAAGGGAGGAGGGTTGCTGGGTTAATCCAGCTCCCAGCCGAATGAAACAGACGTTCCCCTGACTGAGATAGTCAGGCCTGGGCCAGTGAATAAGCCTGAACAGGCGCCCGAAAAAAGTCCCCTATGACGCACGCGCGTGCAGGGATAGGCTGATTGCCCAACAATTTCCTGTCTCCCTCTTCAAAGGGTGACCGGGGGGTGGGGCTAAACACAGGAAAAGGGAGTAATGACATGGGTGGGGCAGGGGGGGCGGGATGGTCTGGGCTGAGCGCTGTGAGATCACAAACTGTAACTCCCGCCCGAGTGATTCCCGAAACGCGTGTGTTGCTTCCAGGGACTAAAATAACGACGAGTGTCCCAGTTCCCCCAACTCGGCCCGCTTTAATGAGAGAGCGTCTCCAGGTGCTCGCCTGCAGTGATTAATAACGGGGAGCGCAGAGAGGTCGCCCCCGCACAGTTGGAACGAAGGGAAAGTTGAGGCTTGCGAGAGAGCGAAACAGGTTTCAGTGCTGGGGACTACTTAAACCTGGGGATTCCTGACTTAATTACACAAAAAGGTTTTAAACTACAGCAGCTGGTCCTGAAGGGATCACAGCTTCCTCAAACTCAATGGACTCCAGCCTCATTCCATTCTTTTATATGTAGTTTCCACTGTGTTGCCTCAGATTGAGTACTGTAGCCTGATGTATGGCCTAAGTCAACACACAGACACCTAAACTCTGAGACACTATGAGGATAAATTGATAGTTAAATTATTCACTGCTTTGTGGAGAAGTGTGTTAAGTGCCATGTTTTATGCAGATTCCGAAAAGACAGTCAGAAGCAAGTATGCAGAGAAGCCAGGGGATCAACACAACGCAGAGCAACACTACATAGAGCAACATGAACAGAACAACACTACATAGACCAACAAAGCACATAACACTACATAGACTAAAACAGCACATAACACCACATAAACCAACACAGCACATGACACTACATAGACCAACACAGCACATAACACTACATAGACCAACACAGCACATAACACTACATAGCCCAACACAGCACATGACACTACATAGACCAACACAGCACATAACACTACATAGACCAACACAGCACATAACACTACATAGACCAACACAGCACATAACACTACATAGCCCAACACAGCACATGACACTACATAGACCAACACAGCACATAACACTACATAGACCAACACAGCACATAACATAACATAGAGCAACACAGCACATAACACTACATAGAGCAGCACAGCACATAACACTACATAGACCAACACAGCACATAACACTACATAGACTAACACAGCACATAACACTACATAG
This sequence comes from Ilyophis sp. 1 JC-2022, assembly GCA_022702515.1. Lineage (NCBI taxonomy): Eukaryota > Metazoa > Chordata > Actinopteri > Anguilliformes > Synaphobranchidae > Ilyophis > Ilyophis sp. 1 JC-2022. The sequence continues at coordinate 44,735,021 of CM040406.1, forward strand.
CCCAACACAGCACATAACACTACATAGACCAACACAGCACATAACATAACATAGACCAACACAGCACATAACACTACATAGACCAACACAGCACATAACACTACATAGACCAACACAGCACATGACACTACATAGACCAACACAGCACATAACACTACATAGACCAACACAGCACATAACATAACATAGAGCAACACAGCACATAACACTACATAGAGCAACACAGCACATAACACTACATAGACCAACACAACACATAACACTACATAGACCAACACAGCACATAACACTACATAGACCAACACAGCACATAACATAACATAGAGCAACACAGCACATAACACTACATAGAGCAACACAGCACATAACACTACATAGACCAACACAGCACATAACACTACATAGACTAACACAGCACATAACACTACTTAGACCAACACAGCACGTAACACTACTTAGACCAGCACAGCACTTAACAACACTAAATAGACCAACACATCCCAGGGCAACACTACACAGAGAAACACAGCACAGGGTAACTATACATAGAGCGACACTACATAAAGCAACAGAGAACAGAGCAACCCTACAACACTACCTAGACCAACACAGCACATAACACTACTTAGACCAACACAGCACATAACAACATTACATTAACATTACACTACAGGCATTTAGCAGATGCTCTTATCCAGCTTTTTAGCATTTTTTTACATATTATCCATTTATACAGCTGGATACATACTGAAGCAATTCAGGTTAAGTACCTTGCTCAAGGGTACAACGGCAGTGCCCTATCTGGGAATCGAACCTGCAACCTTTCGGTTACAAAGCCAGTTCCTTAACCATTATACTACACTGCAGCCACTACATAAAGCATAAAGCAGCCCTACATAAAGCGGCAGAGCAACACTACATAGAGAACCAAGAGCAGAGCACGGCTCAGACTGTGTTATGAAGCAGGAGCGGCCGGCCTCAGGCACCAGCACGCACCTGTAATGTGCAGTCAGCGTACTCACCCAGGGTGGGAAGTAGGCCTCAGGCTCAAAGTATTTCCCAAAGTGCTTATTCCGCTTGAAGTTTCCCAGATCGGCCTGCAAAGCAAAGGCTGCCAAAAGGAAGTAGGCCTCCTCCCGCTGGACGCATTGGGACAGCAGCACCTGCTTCCGAAGGTGCCAGTAGTAATAGTATCTGGCTGCCCGGTCGCTGCAAGACAATATCACAGGTTAATTTCATTTCATTTCCTTATTCCATGGCAATATATGCGCTGTATATATATTTGAGATCCTATGGTCTGTGCTGGAGGATGTTAACAGTTTAGCTTTAACCGACATTTACAGTGCAAATTTGATTACCTTATTAACCTGCCATTCTCCACATAATATTGAGCCCTGAAATGAATGATCATTGGCGGACCAAACTGGTCAATTCCCTGTTGAGAAAAAAAAAAACACTTCTGTTTAAGTCTCATTGTGAAATGATGTATGTCCTGTATGCGGAACTGGGTTTACACAACCGACGTGATTAATCCTGTTTTACGGGTTACATTGGGACCAGAGCCAAGTAATCACAAAGCATCTCAAAATAGGTGCACTGGCCTTGGGTCAGTTTTACACTATCCCGTATCCTGAGCTTATCCAGTACGAGCCACAATGAGAAACTGATCCCAGATCAGAACTCTTAGAATGAGGCACGTCTTTACGCTTGTGCAGTCTTGTGAATATGTTTTCAATGCTCTGCCCTGTCTCTGGTATGGGTTTCCCAGGTGACTGCCGATGTACGAGCCCATATCCGTTAACTTAAGCGTAAACAGCAGGAATGTGTGAAACGGTGACTCACTTTGCTGGCCTCTCTCTTCCACTCCTTAGGGCAGTACTTGGAGAGCTTCTGGCTCAGCTCCATGTAAATATGTTCGTTATCTGCGGGAAGACGCAAATAAGGGTTAACACCACACACACTGACTCACTTCACATAGAAACGGAAGGCCCCAGATCTTCACTGAATGCAATCCAGAGACAAGTCCCAGATGAGCCAAGATATTTTTAACACAGCCGTTAAAAAAAAAAAGGGCTCTGTTCAGACGGACTACCTGCTGATCCCATTTAACCGCCAAAATCCCGCTGGTAGTATTTCCTTTCTTTTAGTTTTTTGTTCTTAATTCCCTAGTTTGGCAAGGCGGGTTATGAGCTATAGGTATCAAAGCATTTCCCCGTCGAACAAACAGTTCTGTTGTGCAATAAAAGGCAGCGACTGGAAAACCCAGGGAGATTCAACAAACGGGTTGTTTTTATTCCTGACACGTGTAATAATTCGCAATATCAAATCCTTTTAACAAATTAACAAACGTGCTGGAAGCAATTTCAGGGGTCGTTAAAAACAGGTCCTTGCTCTTCATCAATACGTTATTGGTGAAAATAAAACCAATATTGACGAATACATTTCAATATCAGGACTTTTTTTTTTTTTTAAAGAGTACAGATTCTCAACATTTACCTTTTACTACTAATACAATATGGAGAAATGCTATGAATAAATGCTGTAGATCACAGGGAAGAGTTCCAGGGTTGGGCTGACTATGGGCTGACAGCGTTGGGGTTGAAAGGCTGTGGAGACTAGCTGCAAAGAGGGCAGTACAGGGGTTGGAATAAGTTGAGGGGATTGTGGGTTGTATACTTTGCTGAGCTTGGCTGCTGTTTGTCTTGCAATTTCACGCCATTCAGACAAGCACCCCAGGAATGCCCCCCTCAGTCAAACACAGCAGGCCCCCAGTCAGTATGTACACGATTGGCTGATCTAGCAGCCATCTGTCACAAAATGCCAGCGTGTGATTGGCTCGTGGTGGATTTGAGAGAATTCATTAGGCCTGCGGCTCCGCCCTACTCTGTCTGATTTGTGAGGCAGAGGGCCAATGAATCTCACCAATATCTTCACCCCCCAACCCAGGGGTGCCGCTACGGTCACGACACAGCGCACCTGTCGCTAAGCCCTCACAGGACACACACTCACATACTGTGGGAATTTTATAGTGGGGGGGTAACCCAGTGTCTGTCTTAACAAGTGTTTTAGTCATGTAATGATACTTAAAATCTTATTGTTTTCCCTAAAGTAGAACATATTAGCTTGTTTTAAGCTACTTTTTGCTTGACAAGTAAAATGATCTTACCCCACTGGCAAATCGTGAAATGAGTTAAAACTATCTCACCCCACTGGCAATCTTTTTTGGCTTATTTAGCAAAAAAAAGTAACAGAAATAAGATTGTAAAGTCTAAATATAAGATTAAAATGCTTGTTAAGATTCTTGGTTTTTGCAGTGTGCCATTTGCATTCAGGCTAGGGTAAAGATACAGCTCTTCCAGGGTCTCAGGGGCGTCGGGGGCGAATTGTTCCGAGCACACAGGGGCGAATCGTTCCGAGCACACATTGGGCGAATCGTTCCGAGCACACATGGGGCGAATCGTTCCGAGCACACATTGGGCGAATCGTTCCGAGCACACATGGGGCGAATCGTTCCGAGCACACAGGGGCTAATCGTTCCGAGCACACAGGGGCGAACCGTTCCGAGCACACAGGGGCGAATCATTCCGAGCACACAGGGGCGCTGTGTAATCCCACAGCTGCGCGTCTCGCTTCATAGCCCCCGAGCCAGAGACAAGGCAAACAAAGCAGGGGCGCCCGATCCCGATGCTTAAAGGGGACATCTCGCGCGCCGCGAACGCAGCGGGTCCACGGAGCGCTTTCCGCGAGGGCGCAGAGACGGGGAGGCGTCGCTTACTCTGAATGACGCTCAGTCCGAACAGGTGACAGTCCTTCAGGCGCAGGAGGTCGCACACCTGGGCGAGAAGCTCTTGACACAGCGTCTTCACCTGCACACACAGTTCACACGCAGTTCAGACACACACACAACCCAACACGGCACTGGCGACGGTATCAGATCAGACATTGACGCGCGGCGGCCTATTCCCGCTGCAGAGATACAGCTGAAAGGTTGAAGGCCTCTCCTATGGGAATGCGGAGTCAGAACTGAATGAGGTGGAATCCCGGCTATACCCACAGATCCACATAAGCCCTGCAGAAACACGCCCCTCTGCCTGTAGCAGCTCAGTACATAGGCTACAGTACCTGCTCTGCAATTTATCATCTGTCCATCTATCCATCAAACTCATGTGTAAATATGCCAGACGAAGGCAAAGACT
>CM040406.1:44741716-44764216 GCA_022702515.1 Ilyophis sp. 1 JC-2022
AGTTTTAAAGAGATCCACTCTGGTGTAATACAAGTACTACAAAACCCGCTTTGTAAAACAGCGATATCAATCACCGTAAAGAAAAACAATCATTTAAAAAAAAAATTCGGAAACCCAAATGGTGACTCCACATCTGATCTCATGTTTAGAGAATGCTTCTGTCTGCCGGAGAACATCTGGCCGTAGAGGAACTGCAGGAATTCAGAAGACCCTTGACAAAGTGCGTGTGCGTGTGTGTGTGTGTGTGAGTGTGTGTGTGTGTGTGTGTGAGAGAGTGTGTGTGTGTAGGGGAGGAGAGGGTCATCTCACAAGTCAACAATTTGATTCTCAACAAATGCTGCAATTGGGTGAAATTATGCTAATTGGAAGCAGCACAGTTTACACAACTGCTGGCAATTGGAGCCAGTTGATGGGCACAAACACAAAGAGCCTTCACTTACTATAGCACCTCAGAGAAGTGTGACTATCATTATGGAGGGAGGGTCTTACACCTATCAGAGGTGCAAATGGTACCAGGACCAGCACTGGAATGTGAAACCTGATTCAATGTAACTTCTAAAAAAGCCCCGTGTACACTGGTCTTGTCTCAGCTGGCTTGAGTACCATTCTAATGCAATCCAATATGGCGGTTTGCGTTCCAGCTGGAGAATAGCTTGCTGCTCAAGAGCAGCTGACCGCATACCATCCTAAGGGCTGCTCTTTTTCCTCATTGTGCCATGAATCATATTCCTTTTGTAAATACATGAGCAATATCACCCGCAGAACTTGCGCAATTATTCACCAGCTTGTAGTGGGGAAAGAAATCCCGGTCCTGGTTTGAGGAAACCACAGGATAGGTAGTGACTAATGCTATTGATCTGGATCTGTCACTGTACGATTCAGAAGGTAAATGTTTTTATAGATATGTTGGCGAGGCAAACCAACATAACTGAGCAAACCAGGGCACGAAAAAATCGCTAGCAAAACTTTTTTAAAGCTCTAAAGCATCGTGCTTGTCTGTGGTGATCACTTAATTCTACGCAATTAGAAGGTTTGTGTAGCGCTCATCCTGCCAGGCGAGTGCAGAGAGCACCCTTCCTTCTCCATAAAGACCTGAAAGTGTGAGTAAAACAATACAACAGTGCGTATTGTCGGTAACGTAAAGCTAAACTGGACAGATATGTTTTCTCTTTTATATCAGTCTTCAACATTCAGCTCCAGCCTCTGGGCTGCTTGCAACTGCACTGCTGGAAGAAGTTCTTAGTCCAAAGCAATATTATTACCATTATTATTATATTATATTATATTATCATTATTATCATAGCGTGTTGTATAAAACATGTACATTAGCATCCTCGGATAACTCTCCTGTTAAAAAGGGACCTAAAGTAGAGATTTAGGCAGTGTCCTGGTGGCGTAGCCTATAAGTACACCATACACATGCGCACTGTGAGCCCCTACTGTGAGACGTGCAACCTTTGTCGTCATGCCTCTCCCTCTCTCTCTCTCTCCCATTCTTCCTGTCTCTCTACACTGTGCTGAAAAGCCCTAAAAATATAACTTAAATAATTTTTTTTTCAATTTAAAAAAAGTGGTAACCTTGACGCTTGTGCTTGCTCTTATACTCCAGCTCCAGAGCCACACCATCACCACCCACGAGAGGTAAGCCCTGTCCTCAAACCTCAGGTGCTGAAGTCACAGGTACTTTAAGGTAAAGGCTAACATGTGGTGTGGCGTGCCATTAGGATCCTGAAAAGATGATCAAGGGGCTCCAGGATCACATCACAAGTGATCCACGTAATATCTCTACTGCCTTACAACCTGCATCCAGGGCCATTAGCACACCGAATTAATAAAACTTCATTTATTTTATTTGGTTATTGCTCTGTCTCTACCGGTTTCTACATCTGAAAGAAAACTGATAAAGGATTTTTGTATACCTTTTTATTGCAATCCCACACAAATGTACTGTACAGGAGAGATACTTTCTAAGCTGTTTGAAATTAATGAGGTTGAGACACAAACAGATGGACATTAATATGGGTTGAATTGCCCAGCAGCAGAGCTATAGCAGTAGCATAAAATTCCTTCAGGAATGCAATGGCTGTAATTATGTCATGAGTGTGTAAAAGTATCTGTTTAGCAAGGCAGGGCTCTCGCCAAAACCTGGCCATGGATTCCACTGTGACGGGATTCGCATGGGCGTTACCCACAGCTCAATTCAATTACATCAAAGCAGACACCACCACAGGCTGCTCCTCTGATTCGAACGCCTAGTATTGACGGCAATCAGGGACAGAGCATCAGAACTGAATCGAGGGACAGGACGAGAAGCGTGTTACTAGTGAAGTCTTTGAGGCGATCCGAATCATAACATATGCCCCAAGCCCACTGGATAGCCTAAATCAGGCGTCCTCAATCTTATCCAGAAAGGGCCAGTGTGGGTGCAGGCTTTTGTTTCAACCAAGCAGTCACACACCTGATTATAATAATCAAGCTCCTTAGCAACGAATCTAGTGGTTGATTAGTAGAATCAGGTGTGTGATTGCCTGCACCCACACTGGCCCTTTCTGGATAAGATTCTGGAAAACAGCAACAGAATTCCACGAAAATGCAGGCAATTACATGAACCGTGATGAGTGACATATTTTTATATCAATTTAAAAGAGGATCACAATCCGAGTTTAATTATCCCGCTTTTTGTTGTTGGTCACACTGTATGCCCAAAGGGGGCTGTAATTTGAGACACAAACAGGAACACGCACGCACGCACACACACCCACGGCCTGTTTATGAGCGACACACAACGTAATTAACTGTAATGGCATACAGTGCGTGGGCCTGTTGTCACACTGGTTACCTCAGAGATGTGGCACTGCAGTCTTACCTTCCACCCTTCATATGGCCGCCATTAAGTGGTGGCACAGGGGTTAATTAGGGGTGAAATTCAACAAATTGGCTCACTGACAACCCTGCAGTCACCTCCCCAATGATGCCAATATGCGCATTAATCAAGACCGATCAATCATTCATCATTAATCAATCATTTGTGTTTCACACACCTACGGAACGGGCGGTCACGCGTCACAATCGTTATCATTAATGCACCGTATTCATGGGATGTCTGTGAGAACGACGCGGGTTAAGCCCCGCCGTGACCTTAAGAGGCGCCGTATTCGGGGACGTAACCCAAATGTTATTATTCCCCCACAGCGACTCGGGCTTTAGCGCAGAGATTAGCGGGACTGTTTGACGCAGCGCGTCTCTTTAAAGCCGGGCTGCGCAGTTCTTTTGTTGCGTTCGATGGAGAAGTAATCTGACCTCGGGCGGCGGGAGACACCGCTAATGATTTTAAGAGAAGGGCAGTGTCATGGCTGGCTTTACAGTGGGACACGTTACATCAGCAGTGTCCTTCAGGCTTGCACATGCTCTACCTGTGCTTTGGGTATATGAAAAGTTCGTCATAAAAATGTTTTTATGTAATAGCATTATGTAAAAGTATTAATATGGCGTACATAATTTATAATGACTTATTATGAGAACGTATGTATGTTCTCTTACAAGCAGGGGCAGGTTCTGCTGCATCCCCCCTCCGCCTCGAGGCTACGCCATGGCGGTAAAAACATCATGTCCCAGCGCCGTATGCGGAACAGGACCAGTTAATCAAAGCGGCGTGTTCTGCCCCCTCCTGCTCCCAGAATGCAGCTGTGGCTGCCAGGGCTATTTCCTGCCTCTCAGACTGGGGCCGGACCAACTTCCCCCAAAACACTGTCAACGTGGCAGGCTAGCGAGGTCAGAGGCAAGCAAAAATCACCCGGGGCCGTGCGAAATGCCCGTAATCGCTCCGGCTCATATAGCGTCGGGCGAAGACAAGAGGATTTGGGGTGGGGGTGGCGACTGTATGAACCCCAAAAGTACAAGAGACAACAGCTGAGCCAGCCAAAATTTTAACTGATTTCAGCTAGCAAGGCAGAAGAGAAGAAGAAGAAAGAGAGAGAGGGAGGGAGTGTGAGGGGGTGAGAGGGGGAAAACGAGAGAGGGAGAGAGAGAGGGAGAGGGGGAGAGAGAGAAATGAAGTAAGAGAGAGGGTAAAAGAGGGAGGGGAGAACTCAAACGCACAGCCAGGGAAGAAGAAAAAAAAAAGTGCTGCAGTCAGGAGAATTCCACCCTCCACATCTGCTTCTCATTCCAACAATGGAGGCCTTTGATTTGCGTGAGCGGGCCACACCGCCATCTCTGACTCCCGACCCCGCCAGCATGCGCCCTGGAATTCCTGACCGCTAGGCAGGACATGCCGTCCCAGATCCCGACGCTCTGATCCCAGAATTCCCAGCAGAAATTTTTATAGATCAAGGAGGGGAGGGACAAAAAAAGGAACGGAGGCTTGACGCATTACAAAAACATGTTCTGACTTTCTGCTGCTAGGCCAACACCCCTCACATAGGTTAACACTATATGTACTCGAACACCGTTATTATATTGTCAAGCCATAGAAAACAAGCTTGATGACAGGCAAAGCTTCAGTTTATTACCTGTGAATTAGAGAAAAACTAGATAGTATTCAGAGCAGATAGGACTATACAAATAGGTTAGATAATTCCATGGAATATGAGAATGCTCCCCTGAATTTGCCCTGGACTTAGCTAGCAAACAGAAAATCAAACACATTTATAGGATTTTAATTTTTTCCAGTGAACTCTGAGTACAGTACAAGAAACACATTGAAGCAGCATTCACTTGTGCTCTCTGAAGACTGTTTGACAACTAATTGAACCCCTTAATCACGCTATCTTTGTGGGTACAAACCTTGAAATGCCTACAGTAACTACGTCTCCTCCTGTAAATGTTCCGATACATTTAACTGATAAAGAAGGCTCAATTAATTAATTAATTTAAATTTAGGTTTCACACTGAAAAGCACACAGGCCACACTTCCAGAGATGTAGCAGTGATATTAAATCAGAGAATTGTACAGTCAGAATGCTTAGTCACCTTTTAATTCAGAGGGGAGAAATTTAACCATTAAATTATTTAAGTAAATATCACTGTCCAAAGTTTCTAAAATCAAAGCATTTTAGTCTTATATGTAGACTTAAAATCTTATTTCTATGACTGTTTGGTTAAATAAGACAAAAAGATTGCCAATAGGGTGAGATAGTTTTACTCATTTCAAGATCTGCCAATGGGGTAAGATAATTTCACTTTCACTTTTCACTAAGTTAAACTTAAAACAAGCAAATATCTTCTACTTGAGAGAGAAAAAAAAGATTTTAAGTCTCATTACAAGACTAAAACACTTTTTTTGCAATGTACTCTCTGGTCTTCATTACCTTCCAGCACCCAGACGGGTGGGCGTGTGCAGTCCTTGTTATTACAGATGGAAGGTGAGTAGCACCAAGTAGCTGCACGTGCTTTACTGCATACACCGATTAGCTCCCTGGACACACAGTTACCCTTCATATCCTCACTGCTCTGAACTTCACCCGCAACTCGATAAAAGAAAAGGGCAGCCGACCGGGAGAGAGGAGGGGGGACAGCCGCTACAATCTCAAGGACTCAGGGGCTCATCTCCCCGCGTAGGCAGAGAGCGCGGGCGGGAGGGGGTGGGAATGGGCAGAGAGGGCCAGCGATTAAATATTTACGGGCTCCCTGGACCCAGTGTGAACTGGCAGTGGAGGACGGGTCAATAAGGCCTGCCAGTTTTTATAAATAGTGTGCCGTGAGCTCGGGGCCGCTGACACGCCTGAGCCGCTATGGGGCCGCTTGCGCTAAAGCGCAGAAACAGGGCCAGCTTAATGTCCAAGACACAGACAACCGCCAATACGGAGCGCTATGCGCTAACGGGGTAACATTACAGAACAATCAGAAATCAACTCACTCTCCTCCCCTGCTCTGCTTAACATGCCAGGAACAGGGCCACCAATATGGACCCCTTCATTCTAATCAGCGAGAATTCAGTGTTACTGCCCTGCATTGATTCATTCCATCACTCTCTTTCACCGATTCAGTTAATTATCCAGTCATAGCGGCAGATAGTATTTAAATACATAACGCTACGTTATGGCTGCCAGGTTGGCTCACGCTAAGGTGTGATCCACACACACATACGGTTAAGATGCACTGCAGGGTTAAGCCCGGTACACACATAAAGATAATTTGGCTGATTTTGGCCCGATTTTCCCCCTTCCGACCAAGGACAGCAAACGCCCGATTATCTGATGCCTCTAAAGATTATCCTACAAGATTATCCTGTGGTGTGAGGTGTGTTAAGAGTCAATTCCTCCCGACAATCTGCTCGAAAAATGGTCATGGCCGACGATCGTAAATATCAAACCTGTTCAATATTTACGATCAAAAGTCCTCTTGTGTGTGGGGAAAGCCGACAGCTCCCGAGTCACTGACTCTGTGGATCGTGACGTGAATGGAATGTAGCCAATCAAGAAGCGAGCTGACTGAAGAACACGGAAGCATAAAAAGGGAGAAGACGACATAATCATGGCTACCAGCAACCGCGCGAAGCTCAAAGTCAGATGGACTTCAGAAATGGAGGACCAACTTGTTGATTTATGGCAAACACACAAGTGTTTATATAATGTGTCCGCCAAATGTTACCATAATAGGAATGACAAGGACAAGAGTTGGCAAGAAATGGTACTACGTTAGATCACGTTTGATCACGCGAGATTTCTGGCTTGGGGGACGAGACTCTAGACTGTCATAGGACAAATCTTTATGTATGTGGTGTGCTGTATTGGGAATATCGGAGCACACCACACACAATACGATCAAAACTGTTCAATCCATGATTTTTTATCTTCATGTGTGGGGTCTCTCACAGATAAAAAATCTGTTAAGATTTAGAAAATCTTTATGTGTGTACCGGGCTTAAGGCGGCTCCAGTCCTGGAGGGCCGCCAGTGGCTGTGATTTAAATCAGCAGCCGGTTTCAGCCTTGGTAACCTGGTGCGCGGCCACGTTAGCCAATCAATGACTGAAATTGATCAATTAAGTGCTGAAACACACCAAATACACTGCTGCCCTCCAGGACTATGGCTGTGCACTCTGATGTACTGTTCCTGGTCTGACTCAAATGCAAAGCACAGCAGTAATATCCGTTTATTACTGTAGCAGACACTCATAACCAGTGCTGGCATTTGCGTGGTTTCCATGTTACATGTTAATAACCGTTTATACACCTGAATTTCTTTTTTGCACAAGCCGCTCGGCTTTCTCAAGGGCGTAATGGTGGTGGCCCCACCCAGATCTATTCATAGAACTGCCACAAGAAAAAACCGTTGAGATTTACAAAAAAATGTATATTTCCCCACTGTACACCCATCCTGGAATGATATGTAATTAGCCTGTTCACCATCTAGCATTATTTTACCCACCAGAGGAATTATTAGCTAACAAACCAACCAAATTGGGTTTTTTTCTATTTATTTACTTATCAGCTAGCTCCTTAGGTCATACATTTAAAAGTAAAGGTTTTTCATTTGCTTATCTGTACGTTGTGGAAAGCTACTTAATGAGCAGTACTATTGGCTAAGCGAGAATAAACTGCTGTATCTTCACAGCCATGCAAAGTCAATTTAATAGCCTCAGTATTAGTGCATTAAATGCTGGAGAACTGCTTTCTTGACTTCACACTTATATATGTGTGCTCCATGCTGTGTGTTCCTTACAGGGAGTCATTTTCCAAACTAGCCTGCAGTTTCCTTTGATTCCTGTGATATATTGCGCAGCCGTGAACAGCACAGGCCCACTTGAGGGATGGGGCCACAGAAGAAGGTGATGTAGTTCTTAGGGCCAGCAGCTCGGGGAATTGCTTATTACCCAGCATGCCACCGGGGTTCTCCAGATTTACATTATCGTCTAAGCCCAGCGCTGAACGCCACACTCTAAAAAACCACAGCAGCCTCGGATGAAGTGATGCCCAGGAAAAAAAAGAAGAGGTAGAAAGATGAAGGGAGGGTTGTATGAGGGAGAGAGGAGAGTAAAGGAAGGAAGAGAAAAAGGATAGAGTGGATATGAAGAAAAGAGAAGAGCTACATAGTACATTTATGACTGAGAGGCATGAGAAAGCACAACCTCATATAAGCAAAACTACTGTCACTGAAATACACCCATACTGCCCTTCTGCTACAACTTCTTATCAACAAAATGCGTTAATTAAAAGATTAGCACTGGAGATTACCTTTCTTAAGAACCGTTGCAGCAGTTTTACTTGAAGCGACTCCTCAGTCAGTAACCGTAAAGCTGTGGCTTGTCTCACTCCACCCAGTCTTGTGTGTGGTCTTTCTGCCAAATGACCCAAATGAGCATGTCCACTAGGCAAATACGCAAGCCCTCCTTTTGATTTGCTTAACGCTTGACCATCTGCGTATGAAAACAGGTAAACAGGGTCCTCTGTTTCTGGCCCCTTCAGTCCACAGGGGTTTTCAACTGGGGACAGGTGTGAGCGGTAATTACAATGCAATTAGAAGTGGAAAAGAGCCAAGAGTCACTCAAAGTGCGGATTTTCTCAGTTCTCCCTGATTTGAGAGGTGGGGGTGGGGGTGGGGGTGAGGTGGGCGGGGTGAGGGGGAGGCCCAGCACACACTTGATGACCCTTGAAAATCAGCGCCAAGTTGAGAGAAGGTGTCAGACATAAGGACTGGGATACTGCAAGAGTCAAGGGTGTGGGGGAAGTCACACCGTACTCGTTTCACATTGATGCAGTTATGTTTTATTGAATGGTTGATTTGTCAGTGGCTCTAATTAGTTCCTTACAAGAATAATTACCTCACCGGCATAATTTGCAAACCTTTTGCTTTTCATTGCATGTTCATTCACCATTTTGTATCCACTAGCTATAGACCACTAGGCCTATCAGAGCAATTATACAATTATTATACATGTATGTATGTTTATGTGCTTATATATGTCTCTAATCACAGCTCACGGGATCTAAAATATTACCAGACTCAATGTGTCTCAGCTGATCTCAGAGTTGTGTAAAAAATCTAGAGGGCAACTACAAGAAACTAAACATCAGGGCTAAAATCAGGTAGCGCCCACAGTGGGCTCAGAGACTGCAACCCACAGCATGTGTGCGTTACTCTCACAGTGTGTGCTTGTTCCGCACAGCTAATCTAATATCTTCAGAGTAAACACTTATTTTAAGCCTTATTCAATAAAATGTCAGGCTCATTAGGGAGAAGATCAGTGCAGCGCGGCGGGGTGGCTGTGTGAGGGAGAGGAGGCCAGCAATGTCTCACAGCATTTGTGAAATGTTATCAGGTACCCGCTGAATGAATGTCACATCAAGAGGCTTCGCCGAGAGATTGGCTACACCGCCATCTACAAAGTGGCTAAATTTAGTCGTTTCCATGTTTTATTCTACTTTCATCTGCATTCAAGGCTTTTTATATTCCCAGAATGGCACCACAGTCACCCTCCTTTGTCATTTAGAAATAAGATGAGATACCATTGCTGTACGCATGCCGGTCTCTTTTGAATAGCATGACCGAAAATTTAAAAAAGGGAAACTTTGTTGTTTAGAATTAAGATGAGATAGAAAGCCTGTACGCATGCCACTCTCTTTTGAATAGCATGACCGAAAATAAAAAGGAGTAGGCTAATGTAAGAACAATGAGGCTTGCCATAGGTCACTGCAGCCCAACTGTTAGCATTTCCGAAGTCATAAACGCCGCCAAGCCTCGCGGGTGAGCAGAAGGGCAGTTAGGCTCTCGGATCCAGAAACGGCCGTGTTTTTCCAGGGGGTTTTCAGTCCCTTCCCTGAGGGAAGCGCCGCGGATCCGACCGCCTGTTCCGCGTTTACTTCCAGCGCCGCATCGACATGCTGCGCTAATATTCACTTCATCAAGAACAGGTGGAGGCACGAGCAGGGCCCTGAGAAGATTCCACTTTCCCTCCCCCTGCTGCAGCCAATCAGCAGAAAAGATCCGTTTGGTAGGAAAGGCGCCGTTTAGCGCAGACCGTTGAGGTAAACTAGAGGGGCAGGAGTACTTTCTGTACTCTCAGCCGCGTCACACACAGTTGAAGAGGATCAAATTATTTTTGGGGTAAAATAAAAGCCTAATAATTTAAGGCACAGTATAAATAAGTGGGGTTCTTTTTTACCTCCCAAAAAATATATAAATAAATAAATATAAATAAAAGCTTCAAGATTCCAGCAACAAAGTCATGCCCGAGTCCACATGTGGAGCCCTAACAAACACACTCACAGCAGGCCAAACAACCGTACCAACCATTCATTGTAATTGCATGCATCTCTTTAGCTCTCTCTGTCACTGTCTATCTCTTTCTATATTGTGTGTGTGTGTGTGTGTGTGTGTGTGTGTGTGTGTGTGTGTGTGTGTGTGCATGTGCGTGTGTATGTGTACAAGAGAGAGAGAGAGTTCAAAACTCACAACAGGATAGACGGACATAAATTATTCCTCACCTTTAAGCATTTCTGGGACCAGCGGTTTTGGTCCATTCAATGCAGCAGTGAAAGACGTATGTGTATTTAAAGCAAGGCCAGCTTGCAGACTATATGCCAATTTCTCACTATCAGTTCCTTCCCTTCTCTCACCGTCTCTTTATCAGCTTTGCTGCATTTGCAGAGAAGCAAACAAACACAGATTTACTTTAAAGTGTAAAGTGATGTATAAAAAGTGTTCTGATGAAGATCTGCAGCTGAAGAAAGGCATTCTGGGTAGAAGATGTCTTTGTTGTGGGGTTACATCAGCAGCTCAGCTCACAGGTTTCAAGCATTTTTTAAAGTTGTGTCGAGGGAACAATCTGACTCATCAGCATTCAGCGCCATAACTGAAGGCTTCATCTTAGACGACATATTTGATACATAATTTATACATCTAGCTGAAAATCTTTTTAACATGCCAAAAGAATGCTCTTTAATACAGTATTTTTTGTTGTTTTTCTAATTATAAAAGGTATTTAAATCATCAGTTGTATGCTGGTGTTATTCGCGACTAGGGCTGACATGGTTAAAATTTTAATTATTTCCAAGAAAATGGGTATTATGGGTGGGAATGATGTAACAATCCTTCAATGGATCAAAAATTTAAAACTATTGAAGCACAAAAAATAAAAATAAACATTGGACTATAAAGATTTATAGTTAGTGAAAAAGCTCACTTAATTCTGAAACTAATTCTGTAGATTTAAGAGTGACTAATTTCACCCTCTAATTTTACATGCACTTTTCTGTGCTGCTATTGGCAGTGACAAAAATAGGTCCCTTTTTTACATGTAGTACCGAATTTTCTGATAATTACGCAGATTAATCTTACATGCTGAAGAAATATGAATTTTCTTAACTGGACATATTTGAGACATGGAACATTTGGAACATGCATAATGAAACGCACAGGCTTTCTTTCGCTCCATACATTACTCAACACATGCAGCCAGAATGCACTGATGGTTCAGAATGAAAACGCGCCCATTCCCAGCTGTTGATAGGGTATATAGTCCTGGTCCTACAGAGTAATGTAGGCCATGTTATAGACTATAGGTATAGACTTGGTGTAGACTAGATGTAGACTTGGTAAAGACTGTGACACACTGTATATGAATCATCTCTGCACTTCATCATCAGCACCTAGTTTAGGTGGGTCATCCCTCACCTGGATTCCCAAAGGAAATTGTGACTCGTTTTTTTTGTAATAGATTTCAAATTCTGTACTCTTACCTTTATCGAGTGTGAGATTTAACAGACCAAATAAAGCTTTGGCCTATACTCATTATGAGGTGTGCGGCAAAAATGTTTTATTTCAACAAGGTGTTGTTTCTATCATTATCAGGTTTAATGCTTTCATTGATTGGAAAATCCTGTAGATTTTACGATTTACTTTAGTTGAACGTAAAGGCTAACTGGCAGATTTTTACAGAAAATGCAAGTAAGTTTATAGAGCTTGACTCTCAGATGTGACTTTTTTTTAACACAGTAGGCTACACTGACATTTCAATAACCTGACCCTCCATACCTCTCAGGTTTTTATCAATGGAATATGATTTCAATCCAAAAAACAGGGTATTGTAGTCAGGCTATCTTTCACACCTACACAAACAGATTCCTATATTCTATATCATCTGTTTTCATACTCTTCAGAGAAAAACAACCTCCGTCAACAGTAAAGTTCCCTCAGACAAAAAACTGTAAACATATCCCTACACACAAAAATGGAATGCATGGAATATCCCACTGCAAAAGTTTAGGTAACACTTTATTTTGAGTGTCGAATATTGACACTCAACTTGATATCAAATGATATCAATTGAATATCAGTTCAGTGTTAATTTAAAGTCAATTGCATGTCAGGTGATTGTCCACAAACTCCACAAACAATTGAGTGTCAAGAAAACACTCTATTGACACTCAGCAAAGTATAAACTGACTGTTTGCTGTATCTCAACTCTCTTTGATATTCAGTTGATATCAAGTTGAGTGTCAACATTGGACACTCAAAATAAAGTGGTACCGAAGTTTAAAAGTTTGCAAAGGAATAAAACACAACGCTGCACTGCATTCAGGCTAATCAGAAGGGTGCCATATAGGCTTTAAGAAACGGCTGAGTATAATTGGATACTCTTAGCATCTGGCTCCCATGTGATGTCGTAAAAAAAGGGGGGGGTGGGGGGTGGGGGGGGTGAGATAAAACAAGAAGTACTACACACACCTCAACCGACAGTGTCCCAGACATGTTACGGCAGAGCGCTGGTGTCGGCGCGCATAGTTTCTCCCGCGCCTGTACAAAGCAAACTGCCTCTCTCTGCATTCCAGGCCCTGAATGCATGAGGAGCCCGGAGAGCCGACCACAGGAGCGGCCCATTCACACCGGTGAATGGAGAGCCGTCCGTAGGTTATTCACCAGTCGGAGGAGGAGGGGGGGAAAGGCCATTGTAATTTACAAACTGCGAGAACCTATTTCTATTCTCGGCCCCCGGATTTCTGTGCACTTACAGTCACCCGGCTTTACTCTGATGGCTGTTTTTTGCCCGTGACGTCCACTAGTACAAACCCAGGAAACGGTTCACGCACTCAATCAGGCACTGGCTGTATGTGGAGCGTGATGGAGCGCCTACAACTTGGTCAACTTTGCTCCTGAAGCAAATGACGGAGCTTCTACACCAAAATCTAATCTTTTTTTTTGTCCCCGCTAAAATACATCACCTTCCATCCTAGTCAACGATGCCTTCCCACACCAGCTGAAACCGTTGTAGCACTGGCTTCATTTCTGTTACATTTCTCTGTGATTTAAACTACATCAAGGAAGTAATCAATCAGGCCGCCCGTGTACTGCACCACCTCTGCCATGGAAACACAGCGCTGAAAACGCCCTTCAGTATGACTATGCAGTTCTCACAATCGCATCGCTGGTGAGGAATGCCTAATGAGAAGAATGGTGAACTTTCTTCCTCTCAGGAACAAATGAAAATTAAAGCTTCTCATATATCACGCTCGTGGATTAAAGTACCCTGAGCCATTGGTGCAAATTTGTGCGGTGAAGACGCACTGAATCGCTGAATTATAAGCGCTCAAAGCCACTGGTTACCTCTATCAACAGTCTGGATACGAATCAATTATTAATGCCAGCATTGTGCTGAGCACAAAAAGAGAAAAGCAAATGCAAGAAAAGGACATGGAAAAACTAGAATTAAAAGATAAGAGAGGGACATCTATTATTTAGTTCTGATGGCACATTTCACCAATAGCAATATAACTACGCTGCTGGTAAAAGAGCCGGTTCTCTAACACTGAGACCACTGGCTTATCTAATCCAGCCTGTGTGCCAGCTTTGATGATGGGGGCCCATTCCCACCCAACTGACAGTAAAGTAGGTTTTCCTCTTGTTCAAATGTAAGATTTCAGAAATCCTATCTTTGGCAGTGTTTTGTGTTACTGAGCCAGTCACAATTCTTCAGTCTTTGAATAGACTTTTTTTTTTCTTCCAAAAGTGCTGCTGTACATTCTACCTGAGGCAAAGTTTGGGCTGAAATAAATTCACCTTCATTGTGTCAGTGACGGAAGAAAGACAAAACTGAGAAACAATCTCCTCTCATATGTCCACCGGCCACCATTTTTTAATGGAGAACTGGAAATCCAAAACATTAAGCTGCCAGAACTGCTTCAGTCATCAAATTACACACAACGGAATGTTCCTGCTAAAAAATTTTATTTAGTATTAAAGTCGCTCAATTAAACTGTTACCGGGGACAATGGTTAACTTCCAAAAACAGTTTATCCCCACAGGGGCTACAGGGGCAGAACACAGTTTATCAAGGTATCAATTTAAGGTCTGGATTTGCATGCATATGTACTAAGCGCTGCTCCATAGCTCCTCTGCTATAAAAGACCAGCCCCAGGCAGGCACCTGCAATCTGTACCAGTGGAAGTACCACACCGGCAAACCAGAGACAAAAGGAGGCCCACTTGCCCAAAAGTATGGCAGCATCAAAGAGCAGCAGCCGGGTCTGTACTGACCTGCGGAAACAGGGTTCAGGCAGATTAGAGGGGAGTCTGCTATTCACTGCTAATCAGTAGAAATTTATAGCAGCGCCGGTAATCTGAGCGCCGCGGTCACGGGGTAGCTCACTCCGGCACCCCTCACTCAGCCAATCGAAGGTAGAGCGCATCTGAGTTTTTTGACCGGCCAAGTGGCCATACCAGCATGCAACACTGTGAAGAATGCATGCACTCTAAGAATCAAGACTACACAAGGTAAAACCAGGTAAGATGTGGCTATTGTATCCCTGAAAATACGTCACCTGAATTTCCCTTTGTACAAAAACAATTGAAAAAAAGATCCGTACATATAAACACTATGTTGCATAGCTAATGTAATTGCCAATTGAATGTTTATTTAAGGAAACGATATAAAGTTGCTGTGGTCTGTGAGCTGTGCGAGGAGGCCTTCTAAAAGGGAAATGATTCAAGCTCTTCCTTTCCACTTCCACCACGAGCTGGATTTGACTTCCTGTTCCTGTCCAGACACCACCTGCACTTTCCACCAGAGGAAGTTATGGTGTCTACACACGAAGTTTCTGTTTCTCTCATCACCCAAGTAAATGAACTCAAAAACACACAGTTTTCTTGTTTCTGCCAGCACAGAATTTCTGTTACTGGGGCATGGGGACTCATAAAAAAGCTTCAAGCACCAGGGCACGCCAGCAAAAAAATTATTCCCATACTTGGAAGAGCACATCCGATACCAACTTATGGTAAACAGGAACACTAAGAGTTAATACAAGCCAACCGTACACAAACAGGAAAGTAGAAACAACAATGCGTAGGACTGTTGCTATGAGAACATACAACAGCTGGAGAAAACTCAGCTACCAAAAAAACACACCTGCAGCAAGAAAAATACTTTTACTAAAAAAAATAATAGTTAACATGGGTATTTCAAGATAGAAGTGAGCATATCGTATCAACACACTACAATAAACACAAAGCACTACCCGCGTCACAATCTAATTCATAAACCTGACGGGACGAATAAAAGTCAAAATTAATATCAACATTCGGAACCCGATGAGAATGAAACTGAACCATTCTCACAGAAACATTTACAGACACCCATTACCGACTCTCGTCTATAATTGAGCGCTGGTCTAATATTAAACTGACATAAACCACAAGGAGGAAATTGCTCGCATTCCTGAATACTGAAGCCACCAGTAGTTTGTCCAAGAGTGACTAAAATGAGCCCTAAGGCAAAAAGAGCAAAGAAAATTACAAGGATTCAGTATAAGTAAAATTCCGAAAATTATTTTATAATGTGCTTTGTACAAAAGATGTTAGACGGTCAACCAAATTAACAAACATATAACGATTTAAATCAATATGAACTTAAAGTATGAATTCAAACAACTGATTTTGGTTGATGACTATTAAATGTTGCCACTCGAAATGTTTAAAATGAGGACCCTGTTATAGCGCAGAGTGCAATATGTCTCGCATGCCGCTCTTATGAGATGGCTTCGACTAAAGATGTCAGATTAATGTCACTATATCTGTAGCCTACATGCAAGCAAATCCTTACATTAATGACAGCACTATGCACGGCGGATAAAACAATAGAAGTAGATACGTTATAGAGAGCGTATAACATCTTATGTCTCACGAAGAAAACTAGTATATCGGCACTGAGGTAGGCTGTTATGGTGTGGTATTATTTGTCGGTCTATAAAATCTATAAGATTTTCATATACAGTTCGGTTTCGAAATAAGAAGATATTACCAGATTAGCAGATTCCATTCTGATGGCATCCAAACATAAACAAGCTAAAAGAATGTCTGGGTTTTGGCCACTTGGTCCACAACGGAACTGTGATGTAGCAGAGAAGAAATGTATAATGCGCATCGAACTTCTTTAACTTGTGCAAGATGCAGAAATTTGAATGCCTTCGAGATCGGCCCAAACCAAACGGACCACTGCACTTAAAAATAATTTGCATTTTGAAAAAAAATATTCACATGGAAATCACAGCAACCCAGAACTCATTTTGTCAAATTGAACGATCGCTTTGCATTACAATAGCTAGGCTGCACATGTCTATGTGCGTAAGCAATTTAATATTTCCTTTCTTATCAAAGTAGCAGTTGTTCAAAGGCGAGCGCGTCTAGCGCGGGTGAATACTATATTCCCTATGCAGTGAGCACTTCACATACTGCAGAATATGAAGCCATTGAAGTTTGAGTGGTTTTGATCCGTTCTGTATGTGGATATAAACAAGTCGACCGCCTTCCAGAAAAAAATATTCTGCACTTAATTTTCACATACAGATCTAAAAAGTAAATCAAAACACAGTATCCGACAAGCCCAAATATGCTAACCTTACATATCACATGAAAGCGAACATTGTTTTAATAATAGCTAAAACAGGCGGCTATAAACTTAGTGGATCAATGTAACCCGAACGCTCTGAATAATACGTTAAAACGCTTTCCAACCTGCCAATAACCCGTCTACATTATTTCTTGCGTTGTGCAACTTGGTAAAAGCGCTCTGACAAAAATTTAACTACAGCTCCGTGGAAAAGGCGACCAGCGAAAGGTGGAATGTCAAAGATGTTTTTGTAATATATATTATCTTTAATACTTACACTCCATTAACGACCAAAATGTCCCTTGCCTTGGCTGAAATTAAATCCACTAAGATCTGAGGCAAAGTTTTGTAATTCCGATTTTCTTTCAGCAAGACAAATACTTGGAAATTCTTCGAAGATCCGTCGTTCGCGTAGACTGCCACATATCTATCGGGAGTCGGGACAGTAACAAGTCGAGCTACATGTGGAATTGGTGGAAGGGATACTTCACGGAATGACGCAGAAGGGGGGGATACAGTTTCGAAATATTTGTTGAGTTCATGTGTTCCTGTAAGCCTTTAAAAGGCGAGATGTTTTGTTTTCTTCACAATATTCTGTTTAAATTCTCAACCATGAATGCATATGTTAGTTAATGGCCTCATAAGAATTAGTTTGTTTTGCGCAGTACCCCGTAGTAAAGTCAGTTTAGTATCGTCCACGGCTGCCTGTCATTCCTCGCTTTCCCTGTGTAACTGTCCCGCAACACTCATTTTGCCAGTCCGTTGGTGAAATGTTTCACGTTGATGGCTCGGAGTCGGAGACAACTTTAAATGAAATAATTTTTTACTTTCCATCACGGCTGTGTCCTCAGCTCGTGTAGTCTGCTTTATACTGCGCATGTCTCAAATGTCTCAATTAATTCAACTGCTATTGTGTCGTTTATTGGACAACGTCAGTTCATACTGTTATAAATAAGAAAGATTTTCCTTTTGACGGTAAAAGACGAGGAAATAATTTTCCGGAATGCATATTAAATAGATAACGGTGACATGTAAGGAACCTGCCCAAGCGGAATTCGTCAAAACAAGCTGTTGGATTGATAAAAGTCTCATGCGGGTATAGGCTATAGCAGGCCTTGAAGAGCTTAAACAAAAGATAACAACATCATTGCAACGGAGTGAATGTGGGTGCAATCAGGGTTTTTCTTGTTAGAGTAGTGTCCTCTGGCTACGGATATTATCGGTTCCAGGCCCAGAGGGGGCAGGGTCATATATATTCAAGGACACAAACTCTTCTAATTTGATTCAGCAGCACGGAAGATTTAGTGTGGGCTGTATACCACCCCAGTTTGGAGATCACTGGTGTCATGTCTAGAGACTGAAGTTGGACTCTAGTGTAGCCTAGAGCTGGCTCGACCAAGAGGGCTGGATTGATAGCAGTCTGTGGTTGTGTCATAGAAACAAAAAAGCTTAATGGGATTTTAATGGGAAGTCTTTTTGGGCACCATGTCCTGACGACTGGCCTGCAAGTATTGGGAGAAAGATTGCATTATTTATTCTCAGAGGGGAGTAACATATCGCCTGCCTCTTCACACTTGTGTGTGCATTCCAGCATGCTCAGGTGTGGCATGTTTTTGCGGGAAGTAAGAACGATTCATAACTGTTTTTGGTCAATCGTTTAAGTGAATGATGAGATTCAGTCAACCAGCAAAATTCAAGAAAATAATTGATTGCTTTCGTTCTGTAGCATCTGCCTAGCTCACAGAGCTGTTGTCTTCAGGACATCAGTACGCAGAGAAACATCCCCTCCGTGAGAAATGTAGTTACTTACTGCATCCCCTTTCCCTTTCCAACGTATTGCTTATTTCCAAAACATTGCCTTACATTACATTCACTTGCCAGACGCTTTCATCCAAAACAATGTACAAAGTTCATACCAAAGGTCATTGGAACAAACTACAAAAAGGTCAGATAAAGTACCGTTCCATCATAACGTAGCAGCTATCCATAGACGTGAACATTGAGTCTTGTTCACATAGTAAGCTATGGCTAAGCCTTAAGGCTAGTCAGTCAAGAAACTACAACATCACAATCAAGATACTACTGTTAGGTGTGTTAAAGTAGTAAGGTACAGGACACAAGAAACAAGAGACTAGTGTGAATGAAAGTAGTACTACATTGGTGGGTTAGTCAGGATATAGTCTGAAGAGGTGTCTGCAAAAGAATGCATAGCTTGCTATTATTTCCGGAAAACAACTGATTAAGAGAACAACTGACATTGAAGAGCTGGCTCAGAATGTGGCCCTTTTGAGTGAGCACCTTTTTTAAGTATACATCTTTAGGCATTCATAAGACTCTCTTATCCAGAGCGACGTACACAGCTTAAATTATTTATACATGCAATCCATTTATGCAGCTTGATGTTTTAGTGAAGCAATTCCGATTAAGTAGTTCCCTCACGGCTACAACAGCAGCACCCCAGCTGTGAATCGAACCCATGCAGGGCTTTGCACTTGTGAGCTGTGTTCCCTAGCCGCACACATCTGAGGTTAAATGGATGACACGAATGAGTCATGAACAATTCATCAAACGGATGCAAATCAATTGATTAAGTGAAAAAAAAATGTTTTTTGACTGCAACTAATCACTAACAGGGCCAAAGGCACGCATGAGCAGCCACCACCGGATCATTCTCTTTTGTTGCTCTGACTATTCTTGTGTTTGGTCATTGAGTTCATATACTGTACAGTACATTAATTTAGCAAAGAGAAGCATAGTGTAGTGATCAGAAATAATTTAATTACCAGCTGGTATAGAGATAGTGAAGCTTTGAATGGAAAGGATTACGTTACTTGAAGTTCAGGTTCAAGGGTGATAGAAACATTTTTGATCTAATCTTCTGAAAAACAAACAAAAGAAAGATATACGTACGCTCCTGTTCCATCTGAGATTTCAGAAAGTTTTTTTTAACATCGTTTCAGTCAGGGAGATTGTTTCCCTCTTTTTTTGCATTCAGTTCAAAGTTCAAAATAGTTGATGAGATATACCTAAACAGAAAAAAACCGACCAATGACGGAAGGGACAGGGCAGACACCGAAAAATGCAGAACTGTATCAATAGCCGTGGTAAACTGTGCAAGGGTAGCATAATGTTTTTCACTGAAGTGGCAATATCTACCTGCTGTAATAGAACGGTGAGAGAATCAATGAGCTCATTATCACCTATAGCAGTTTGTGCACCCGAGAAGCAAGCTGTATAAAAGCCGTTCGTGTAGATTTATCGAGCGTGTTACATTTGCACTGCGGATTCTTAATTAATTACCCTGCCTGCTCGTAATTATGCTGCAAATAGACCACAGAGAGAGATAGAGATAGAGAGAGTCTGTTCTAAAAGGACATGGACTGAAATAACTTCACACTTCCTTTGATTACAAAATCACTATAATAGTAGGATAGAGAAATGAAAGATTGTGGCAGACTGGTCCTTGTGTGCAGTTCTTAAGCTCTGCGCACTTTGAGTAAAGGCCCTGTCGCACTATTGCGTATGAGAGAAACGTATGAGTTGCGGATGTAAATTCATGAAATAATTTTCATACGCGCAAAAAGCCGTTGAAAATAAAGAATTTTTCGGATACTTACCGTATTGAACCTATGAGTAGCGTATGAGTAGCGTATCGCCAGCGTATGGCTAGCGTAATGTACGTATGGCTAGCGTATGAGTAGAGTATGAACTGCGCGTGTCCAGCGTACCGCTATCACGTGACAAAGTGCCAATATAACCATCGGCCTTTCCACATTCTCGGTTCTCAGGATGGGGAACGCAACACACCACCACAACCAGGAAAGAAGTATTGACTCTTTAATGACTGTAGGCTATTACTCAGAGGGTATGCAACATGGTTGAAAAGGACATGATGGCAATAAGAGAGCTAATAAACAGGCTGCGCACACGACTCACTCCAGACCACGTAGATATGCTTAAATGTTCTTGAATAAAAATAAGTAGGTCTATCTAGTATGCATATGAGGAGCCTATTCAAAACATAATAGCCTATGTTTTAAGTTGACTGTTCTATGCTAGGTCTACTAGTTTAACTGTCGCCTTTCAATTTCAAGAGCGATTATGTTCATGCTGCAAGTGCCTAGCGGAGCAACGGTTTCGCTTGCTACAGATGAGACCGAGCGCAATTTCTTCTCTGTTAAAGTAGCCTATACACGCCTTCCTATTCTATTTTTGTTATGCTACAATAATGCCTGTTTCTCAAATGTTACAATAAATCTTTGATTGAGGAATATAACATGCATTTTGTCTATCATAAACTATATTTAGCTTTTATGTTTTTAATCGACGATTTTTTGTTAAGGTTAACAACTATCGATTAAGGACATTCCTTAATATTTGCATCCCTACTATGTACCATTATTACCATTATTATCATGTGGCATTATTAATGATCAGTTGATCATATGAATAAACGTTTTTTAAACTTACTTCTGGTGTTTTTCATACTTTTATAATACATCAAATGATGTGTAATTTATAAGTTTCCCCTGACCCATAGAATAATAAACTGCATTTTACACTTGACTTTAAACTATACAATTGTTCTAAATCATCCTGTCTTGCCATGGAACTGCACCTGCACCTGAGTTGGCCCAGTGCTTCAGGAGGTTCCTCTGCTTCTTTCAATCGTCAGGCATACGCCAAGATGTCTATATACGTTGCAGATACGTCAGACATACGTTAGAAGTACGTTACTCATGCGCTATCAATACGCTATCAATAATCATGTCAGCGTATGACCAGCGTACTCGACCTATGAGTAACGTACCTCTAGCTTAATGCTAGCGTATTCAGCGTATGCCTAGCGTATGTTTAGCGTATAAACCATACGTCCGAACACGCACAAAATTTTTGAGCATGCTTAAAAAACTTTTGGTGCCTCGCCGTATGCCAGCGTATGCCACCGAATGCGACCGTGCTTGAAACGTATACAACCTATGCCTAACGTACCCCTAGCGTATATCAGCGTATATCAGCGTATGAGTGATATTTTTAATACGCTGGCATACGCTAGTACGAAACGCTATAGTGTGACAGGGCCTTAAAAGCAGCACCACATTTACATGTTATGTATGCTACGCGTGTTATGCGTGTGTTGTGCGTGTGTGCGTTACATAAAGATTTATAGCAGCACAGCTGAAGCTGAAGGGGGTCTTTTGCCTGCATGGCCACCATCTTTTGTCCCGGAGTGAGTGACACTGCTATAAGAAAGACGGCAGTTACACAGTCCTCAGGAGAAACATGATATCAAGCAATTCCTTTTCCGATGCCACCTCCCCCACAAGTGCTCTCCAAAGGCAGCATTGTGGAACTGAACTTCATAACCAAATTAGTTGGGAGGTAAGACAAGGACATGGCTGGAATAAAAAAAAACATAACATTGTTAACAAAGCCTGCTCTATTTGTTATTATCTGTGTGTAAAGGGACTCAAAGCTCCTTTTAAATTAAAAAAAGAAGTACTGCGTGTTGGGCGACTTGTTGGTAGAGACTGTAATTACTTCAAACAGAAAGTAATTTGTGCTACTGAACAATATAGAGGGAATAATTCAGAATTTAAGCTCTATTCTGTCTTTAGTTTTCTTTCATCTAAAGTTTATAAACGTGAATATTGTAGTCTTTTTTTATTTATTAATGGAAG
>CM040406.1:44769216-45101716 GCA_022702515.1 Ilyophis sp. 1 JC-2022
AATAACAGAAAGGCCTCTACCCCTGCCAGTGCAATAACAGAAAGGCCTCTACCCCTGCCAGTGCAATAACAGAAAGGCCTCTACCCCTGCCAGTGCAATAACAGAAAGGCCTCTACCCCTGCCAGTGCAATAACAGCAAGGCCTCTACCCCTGCCAGTGCAATAACAGAAAGGCCTCTACCCCTGCCAGTGCAATAACAGAAAGGCCTCTACCCCTGCCAGTGCAATAACAGCAAAGGACTCTACCCCTGCCAGTGCAATAACAGAAAGGCCTCTACCCCTGCCAGTGCAATAACAGAAAGGCCTCTACCCCTGCCAGTGCAATAACAGAAAGGACTCTACCCCTGCCAGTGCAATAACAGAAAGGCCTCTACCCCTGCCAGTGCAATAACAGAAAGGCCTCTACCCCTGCCAGTGCAATAACAGAAAGGCCTCTACCCCTGCCAGTGCAATAACAGCAAGGCCTCTACCCCTGCCAGTGCAATAACAGAAAGGCCTCTACCCCTGCCAGTGCAATAACAGAAAGGCCTCTACCCCTGCCAGTGCAATAACAGAAAGGCCTCTACCCCTGCCAGTGCAATAACAGCAAGGCCTCTACCCCTGCCAGTGCAATAACAGAAAGGCCTCTACCCCTGCCAGTGGAATAACAGAAAGGCCTCGCATACATCTGGAAAATTTCATCAGAACACAGCAAATTATTTCCTTCGGTGTAATTCTTTTCCGCATTTATTGTCAAATTTTATATTGCCATTGGTGGGCGATTATTAAATATTATATATATGTTTGTGCGTGTGTGTGTGTGTGTGTGTATACTTTTATATATGTACTTTTGTTTCTTTTTAGCCACAGCCTACGGATTTCTAGGAAGTTGTGAAATTGGCTGTTTTGGCAACAGCGTGAGACTGTGAGGTGGTTATTTTGATGGCATTACTACAACATGAAAGTAACTACCTGTGATCATGCTGGTGGTGTGATGATGAAGGCTGAATTTAAACACCAGCTGTCCACACCGGGTCCCTGCAATGGCCCCTGGCAGAGTGACAAAGCTCCCAGAATGCCGAGCGTAGAGGCTGAGGGCTTTCAGACGCATTCCCGCATTGCTGAGGTCAGGCGCCACTAAGCGCTACGTTTCAGAATGAGCACAGTCATCTCCAGACGGCTTGTGTAATACTCAGCGCGTGCGATAGGCTATATATGACCAATCAAAAGTAATATGTTGATGCACCCCAACTGACACTATACTTAGACAAATGTTACCCTGGCAACCAGTACTTAAACGGCTCCATCCTGTCACGCCCTCCCTCGAGCCAGATGATCAAGGGCTACTGCTGAGGTGAACACTACGAGTGTCCGAGTATCCCGTCGTTATTGGTGGGGTCGTACATGTCAAGTGATCTTCCACCCACCGCATTAACAAACATCATCCAGTGCGGCTTTTCTACCTGAAAAGGGTTTTGGGCTTTGCCCATGGCCTGCATGGGGTTGCCAGCTTTTCTGGAGAGTCAGTGCAAGTTGTTTGAGGTCACAGTAAGCCAGCTCAGCAAGCATATCTTTTAGAATACAACCGTCATTACCTCAGACCAGTGGAGTGGATCTCCTATTTATAAGCAGTATTAATATGGCCAAATGAATTCTATAACAATTTCCTGTTACATTTCTTTACAGAATAATGACCCTTGACTGTGAAGATGCTTCAAATCTTTGTGTCCCCAAAAAACCTTTCATACATTCGACAAAAAACAGCATGGCCTGTGTCTGCTTAATCATCTCTGGAATTTTTAAAAATATATGACCTCACTTTCAAGCACATTGAAAAGACATCATCACTTCATCCCCGTTCATTAATGTGGGCTGTTACAAAAGGCTTTTCTCCAGACTAACTGAAGGAGTGGCCAGTTACCAAATGCCGCTGCTTAATAAGGTCTGAGGAATGCCAAACTGTAAAATGTGTGTAATTATGAAGCCATTATAATAAAGTGTCACACATAATATCCCATAAAAAATGGACTTGTAATGCAGAAAATATCTTCTTTTGTGAAAGGTTTTGTGTTTTTTTAAATTATGAATAGTGTCATATATTAATATCCAGGTTTGTGCCCTGTGAATCCACTCCCATAAGTGAGAGGAACGGCCGTTCATGTTGATTGATAATGAGACGCCAAATACCGTGATAAAATGTGAGCAGCATTACACAAAATACTAATAAAAAGTCTGTGGTATAGAGAGACTGTTGTCTCTGCATAATAAAATTATTTAACTCTTTTTTTCTTAACTTTTACTTTCTAAAAACTATAGTCTTTCTTCAGCACACAATAAAGATTGCACCATACCCAGACAGCTGTATAGTGTATTGGTTGCGGAACTGGACTGGGACCTCTGAGGTTGCAGGTTTGCTACCCAGTTGGGCCACTGCCAGCTGTACCCATGAGCAAAATAATAAACCTAAATTGTTTCAGTAAATCTCTCGGCTTAATAAATTAAATTGCGTATAAAAGGTAAGCTACGTCAAGGAGATGTTCTACAATAGTGACTGTCCCGTCTATTTTTGTCTTTTTTAGATAAACTATCCAAAAATGGCAGAACAGTTGCACCATCAAAGGCAGAGGGCAGAAGCATAGCTGAATAGACTCTTCACTTATAAAACATTGAGAGAAGATTTAATAAAGATATTGTACCTTTAATAAGCTATTAAAACTGACACAACTTGGCTACATACAAGTACAGAGAAGTGGCCAAAGCCAGAGTGTCAGATGCTTGCAATCAATGATAACGTTGAACTCTGGGTTGATTTCTGGCATGCAATAGTTCAGAATCACATTCAGCGTTTGGTTTCATGAGACATGAGTGCAATTTTGTGGCAAATTCACAATAACTAGCATGGCCTACTCCGCTGATAAAACTGTTCTAGGTCAGGGGAAACATGCTTTAGACACTTGTGTTTATTCAGTCTTCGGTCAGTCAATGGGTCATTGTCTTTCAGGACATAGTTCATGGGCAGTTCTTTCACTCAACCTTCTCAAAAAACCCTAAAGGAAACTGGCTCACCCAGTACTAGGTAAAAAAAAAAAACTTCAGCTGTTTCGAGAGTTATCTTGGCAGCAGACCCCTGTTGTGTGTGTGTGTGTGTGTGCGTGTGTGTGTGTGTGTGTGCGTGTCTGTGAATGTTTGTGCGTGTGCATTAGTGTGTGTGTGCGTGTGTTTGTGTGTGTGTGTGTGTGTGTGTGTGTGCGTGCGTGTGTGTGTGTGCGTGTGTGTGCATTGCTTGCCATCGTGTGCATGGCATGTGTGTGTGTGTTTGTTGATTACAAAAACCATGTTGAGGTGTGTGTGTGTGTGTGTGCGTGTGTGCGTGTGTTTGCTTCTGTGTGTGAGCATGTTTGTGTGTGTGGGTGTGCGTGTTTGTGTGTGTGTGTGTGTGTGCGTTGCTTGCCATTGTGTGCGTGCATGCGTGTGTGTGTGTGTTTGTTGATTACAAAGACCATGTTGAGGTGTGTATGTGTGTGTGTGTGTGTGTGTGTGTGTTTGTTGATTACAAAGACCACGTTGAGGTGTGTGTGTGTGTGTGTGTGTTTGTTGATTACAAAGACCACGTTGAGGTGTGTGTGTGTGTGTGTGTGAGTGTGTGTGTTTGTGTGCGTGTGTGGAGGGGAGGATGCAAAGTCAGTGGGTCACTAGTCTAGGGGATATCCCCTGCTAGCTTACATTATGTGGACTAATCTGCCCGGATGGAGCAAGTCACAAAGCCAAGGGTCACGGAAGGGTTGTAAGCAGCTCAAAAGAAGCCCATAGTGGAATGCGGCTGTTTGTTTGCAGCGTCCTGCTTTGTTAGCAGAGCTAGAAGTGTTTTCCTAAGCAGCTGGATGCCAATCTCAAAACAGAGTGTTTTTCCTGTGCCCGTTAAAAATTCACTCTTTTTTGAGACAACTCTCACCAAGTTTCTTTATGCCTTATAACTATGTATGTATTTCTGGAATATTCCAGGTGAATGAGCTCATTGATGCCAAAGATATTTATTTAACAAGGGTTCTGCTGTGAGGAGGTGGACTGACTCCACAGGTCGTCCTCTGTTCCCTCGCAACGATGCCGCAATAATAACAGTTCTGCTGACGCTAATGGGGGAGAATTGGGGCGGAGGTATTGGGGCAGGGTACTGGCGTGGGGCTTTTGAAATGGGGGTAGTGGGGCAAGGGGTAGTGGGGTGGGGGTAGTGGCGCGGGTGTATTAGAGCGGGGGTAATGTTGCAGGGGTCGCGAGGCGGGGTAGTAGAGCGGAGGGATTTGAGGCGGGGGTAGTAGCGCGGTCAGGGCAGGTAGAGTGTGTGTGATGGGGGTGTTTCCCTTATTTCATTCCTGCTGATCCTGAAACAGAGGGCATCATGGGAAAAAAACAAGCTCCTCTGATGAAGACTGCAGCGAGCGTACCTGGTCTCCCGCTGTGTGCGTCGCACTAAAAAAGATTAGAAAGTTTCCCAGGCAGTGGAGCACCTAGAATGAATAAGTATTCACAGCATCGCGCTCTGATGTCTGCCAGCACTGCGCTCAGAGGAATTCTGCGAGAGACGCTTTCATCCACAGCCACTTGCGTTTCCTGAGGCACGCTCGTGCAATGCACCGTTTGCCCAATGTCGATTTTTTTCATTTGCATGTTACCAGGTCTAATTCAGACAAAGTCATTTTCTAAAGGGGTGCCAGCCTCCAATTTTGATCGATCAGTCAAGACGTGTTTTGTTGGAGTGTGTTTTTATAGTGCAATTGTCACGCGGCGCAAGAATGAGAGAGTGTGTTTTCTCAGAGGGAGTTAAAAAATGCCAGAGCCAAAAAAAAAAATTATTTTATTATCTGGCCCTGGGAGAAAAGCGGTTGAGAACGTTCTAGAAAACGGTGCCAGATGCAACAAACAGTGAAACAGAAATGAATGAAAGCCTGTAATACTGACATATGGAAAATGTCCATACATCACATTTCTCTGATTCTTATCATTGTATTAGTGGAATTGTTTGGTTGTGTCCTGTGGCCAATGGGAGATATCCGGGGAGACATATCTCTGTACCTAATTTACCCTGTAGGTATTGCTCTTGATTGACAGGTCATTCTATTACAGGGCATTGTTGAAAGTTTCAATGTAAGTAAGATAAAAACGTTTTTTTAGACTACAAATGTGCTTTATATTTGTAGTCTGCTGTAAAAGGCTCTCCTGTATTTTGTTTTTTGTTTCGGTTATAGGTTTACTGTATTGCATTGTGAAAAGTCTCTGTGTAGCCATGTGTCTCCTATGAACGAATGATAATTGATGTTAACCGGTAATGACATATGTAATTTTAAAAATATGATATATGAGTGATGATGAGATGACTATAACTGTTTAAAAGACCAGATTAACTGCAGAGTCTATGCACACTGAGAACAGCAGCAGCCTAAATGGGTCCGTGTAGGCTATTAAAAAGACTAATGAGTCTTGTAAATAAAATGGAACAAAAAGAGTCGTGCTTATTTGGCGAGTGCTGTTTTTTTTTTATTCTCACATATATCAGTATATATCATATACCATCAGTTCAGAACATAAATGTGGAGACTTAGGATGGCCACCAGCTGTACTGCACATTGTCTTCATGTACCATGCCAATGGTACAGTATTCGGTAACACTTTAAATTAAGTTGCACCTATACCTATGTAGTTAAATTGCAACTAATTTGCTAACAAGAGGTTTTTATTGAGTAACTCCAACGTAGATAACATGGAACAACAGTTGGCGGTATTCTTAATTACACGTGTGATTGTTTTGAAATATATTACTTACACTCATAGGCCATGTCTTCATGATACACAACAAATAAACCTTGCCTGTTCATTTCACAATGTGTCTTCATGATATGGAACGATCATTTCAGCAGGAGAGATGTAACAGGGCTGGCCTCGTTTCACATGTGTAATTTAGAATAGCACTAACTGTTGTTCCATGGTACCTATGTTGGAGTTACTCAGCAAAAACCTCTTGCTACGAAATTAGTTACAATTTAAGTGCGCATGTATAGGTGCAGCTTAATGTAGAGTGTTACCCTGTAAGGTATATGAATCCCGAGCTCCTCAGTCAACCGGTCAACACGGTGAAAATCCAATTTGAAAGTCGAGTGCTGTCACTGTTGATATTCACTTTGATCAGGCTGACATATGAAGATAACACCACTGCCAATCCAAATAGGCTGAAGATAACACGAAAGACGCAGCAAGCTTGACGGGAAGCAGAGCTCGAACGCGCGAGGAAACAGATAGATTTGGGCCGCTAGGATAAAGACCAGCTCCCAAACAGATGACATACGTATGTGTTTAATTGAGGTGGGGCAGCAGCCCATGTCCAGTTCAGGGTGAATTATGCGCTAATGGATGGATTGTCTCAGAGATCAGTGTTCGGCAGGTGAGGTCTGATTGTGAACACTTTTATCTAAAAAAAAAAAAAAAAGTATTTGTGTTATCAAATCACTCCAAGGCCCTGTTACTTGTTGCTGGCTGGCTGAGTTAGCTGGCTAACTGTCCTGAGTAAAACCCGGAACAGAGTTTTAAAATTGTATTTAATATGTTCCATATTCAGGGGGTTTCTAGTTTTTATCAACACAGCTAGCCAGCTACGAGGAACAGGGCCCAGGTCCTAGCAGCCTTTGACCTCAAGTTTTTATTTATTTATTTATCGACTTGATTTTAACTTTTCTTTACTGTAATACTGATTAGACAGGGAGGAACATTTCAAGTATTTGTGTGTATTAATATTTCATTTAATGGACTTTGCGTGGAGGTCAGAGCATATATTGTTATGCTCACTGTCTATTGGCCCTGTTATTCTGGATATGTGCAGTATAGGGGTTCTTGTGCACTCAAGCGTCTGCTATATGAATATGAAAATGTAAATGTACCTCACAGGTTT
The DNA here is from genome assembly GCA_022702515.1 of Ilyophis sp. 1 JC-2022. Taxonomy (NCBI): domain Eukaryota; kingdom Metazoa; phylum Chordata; class Actinopteri; order Anguilliformes; family Synaphobranchidae; genus Ilyophis; species Ilyophis sp. 1 JC-2022. The sequence continues at coordinate 44,776,132 of CM040406.1, forward strand.
TTGCCGTCTGCTCACTGTAGTTTGCGTCTGTATATCTGAGTAGATCACATGACATAGCTGGTGAATAAACAGGTGTGATCTGCTTTGTAATGGGTGGATGTGTTATGACACCATTAATACAGTTTCACAACGTGTCACCTTTCCTGAATGAGGGTGAGTCTGGATGTCCCCTGGCCCAGCTTCACAGCCTTGCAGTGGGGAGTGTGGTGGGGGGATGGGGTGAATGTATGTCACGCATTTGTTTAATCAAAGGGATACAGCACGACGCACAACGGGCTCTCTTTCATACCAACAAATCGAGTGCCGAACAGCCTTTTGTGTAAAATTAACACACGCACGCGCACAAACAATACAAGGTCATTGTTTTATGCAGATGTGGGAGAACGGAACGGAGGCCTGCGTGAATATATTTTCTCGTATGCATGAAGTATTTGGGTTTAGCATGGCCGCGGTGGCGCAGCGGTAAAATCGCCGACTTACGCCCTCCTTCCTACTACCGGCCGACGGCGTTGTGCAGCGACAAATTCTCACGCGGTTGCTACACGGGGGAATTTAACAACATAGGGTACAATTGGCTACCAAATTGGAAGAAAACAGGAAATAAATGTAAGGGGTTTTGCATGAACACTCACAGCAAAGCCCAAAGTGGGATGTGAAATAGTGCGGCATGCCTCCTCAAGCCTCCTCCCCTTGGCAGCTTCAGCAACTGAGAATCACTCCGGAGAGGATTTAGTGTTAAATTACAGCCCTGTGCATTGCACAGCACTAAGCCCGTGACAACAGCACGCTTGTAGGGGCAGTTTGACCTGGATTCCTGCGCACGTGTGTCATTTTATTAAAGCTGTAATGGCCGGTTCTACTCTGGTCTCTTTGCTGAGGATTAAGTCCTGTTGGCCTGTGTGATGTAATGGCGTGGGATGGGGGTGGATGTGATGGGAGGGGTGGATGTGATGTGATGGGGTGTATGTGATGTGTTTGTGGGGTATGTGATTGGATGGGATGGGGTGTATGTGATGTGTTTGTGGTGTATGTGATTGGATGTGATGGGGTGTCGGTGATGTGATGGGGTGGATGTGATGGGATGGGGTGTATGTGATGGGATGGGGCGTATGTGATGTGTGGATGGGTAATTTGTCCTCACACAGACATCACTGTCTGTAGTGTCCCGAGCGTCTGTGAGAAGATAGAGTGGCATGTACGTGTCTGTAGTGTTCCGAGCGACTGTGAGAAGATAGAGTGGCATGTACGTCTCTGTAGTGTCCCGAGCGACTGTGAGGCGATTGAGTGGCATGTACATCTCTGTAGTGTCCCGAGCGTCTGTGTGAAGATTGAGTGGCATGAGGAGATTGAGTGTTTTGTACGATACGACGGGCAAACAAAAGTGACCTTTGTGTCAAGGTAATTTCACCAAACATTTGTTAAGCTTCTAAAAAAAATCCATTATCTTAAAGTGCTCTGACGTATGAATGCCCCCCTTGTTTCCCCATTCTGTGTCTCTTGTGAGAGTGATTGAAAGTCAGAGCTATGAAAACTATGTTCAACAGCAAAGTTGTCATCACTGCCAGCTATTATCTTTAAGCTCTCATTGAGCAAAGGCATTGGCCTCCAAGGAAATGTAAACAACTTGATCTTCACTGCTTCACTGACTACATTCTCATTTCCACACAGGTGTCACCTGCAAACAGTGATAGCTGGAGTCACATGGTTTTGGCGGCGGTGGGGTTCGTTTGGATAGGTGTGGCCGAGCAAGACAGGGCCAAGCACTGTTGGGGGAAGGAGCAAGGCTGATAAAACTGAGGTAATCCACACAAGAAGGACAGGAATGACAATTCACACCTTGAAAGAGTAGGAAAGGTCTTGGGATTTGATTTCTCTTGTGTCAAGTCTATTTTTGATCAGAAAAAACCTCTTACGCTAACCATGAATGCCTTTGAGTGGGAGATCGAGAGGACAGCTTTGAAGGAAACATGCTCATCTCAGCATCGCTTTTTATTACAATGAAAAATAAAGAGTTGAGAGGTTAGAAGGTCTTCTGCAGCAGAGTGCGGGTGTCTGTATATTTATAAAAGTTTATTTTTGGTCCAATCCTTGACAGAAGAAAGGTTGTAAGTACACGCTCTCCTACGGAAAGGTGGATTTGCAGTGCAAAATTAGAGACGAGGCTTTCCTTTGATAGGCTGTGGTATATAGAACGGAAGATTTGATTTTACTGTGAGTTTCTGCCAGGTAGGTCTGCTCAGCAGCTGTTCCTGATGCACATTCCAGGATGATCTCTAGATTTTACTATGAGGTCTCAGGGCACAGCCAAGCATGCATTCTGCATCCTGCATCCTGCATCCTGCATTCTGCATTCTGCATCCTGCATCCTGGTTGATTCAGCACACCACAAAAATAGCAACAAAAAAATAATAAAAAGGCAAAGTTACATATAAATACCAACACAATGACTATTAGGGGGTTTCAGTGGCGTAGCCTGTAGAGCACTGTCCACATGCTCATTGCAAGATGCGACATCATCAGTTCAAATCCAACCGCAAGGCCCTCGTTGCATGTTTCTCCCTCTCTCTCGCTCCCCATTCTTCCTGTCTCGCTACGCCGTACCGTCCAATCAAGCTGAAAAGGCCCTAAAAAATATTAGAAAAAAAACTGTTGAGAGCTGGGTTCCTGTTGAGGAGAAGTGCAGAGAAATGCCTTACTTCATGGGTAGCACAGCAACGCCCCAGCGGAGAGTCGCAACACAAGACCTTCTGTTCCAGACCCCAAAGCGATGCTTCATGCGCAGGTCATATAGTGTTTAATCTGTAAGGGCACAATAAACGTCAGTAATACACCTCCATGGATGAGGGAGGTGGGGCTCTCCCATTCAGTCTCGTGTTTTAATTTATGGTCCACAGGCCATCACAGGTCTCAGGTGTGGGGTGGCTGTGGCTCAGGCGGTAGAGCGGGGCGTCCGCTGATCGCAGGGTTGGCGGTTCGATCCCCGGCAACTCCTGTCCACATGTCAAAGTGTCCTTGGGCAAGACACTGAACCCCAAATTGGTCCCAATGAGCAGGCTAGCACCTTGTATGGCAGCTGCCGCCATTGGTGTGTGAATGTGTGTGTGAACGGGTGAGTGAGAGGCCATTGTAAAGCGCTTTGGATAAAGGTGCTATATAAGTGCAGTCCATTTACCATTTACCATTCAGGTATTGGGTTTGGGAATGCGAGGCGAGGGCTTCTCTTCCTCTTACGGAATGTTTTCCGGGCCATGTGACTTACTCCCCCTTTTTCACACGCTCCGCGGAGCGCAAAGTACCGCGATGTAAGTCACGGACCTCTGTATTAATTCCTGGGTTCAGACAGACATTTAAACTCTTAAATTACAAATGTTAGAAAAAGGCAGAGTTTGGCCCGTAGGCCAGGAGCTGCCTCGTGGGTTTACACTGCTTGTATCTACACGGCCTTTACTCACAGAGTGCGCAGAACCTGGGCAGAACCACAAGGTCTGCAGGGGGGGGGGGTATATTAAAAACATTTTTCATATATTTTACAGCCTTTCTGTCACCATCAACACAAAAATAAAATAATATAAATGCATTATGACATTAAACACAGTGTCACTATTTCTCATAGGAAGACTCCAAATGAATATAATGCCTTTTAAGAAAATATATGAGGCAAAATAACAGCAGTGTGTCAGACAGAGAAATAAGGCAGCTGTTAAAATTCCATATTTTAGAAATTACCGACTGGTGCCACAGCAAGAAGCGGTTTCATGTGTTTTGAGATGCAAAACAGATTAAATGTGTCTGTTCCTTCAACATGGTAAATGCAGATCAAGATTATATCTATATAATGTGAAGCTATTAATTCCAGAAATTCTATTTGAATATATTTCTGACTGAAGGTTTATAATTTAGTTTAGCTGTAAGTACAGTAAACAAGTACCACATTGAAATGGAATGACAATCAAATTAGAATACTTTAATGCCACTTTTCTTTTTACTTAAAATACACATGATTGTTAGAAGCTTCTAAAATGATAGGCCACTGCTTCTTTTTGTGTATATATTTATGAAGGATGTCATTTTGCATAGGGTAGTGCAAATAGCACTTTAATCCCGCCCAGTGGTTCTATGGCAATGATCTTCCCACTCTGGCACAATAGCTCTGTCTTTTTTTTAGGTTGACCGCACGGTCAATACCATTCAATGGGAAAATCATCAGAGTAAGCATATTTTGTCCTGTAGTTAAACATTCATATCACCCTGCTGGGTTTGTTTACTCAAAGTTGATATGACATTTTATTATTACTAATGCATTTATAAGAGTGTTTGAGTAAAAGTATCTTTGCTTTTTTCAGTTGGAGCTGTGTTTAAAATATGTGCTTTTGTTCGTTCCGCAGAAGAATGTAATCTGCATTTGGGCTGACAGCTGAATAATTACTAAAGTACCGTCACAAAGCTTTCTTGACTGGTCAGGCCACAAAAACATAACTGCAGATATTACGTTTGTCATTAGCCTTTGGAAGCAAGTTTAAAAGCAGGGTCTTTGTTCCAACCACTGAATACAATATGCTATTGTGTTGAACAGTCACGAGGAAATGGCAGTACACATTCTTGTGTCTAAAGCCACTGCTTTCTCTGGCCTCCGGCTGCAATGTGTCAGACTGGATCAAGTTCCCGGAGTCAATCCATGGGCAGGTCACCCACCCTAAACCCCAGTCTCTGTGCAATCCCATCCCAACCATAGGCTCTTCAAACGCCTGTCTCTCTCTCCCAGGGTAACGTCACCATTCCTCTCGGAACCCAGGGAAAACAGCTGCAAATCGCTGGGAGGATCCCTGCCTGGCTTGCCGTGTGTTATTATTACATCATCCTATTGCATCATCTCCCACGGGGGCCCGCGGACGCACAGCCGTGACGTACCGGTGTGCGTATCCTTGTAGGACGTCTGATTCAGACAGTCCGCATATCCCGGAGGGCTCGATAACCTTTCTGAAGTTGCCGCTCGTGTTGGCGCTTTATAGCTACGTGCAGAGGAATAGCCACACTTACACCCCTCTGCTTTCTCAGTGTAATGCTTCCTTATGATTATAAGGCGTGGCCGGATTTCAGCGGGATTTGTTTAAAGGCGCTCCAGCGATGCAAAGCAAAAATTAAAGGATTGAATTCAATTATAAAAACAAGCACAGGAGAGCAGGATAAAAATAATAGTAATGGCGGTAGGTCTGGGGTTGTTTTCATCACAAAGGCGTTATTAGCTAGGCATACAGTGTCAAAGCCATCACTCTTTGCCCTCATTCTCGGGTATTTGCGTGTGAACACAAATAAAAAAAAGATTTTTATTCAATTACACTGTAAACAGATTAAAAATATGTCTCTTATTGTTGTCACAACACCAGGTAGAGGCCTGGAAATGGATTTGCAGGTGTACTGTAAACAGACTGTTACGTTACTGTGCACGCGGTGAATATCAAACAATGCGGGTTACAAGTTTAGTGGTGAACTAAATCAAAGTGTACACATCCAAAAACACTGAGGTCTTTTTTAAATATTATACGTATATCACATAATCTATTGGATGTCAGTGTCTGAAACACTTTTCCCAGTTCGAACATTCAGCAGCAAGTTGTTCATTGTTGCACACAGTCATATAAATGGGGGTTTATGAAAATTGTTATGTTTTTACCCCCCAACCTAGATAAGCACAAGTGAATCATTCAGGAGAAACAGCAGCAGGTTTTAAAAGCTGTGCCTAAGTGGCATCTCTAAGCCATTTGATATTTCACTCCCCAGGGCTCCCGGCCTATTGAATTAGCCTGCCTCTCTGTGTCAATCATATGTGTGCACTCCACAGCACGGCTGTTATTAATCACAAAGGCTCATTAGGGGTAATGGCCACAGAGCACAAAGATTCAGGCCTAGAGAGCACGTCTAACCCCTGCTGCAAACCTGACCACGGGGCCGAACACGTCCACGCGTCCCCGAGTTCTCCCTTAACCACAGGGGCAAGCAGCCGCATTCCAACTTTCAATCCCATCCCTGAGCACCTTGTACCCAAAAGCAAAGTGCCTTCAAAGTGTCCCCCCCCCCCCCGGAGAGACACCGTTTCTACAAAACCTGAGTCAACCTCGCTCTTGGATGCCTAAAGTTTCCGATCTAACCACACCATCGCTGGAACTGGTGAGGCAGACACGTGCCCGAGTGTGTGTGTGCGCGCACGCGTGTGAGTGTGTGTGTGTGTGCGCACGCACACGAGCACATTTGCGTGTGTGAAATGGACATGAATTTTAAACTGACTTGTGAATTGCAGAAGGTGGGACTCAGAAGGTGAACCAAACAATGAAGGTGATTCTTTTAGCTTTTTATTGAGTCCCGTATAACCTTCTCTGACAAAACATGTTTTTGTTTTTTTTTAAACTGAGCATTAAAGATGCTCATAAACATGAGATATAGAGCAGCTGGAGCTGATTGATAAAAAGCTGCATTAATTTCCAGATGGCCCAACAATTACACTCATGTGTGATCATGGAGTATAGCTTCACTCCTCATTAACCTCGCAGAGTTAAAGCACGCTTTGCTTCGTGATCTGCTGTGTCATCACAGAAAGGCTGTCGGTGAGCTAGAGCTGACGTAAGGCAAATGCCTGCTCCAAACTGCCATTTACTGAGGGCAGTGCCAGTTTGTAACCTGCTGTGTAGAGCAGATGTCAAACATTTGGAAATTTAAAGAGATACTGCAGAGCCTTTTCCAAGGCCTTTTTTACCTCTTCAATTTGAAGTGGAACTCGTGAGTAGGTGTGGTCATATGACGACGACGCCACGTAGTCATATTATGAATATTCATACGGTCAAGGAGTGAAAGGGCGTGTCTTGGTGAACTGACTCAGTTTTGAACAAACGGAGCACGCATGAGAAGCCCTCACCCATTTCTATGTTAAGGATCTCGTGACGCCACGAATCCCCGGAAACCAGCGTATTGGTAAGCCTACACAAACACTCAGAAAAAAACATTTAGACTAAACATGAGATTTTCAGACATAAACAGTTGTGTATGATCATAATCTAACCCAAAACATCAGTTTTCAACTGAAAAAGTCGTTTTTACCACTTACCACTTTAACATTTTTGACTGGCTTTAATTAAACTAGTTCAAGAGAAGGCACTCTACAAAACTAATACATTTGTTTACTCACTTCACGAGGTCTGAAGAAAATGTACGTTCATTTTAATGTTTTTATTATGTTTCATTCTAATGTTATTTAGTGCCGTTAAGTGGGGTGGAACTGTTGCATTATCTTTAAGGAGTTTTAGGGGGACTGGACTGGGACACAGAAAATGCAGGTTCAGCACTAGAGCCAGCAGGAAGGGTGCTGCCGTTGTACCCTTGAGCAAGAAACTTGAATTGCTTCAGTAAATAATTTGGCTGCGTAAAATGGATAACATATAAAAAATACAAGCCATGTAAGTCGTCAAGGATAATGGCGTCAGCAAAGAAAATCAATAACAATGTGTAATTACCTCAACGGGTGAAATACTGCATTTTTAGGGGAGAACATTGCTGTTTTTCTGGCAGGAGGTTTGGAGAAATCTGAGCAATGTAGCTGAAGAACTTAATTTGATTTATTTTTGAATGTCAAGCCCTTGGTTGGATTTCAGAATATGTGTGGTAATTGAAGAGTTTTAATCCAAAAAAAAAACGTGTGATTCATGGAAGCCTTCCTTTCATTACAATGTAAACAGGAAAGCCAGCATTTAAACTGCCTGTTAATTCTAATTTATTCTCATAAAATAATATTTATAAGGTGCATTGCGATGTTTTGGGGCTGGGAGGAGAACGCAGTGACATTTGAACACATTGCCCTCTTTGTCACTTGCTTTGTGCGTGACTTCAGTGCCCTTGACAAATGGCGTCAGGTGTTCACTGCAAAGGAATCCTACTCAGAAGCGCTCAGCCTGTCATCTGTGTGTCAATGTTCATTCAGCTCAGGAGAAAGAAGCAAAGGTAGACAGCTGGAACTCACACACGCACACGCACGCACGCGCATACAGACACACGCGCACACAAATACCACCAAGCCACCTCAGAAAGATAGCACTCGCATGCTCCATTTTCCTTATTGTTTTTGGAGCTAAAGAATGTTCTGCACTTCTGCAGTGATAGCAATGCCCCCCCCATCCCGCCACCACCCCAAGCTTCTCCCCAAACACCCCCCCCCCCATCCCGCCACCACCCCAAGCTTCTCCCCAAACACCTGTTGTTGACTTCAGCCTTACCACAGCCTATGCAAACCAAACACTGCACAAATTTCTCACGGCTGACCTTGTGGATGATATACTGAGCTGTGTGTCTGTGCAGTCCAGATTCAGGCCAAATGCAGTGGGCTTAATGCTTTCAAGTGTAAAATGGAAAAAAAGGACATACTTTTGGCATACTTACTTGAAAAAAAACCATTGTGTGTGGGGGAAACTTTTCATTGTCTTTCATTGTTATGTTCAAACCACATTATAGTCTGCTCACCTCCAAATGCGGTAAGTCTGTCTGCACATTCCTACAACGGTATACACATAACCCGTAGAGCTCCCACGGGTTCATGGGTCGCTCTGCACTGGTCTATACCTGACAGGGGGGTACAGTTCGAGGTTCACCCGCAGTGAGGGAAAAAACAGTTGTATGTAGTTTCAGGGTTCATTAAAAAAAACGAGTAAACAGAAACTGGCAACACTGGGAGGATGTGGTGGTGTAGTTGGACTCTGGGCCGTAGACTGCAAGGTCACATTCATCATATTCTAAAAGCATAGGGCATGGAGAATTGCAGTTCAGCACCGTAATAAGTTACTATACCTGGATTACGCAAGGGTGACTGAACGCACACATGGACTCCAAAATATTAGCATAGTATAGTATAGGCTAATACCTGGAAAAGGATGCAAACTGAAGGCAAGAATTGATAACAGCCGCTGGTTGACATACAAGATAAAACAGGCATAGACCAGTCAGTTCAGGGCCTGAATAAGTATATGCTACTCGGCTGGGGCTCAGGCATTATTGTGTGTATGATATGTTCATGATATGAGTCTCGCCTGTGACCACGATGAGACCAGATTGGAGTAGAAGTTCCCAGTCCTGCAGAAGGTTCCTGCTCACGAGCCAGTTTTGTGCTTTACGGCTACTTGTTGATTTAATTTCCATTCTTGTAAAACCTCCAGGGGAGCCATGTGCATAGTAGCTGAAACCTTTGACTGTTTAGTTAATTCATTTATACTTCCGTTATAAATTTTATATCTAGGAGTGTATTGTATGACACAAATGCTATCTATCACCCGATTCCCCAGGCTGACAGCCAGCTTTCACCGCGGGGTCACTGCCTCCAACGAGAGCTTTGCCTGGCTGAGTCAGATAGAGACTACACATCGACCGCTCCAGTCGAAACACCGATACTAAACCGATGGCCTTCAGTTTGCCGTGCAAACACGCAAGAGCTTAGGCAAACAGCGCTGTTTGAAGTGGCGCTACAGTGTGTGTTTCTCATTTGCTGCCCACATCGTTACTCCGTTATTACTGTGCCATACCGTAGTCTTAGTGCCAAATTACTTCAATTCATTCTGTTACACGGAGGTCTATGCTCACTGTCCTCATTTTCTTATGCCTGACCATCTTATGATGGTTTTGCCTGACGAACACCTTGTTGGTTGAAATGTGGCATCAATAAATGTACGCATTTTGGGAGGTTATTATTTCTGTGTGGCTATTCTTTTTTTTTTCATTTTTTTTTTTCATTTTGGCCTGCACCTGAGCCATAATTGGGTTGGATGTGCACACTACCATTATATGTGCCTACTGCCTTCACTCTTATAATCTTACACCGAATGCAGACTCAATCAATAAATTATGTGTGTATTGTATTGCTTGTATGACGTCACGTGGCGCTGTAATGGCAACATGTAGTCCAGCTGTCTCTCGTGTTTGTGTTTGTTAATTTGAATGTGTTTTGTTGTGTTGGGCTTTTGTTTTTTGTTTTTTGTTTTTTGAATGCGCTGTTTGTCTGTTGTGGGATGGTGAAGTGGGCTGGAGATTTTCCAGAGCACTTCTGCTGCGAGTTTTTATAATATTGATGAATTGTCTAGCCGCCATAATTTTGTTGGTGGTCGTCACCATGGAGACGCATTCGCATTATGCTCGGGAATGTGCGTTGGATCTGCAGCCACAAAGTTTACCATCGCTCTTCACTGGAGTTGAAGATGTAGGGACTGATCCAGGACTGCAGGCAATCTTCAAAAAGCCACCAGGGAAAGAGAAGATAATGCAGGGGAGGAGTGAGGCGGCGTCTGGGAAGCCTGAGCTCCATTTCGACAGTGGACAGAGACCGCGATGCTGCGTGTAGCCTATGGAGGAAAGTCGTGGAGGCGGAGTTTGTGTGTTAGACTGGTTCATGACATTCGACATCTCTGGACAGCGGGGGTTATTTTTAATCATGACGTTTGGCTGTATTATTTTATATGTTTGTTTGTGTGTTGTGGGTCTGCCTATGTCTTTTTGGTTGTTCCTGGTGGCTACAACTGATGTTCCCTATCGGGAAAATAAAAGTTATTCAATTTTAATCTATCTAATGTAGGCTATTTATATTGTGCATTTCACAAAATGTTTTAACAACACACTTCACGGAAAACCCTGGCTTAAAAACCCCAGAATCCATTATAGAAATTGACTTTGTAGGAGCTGAAAACTACACATACACACACAGAATTATTGTATATCCCATTTCAAACCCTGAGAGTCGTGCTGCGGTGTAGATGAAGTGTGAATGAATCACCCTCACTGTGCTTCTTTTCATTGTTAAAGAGGGGCCTTTAATTGTTCAACACATGCATCAGTTTCCACTTTAAGCATGTTTATGGCACTTGGCAGAATTTTTGTTCGAGGGAGAAAGGACTTAGAAAGGAGATTTATTTAGAGAGCTGTTAATATCTCTGCAGTGGATGCTTCAATCCAAGAAGCAGGTTAGTTAAGGAGACTAGACCCTGTGGGGAAAGCCACACACCATAAATAAAAGTGCTATAGAATGAAAAAGAAGACGGGTCCCATATGTCATAGTGTTGTGTGTGTCTAATTCGTGCCAAATTGCCAATAGCACAGAGATACAGATATTGAAGATGCACATGATCGGTGGATCCCTCTGGGAATGACGTATCTCATGAGCTGTCCTGTGCAGTGGACGTATTGCATCTAAGCGAGCGCACACACTGGATTGCAATTTAATTTAATGTGTCTTTAAATTCAGGAGTGATTGACTGTAATGTAGCATATCTGGGGGGGGGGGGTTATTTTGCACAGTAGGGGCCTTTATTATTGTAGCCTACGTCATTAAGTTTTTGATTTTATTTATTTTTCTAAATCCTGCTTATTGGTGGGGGGTGCCCCTGCACTTCCTATGTCTTTGCATAATCCTATTACTTCAAGAATCAAGCCCTCGAACAGAATGATTGAATTAAGCTTCCATGGCTAGTGGTCAGAGACAAGAGAACAGTCTGACTGACTGACAATGTAGAAAACCAAGGCAACAATAATGCTCAAAAGCAATGTCCCACAGCTGGTCACAGACGTACTGTATATGACAGACTACAATTTGATGAAACTAGAAGATTTGCTTCCTACAACTACACATCAGTTTATATCAAATGATCAAAGTCTCTGCTTTCATAGTCCTGGTACTGTGTGGGAACATCTGGAGATTCAACTTAAGCAAATATTGGTTAACATTATTTGGACAAATAAAAGCCAAGTATTCAAAGAAATATGACTGCATTGTTCAGTGGGAAAAAGGCAATTGGGCTGTATAATGACAAACAGTCGCGTTCATCATCAGCAGCCAACACGTTGTTTAAATATTAATCGGTCCAAGAAAGACATTCACTGCCTATATTTGTTTTTCTGTCTTTTTTTTTCTTTTTAAAGCTCAAACAAAGTCCCAAAACCGTCACAGTTTCTCTTCATCTAGGAGATCAGAGAATGATTAACTTGAAGGCCCCGCGTATTCCGGGCGGCCCGCGGGATACCTTCGTCCTTCATCTCCTGATTTCGTCCACCGTCCTCATCAAGGTTTTCGCATCAAAGCGCAGTTTCTCTCTCTTTCGTTTTACTCCTCACCGTTTGTTTTTAAATCTTTGAACGTCTATCTGGGAGAATTTCGTCTGAGTGGTCTGTTTGAAGAAGAAGAAGAAGAAGAAAAGTGCACTGCCGATAGAAGTCCCAGCATGTTCGCAGGGAACCATTTGCATCCATATAAAAGAATTAAGAACCTCTGATGTCCCGTTTGTGTGTAATCTTCGATAAACCAGTTGGCTTCAGGATTACCAAGAGCAAGGTTTAAAAGGGCAGCGGCTTTCATGCCCTGTGGAAATTCAAAACATACACATTACAAGTACGAGGAGCAATAACAATTTCCTCCACACAGACATTTACATTTATACATTTTAGCAGGCGCTCTAATCCAAAGAGATTTGCACAGTTTACTTCTTTTCATAAGCAGCCCATTTATACAGCTGGATATTTATGGAAGCAATTCAATTTAATGCACGTTATGCACCTTGCTCAAGGGTACTAGCAAAATGAAACCTGCAAATCTTTTTACTAACAAACTCGGCTTCCTAACCATTATACAACACTGCCATTCACCACAAGGTTGTGAATAATCAATATTCAGTACAATTATGCTATTCGATAACAGTCTTCTTTCTCATAGATCGACAGAGGGTATTACCTACTTACATGTAAGCTGAGTAATGACATTTTGCTCATTAATGGCTGCCCAGAGATGGCCTAAAGACATTGTGGTATTACAGCTGAGTTATTCTGTTTATTATATTAATTGTCATGCTTGGTAGGTGAGGGACAGCTGTAGTCTTGCAGCTTGCCTAGATTGTAGCCTCCCCATATACATATCTTGTAAAAGCTAAGGAACATGGTGCTCAAATCATCGGGTAATATCTTTAAAACCCCTTAGTCCTCGTAAGCCTCAAAACATGTTTGAAGGAAGGATTTTGGCTCCCTTCACAATAGAAATGTATCATGATTACAACAAAGATTCAGCATGGAAAATAATTTATATGTGTGTGTGATGTGATGTGAAAGAAAACTAAGAATTAGACCAAGTATTTAATCTTTTGCAGATTAAAAATGAGATCTGTCTCTATTTTGGTATGCAATTGTGTTGGACCTTATCCCATTCCCAATGTGGGGTGATTAGTATTCGACAAAGACCCGCATATGTGACTTCAAAAACATTTATGAACATTCTAACTATTCACCTGTGCTAATCTCTCATAAATTTTGTGCAAATGTCTCCTTATGGAAAATACACAACTCTTTCTCTCTTGAGTTGGACCGTGGATTGATCATCATTTCTATATTGTCGTTCAAATGGACACAAAATGTGCTAGTGTGGAAATAGTCTAGATATTGTAGCACATATTTGTCTCTCAGGGTGATGGTTCATGGCCAATCTGTGTGTTGGCTCGGGTAAATGAACTCAACTCAGAGGGCAATTCCTGTGAGTGGCCCATTCATGCTTTCTGCACAGCATAGCTTTTTAAAGCAAGCCCTAAGCAAACCCTAGCTGTGTTTATATCAGATATAACTGCCCTTTCCCATGAAACTCAGATTAGTGCATTTCTGCATCTCACGATCATTTTTTTTTTACCTCGTTATGGCTTTGCAGAAGTTATACGAATTCTGGGCCAAGCTTGCTAATCCCATTTCCTTATCATTATCAGGGATATTGTTTTAGCTCCTTGATAAACAGCACCAGGAAATAAGCTAGACTGGAACTGTGCTCTGTTTGGTCAGTACAGCCTAGATTTAGACACTAGATGTATTTTCTAATATGCTGGAATTGGCAGTTGGTCTCGGTTTCTGGGACCCCGGGGGCACTGACTGCATTGCAACTCCAGCTGCCACTGGGACGCATTCCTTGACCCCCATTTGGCAGGGTCCTGAACTGGCCCCACTGCTCCCGAAATGTTAAAGAGCATAAATATTTAGAGAGTGGTCTTTCTTAAAAAAGTGACATAACAGTCCAGTCCAAAATACTGGGCCAATCAAATGCAACATTTACGACATGCACGACAATTGCTTTTGGAGATTTCCCAGTGAACATCACAGTGCACACTGCTAAGTAACTAAGGAATAAATAAAGCACCTGCTTTTCTTTTTCAAACATATCTGCACCATTTTTTTTTAAATCAGAAAAGCCAACATTTTAAATAGAAAGGATATTTTTCCTGTTGTTGTTTTTTGCTGGAGTCAATCTAAAGATCTCCTCAGCAAGCATTGAAGTGGCAGTTACAAACCACTTATTGCTGGCACAAAGAAACCCCACTGTGAGCGTCCAGCGGAGAGGACAACAGACAACAGACACAATGTCAGAGTGTTGGGGGGTTAAACCGAGAGACCCGGTAACTGTCCTTAAAACTGGCGCTCGCCCCTCTACAGGAACAGCAGCAGAGGAATCGCAATGAGGAGCGTTTTAAACGCTGTGTCTAAACAGAACCAGATGTTCCTTCGCTGTGAAGCAGGGGCCCGAGATCCCATACTGGGCACAGCACTGACCACCATGAGCTCCAGAGAGTAGCCCAGTTTAATGGCTGTTAAAATCCTTTCCGCACCATCATTAATGCACAGAGTCCTGCAGGGTATACTACCGAGCAGGATTAATGAGTTAGCTGGCTAACTGCACTGAGTAAAACCCGGAACAGCTCTTTTTACTTCAGTCCATGTTCCAGATTTGGGAGAGTTCCGGGTTTTTGCTCAGTGCAGTTATCCAGCTAATTAACTTTGGCGCCATTTTCATTCGCCTGCCATCCTCTTTAAAGCCTCCAATCAAATGGTTGCAAATAATGACTTCACAATGAGGCATCAATAGAAAGCCAATGGTATAGCCGGTTTATTGTGTGTATATGTTGGTGACAGACACACACACGCACAAACATGCCACACACACACACGCTCACGCTCACACACACACATACCACACACACACGCATTCAGTAGATAATTTTTCTTATTTTCTTAGGGGACCCTGAGTTGCAGAAAATGAAGAGTGTTAATATTCTCTTCTCCAACACCACTGCTAATGTTCTGTCATTTATTCTCACCATTTATCAGTTCTTTTGTGTCCTGGAAGAAAAATGAATAGGCTGGAAAATGGATACATATGTAAACCATATATTTTTCCTTTCTGCCAACAGTTTATCAGGTTCCCTGAAAGTATGTTTTGCGATCTGATAAAATATATTGCACAAGCCTGCATAGGCATATAGTAAGTAGATAGCAACTATTATTTTATTTGCTAACTTGGATCGACAAACTTGGCCGGCCAAAAAAAACTGTGTTTTTGATCGCTTTCTCCAGTAGAAAAGCAGCAAATTCAGTACGGAAGTGTCCATCTTTTTATCTTAGTGCCTTCCAGCTTGCTTGACCTTTTACGTGTGTAGAGTGTCAGGCCGGCGGGTGTGGCAAAACATTTCACATTTCTAGTCTCCAGCCATAAGAGGTAACCATGGGGGCCAAAAATCAAATCTGATACTTGGGACAGAGTGGAGAAGGCCAAACCCAGACAGCGAATAACACAATGATTGAATTTTATATTCCATTTTTTATATTCTTTAGTTTAAAAAATAGACTACTTGTGAACAAAACATGACCTTTTGTGTCTAAGGCACCATTTGGTATTCCTTCCAAAAACAGTCCAGCTCAGGGCGTGGTTTAACAGTGGAATAACAGATGGCTCCTTCTGTTGGACAGATTTAAGATGCTTAAAACATCTCTTTGAACACCTCAGGTTTACCAATAACCTTGAGGGGGCCTTTGGGGGAATTTCAAATGGATTCTGGATTTTAACCTTTAAATGACATTTTAGGTATGTCTGATTGCCTCACATTGACCTTTCTCTTTTCAACTTTCTTTTCTCACGTTCAATGTTGTATGATAGAAAACCTTGAAATGGAAGTCCCATCAAAGACCTCCCCTCTGAACAATCTTCCTTCTTTGGAAGTTACAGTTGAAGTCGGAAGTTTACATACACTTAGGTTGAAGTCATTAAAACTCATTTTTAACCACTCCACAGATTTCATGTTAGCAAACTATAGTGTTGGCAAGTCAGTTAGGACATCTACTTTGTGAATGACACAAGTAATATTTTCAACAATTGTTTACAGACAAGATATTTTTAATTCACTATATCACAATTCCAGTGGGTCAGAAGTTTACATACGCTAAGTTTAATATTTGGTCACATATTTTTTGGCTTTGCATGCCATGACTTCCTGATGTCTGTGACCCAACAACATCAAAAGACTCTTGATACCTTATTTTCTGGTACTCTTACAAGAGATACTATAACATCTCTGCATTTGAATGGATCTCTATGGGAATTGGGGGGTGGAACTAGATTTAGCTGTAAATTATGCTGGAACCGTATGGAATACATGATTGGTAAAATGGCTGTAAATCATCAAGAGTCTGAGGTATCAAACGAGCTTCAAACCATCACTCTGCTGCTAGATATGCAGTAGATATGGATGGATCACTTTAAGGGTTGTTTCTCCTGACAAATTTTCCTATTGAACTCTATGGAAAATTAAGTCAGGAGAAGAAACCCTTCAAGTTATCCATCCATATATACTGTATTTATGGCAGCAGAGTGATAATTTAAGGCGTGTTTGATACGTCAGATCCTTGATGACTTACAGCCATTTAGCCAACCATGTGTTCCATACTGTTCCTGTGTAATTTACAGCTAGATCTAGTCCCACAAAAAAGTGCATATCTTAGAATCTTGAGGAGTGAAAACCAGTGGATCTGAATAACAGTAGAAAATTTAAGGTATGGTTTAAATAGGAGAATTGAGAAATGGGACACCTTTGATCTTGCTCCCGCTCATTGTGATGTCATAACACAAATGCACTAGTATCAGCTCTCAGTACAGACATGCATGTCAATATGAAAAATTACATTTGAAAAAAAACTATTGCTGCATACATAAGAGAGTGTGTTTAGTCCACAGCTAAAGCGCAAAGATTAAAATTTCAAGGTCTCACTTTACGGTGAGGTCACGGCACA
Organism: Ilyophis sp. 1 JC-2022; assembly: GCA_022702515.1. Lineage (NCBI taxonomy): Eukaryota > Metazoa > Chordata > Actinopteri > Anguilliformes > Synaphobranchidae > Ilyophis > Ilyophis sp. 1 JC-2022. Next base: position 44,793,232 of record CM040406.1, read on the forward strand.
AACGAGGATGTGACCATCACTGCAATGACAGCCAGGAGCGCTCGATGTTACTCTATATGGGTGCTCAGATTGGGAAGTATGTCAACCTCGTAATTCAGAATGAATGCAGGGGAGGTTTGGAAGCGCTGAAGAGGAGAGTGGAACTGAGTATCCCGACTGGGGGGATATAAAGTATTTAAAGAGATATGAGCGGGTTAGTGCCATAAACACACTCATCACTCTGACTGATGAAGTGGTGGAGAATGCGGTAGAATACCGTAAATAACCAGATTCGCCCTGCATTGAAGTTGCTGTTGTGGTGTTTTGTAGGAATGCACTGCAAAAAAATGTCTGCCTTAACAAGTGTTTTAGTCTTGTAATGAGACATAAAATCTTTTTTTATTATCTAAAGTGTAACTTTTTGCTTGACAAGTGACATTACCTTACCCCACCCCACTGGCAATTCTTGAAATTAGTAAAACTATCTCACCCCATTGGCAATCTTTTTGTCTTAAAAGTAACAGAAATAAGATTCTAAAGTCAACATACAAGATTAAAATGCTTGTTAAGATTTGGTTTTTGCAGTGTGGGGATCATTTCCACAACCTGAGGAATTGTCGCAACTCCGTCCTTTCGTCATGGAAACGAGAAAGCGCAGCCATTCCGTTCGAGGCATGCTTGGCGGAGCTTCGACTAGGATTGTGCATCTGCAAAATAAAATGCACAGAAACCGAGGTTGGTCAACTTCAGCTACATCCTGCGCCTCCTCGTTGGTTTTAACAGCGTACATGGGGTGTTTGTGAGGGGCCGAGCCAAGCCACAGTGCAGCTTGAGTCACGGTATTTATAAACAGGCAGGACAACAGTGCTTATTAAATGGGAGTGGGCTCCTCACTCACACAGAACAGGCTGCCGACATTTGCCATTCGTGCTTTGCGCTCGGTCATCTCAGCTACTGCCAACATGAACTGAGCGCCTAAAGCATGCATCAAGTCTTTAAAAAAAAAAAAGCATTCTCAGATTCCAGATCCACTTCAGAAGAAGGATGGGTTCCCACACCGTTTATAATGCGCACATATATTTTTGTTTATATTTCAAATACATCATCAAGGTGAGAATGTGTCTGGTCATGCTTTGCCCCACTTAATTTTTACCTATTTAGAAAAAATATATGTTTTTTTTTTGTTATCATTCAGTTTTAAAAAAATAAACATTTAATTTTCAAAAGCCTCGACAACCTTCAGTACTATTGAATACACTGAGTCATACAACGTGACTCAGTGTATTGAAATGCCTCTATTTCTACGGAGAGAGCAGCAAATTGGGGAGCGAGTTAACGTTGCATAAACAGGAAATGGGAATGGGTGGGGAGGTCACATGACGCTCTCTAAGGGAATGGGGCTAAACAAGGCTCCTCGTCAGTGCCAAAGAGCCCGGCGTGTTCCCTAAGTGTACTCTGCCTGGCCTCCACTTCCTTAGACTCCTTAATTTATATTTGCAACCTTTTTCCTGTTTCCTGTACATTCCTTTCACCCAAGCCTAGTGCGGGTACAACAACTTGGCATTGAAACCACAGAGATATAACCACACATGGACTGACATCAGTGCAGTGCTGTAGACTTTGAGCTACGTTTGTGAATGGCTCGAGTTCCCAAGCAAAATAGTTCACATCATTATCCTTCCTGAATCTCCAATGCCACAAAAAAATCAAATAAATCCGATGCATTTTTGAAGCCTGCTGTGACCATAGCAGGATTTTGGACCCCATGCAAGTGAATTAAACTATGCTACACCGAAAGTATCGCAGGCCACAAGAACACGAGCCTGTCCAACTTTTGCAGAGCGAGCATGGAAATTGCGAGTATCTGATTTCAGAAGTTCAGCAAAAAGAGTTGGAATGAACTGCTGCCCGGCTTCAAAAAATGTAATTATAATAAAAAACTTTTTTTTTTTCATAAATTCACGACATCCCCCAGACTATCATTTAAAGTTCTTGTGAAAGTTGTATTGTACTGCTTCCCAAGTCAGTGATGTGACCTTCAACCCCCTTTAATGATGGACGCCTAATTTATGAACTGCGTTGTGTCACTGAGGCACATTTCCGCACATATAATAAATCTATAATTACAGCCAGGCTTATGAGTGTACCTGAGGAGGACAGTGAGTGAAGACTGATACCCTGTTTAGCTGAATTTGTGTTTGGGCTTTGTGCACAAAGCTGACAGGACACACAGTACCACTGGGGAGTGCACAGACTGGATTATAATTAATCCCAGTAAACACATTACTGTACAAAATTTTAAAAGTCTCTCTGGGATCTCTCGGTGGTGTAGCCTGTAGAGCACCGTCCATGTGCTCGTTGCGAGCTGCAACATCTGTGGTTCGAATCTGGTTGCACGACCCTTGTCGCATGTCTCTCCCTCTCTTTCGCTCGCATTCATCCTGTCTCTCTACACTGTGCTGTCCAATAAAGCTGAAAAAAAAACTAAATATATATATATTTTATTTTTTTAAATCAAAAGAGAGTCACATCCTCATTAACACAACACACGTTTAGTAACTGCCAAGGTGTGGAGTTCTTTTGAATTTGGCAGCTTTTTCAAGAAAAAATCTTTTTTTCCTTTTTATTGAATGATACAATGTGGGGAAAAAACCAACCTGAGCGACAAACATCATTACAGTTCAATTTTTGTTTTCTAAAAGGATTACTCTTATTACCAGGTTTTCTAGACAGACCTGTTTTAGTCAGTCAGTCAGTCAGTCTATCCATATGGTCTGATATGACCTTATTCAGGGTCACAACCACCTGTGATCAAAATTTTAAAAAGGTTTATCTACCAACCAGAAAGTCTGCTATTAGTAATTAGTTTTTTTTTCTCAAGAGTGGGGCATGGCTAGACTCCACTCTGAAAAGCATTATTTACTCAGATAAATGTGGGTTTCAGGGCTTGAAACCCTTCAGGTACATAACAGAGGCCATTTTGGAAAAGATGACCTGGTTAACTATGTGAATCCACTGACCAAGTCTTTATCAACCCTCACACGTACTTACTTGATGTTGATTTATCTACACCACCCCCACCCCCCAACCGCCATTTTAACACAGCCTGTGAAATATTAAATATATCAGCATATCTCCTGTGTCTAACTAAGATGGCCTAAACACCCTGGCGTGTTGGATACAGCATGCCCTGTCTAACCTGTGTGTTTGGGGTGCGTGTACACACTTGTCGAGATTAAACTCTCTGCCAGGATTTCTTCTTTTTTTTTAAACCAGCTTGTGCACATACTCTCAGGAACTCTCTGGGAAAGAGGCCCAAATTATTGCAGCGGGAGAGAGAGGGTGTCGTCTGTGGGGAGACACGGTTCAAAAAGAGAGAGCCAAGAGGTCAAAGTTCAATGGCAGATCTGCTCGATGCCGTCCATAATTGATTTTTCGGAACAAAGCGAGTGATTTGGCAAATGGAAAAGCGGCGCCTTATTGGATTACCACTATTGAGCCAAGGCTCTGAGGGGCTGCGTGTTGGGACCTGTCCCCCAGGCGTGTTTACATCCGTCACGGAGGAATGCATTAGCGTGTGCTGCGTGACCCACGGGTCTCTGCTCTGACACGTACAGTACATTCAACATTGCTTTTATACGTACGCGATAGGATTTACTTCACTTTGGCAGAAGAATTCAAGAAAAGGAACACGTTGAGTACTGCGGTTAACGACTGCCTGCTGATTCACAAGGCATTTATTTCATAACAGGAATGCAATGTGGTTAGAGGTTCGTGCGTTGAGCTCCTGAATTGACAGTTATAGGTTTTAATAGTAAAAGTAAACGCTGCCTTTGTACCTGCAAAGATGAAGCTTCACCTTTTGTCCAATAAATTTCTGTTATGAATTGAGCTATAAGATGAGTTAAATGTGAAAGGTAGAACAAAAAATAAACAAATAAATGTTTATAGTAATTTAACACTGCTGGTGTAAATTTAACACTCTGGGTGTTTATGAGTCTACAGACTCATATAAACATTGTACGATGTTAAATGTGCACCACCATTTTTGCTGTGTGACAGGAAAAACATAATTTAAAAAAATAATTTTTGATTAAGTATCACTGTTATGAAAGAATAACAATCAACTCGCCCTCCACTAAATATCTTGCTTCCACATTTGGTAGAAAACTTCACATGGTATGTTCATCTAGGATTAATAAGTAATGTGACCACCTTTGCAGGAACTTTCTGTATTAGTTTTAGATTGTGTATATATCCATATTAGGTTAATGTGCCAGTATATAAAAAATTAAATTCAGTTGCTTAAAATGAGCTGGCACCATAGTCCTAGCATCAGATGCATGGCTCGTTCACTTGGGAAGAATTTAGGGCTGAAATTAGACTTAGAAGTGACCCGGGTACAACCTTTTAACTCCCCGATTCGTGGTTGCGAAGCCGTTTCAGATGAATTGCTGTATTAGAGGTGAAAGGTCAAGTCGTTTCGTCAGGGCGTATGAATCTTCCTCTCTGACAGACGAATCCACACACCAGACCCAGCGGAGATCCCCGGGGAGCGCTGGAATTCCCGCACCTGTGTTCCGTTGTGGGACAGCGCACCCAGGTCACTCCCACTACGAATAAAATAATACAGTTCCATCTGGCTTACCCGTCAACGCTAGGAAAAAAGCGCCAGACTCCAGCTTCTACACAAACATTTCTCATCTCTCAACAGACAGAGACAGGCACCAGTCACTCGTTTTAGAAGTTCAGTTTGAAACCGGTGAAGAAAAATATAGTCTCCAAGAGCCAAAAGCACACAGAAACATCTGCTTGGGTTTTTCCCCATATGCTGTTCATCAAGTCCCGTGCCAAAGCATAAGTGTGTGTTTCTGTTTGCTTGAGCACCATGAATTCATTCACGACAGTCTAATGTGTTATAAGTGACTGCATTTTTTACGTTACGGGGGTTCCACTGAGGTTTTTACAATAACTTTTTATTAGTGAACTTTATGTGAACTATAAATCATGACATTGAATAATGTATTTTCAACTAGGCTACCTATTTTCATAAAAAATATATAATGTTTAAATCTAAGGGACACCTGATGGTCAGTCCTTTGCCTGTTGCTGTGGTTTGTCCTGATTAGATTTCTTGGGCCTGCTAGTGCTAGTCAGGAAATGATAAACTTTGCCTCAGAAGTATAAACGTCAGGGGTAAAATGACACTCAGTATCTATCTATCTTCTATTCCGGACCAGATATGATGGGTCTCAAATTTCATATTCACTCCGTAGCAGTCTCAAAAAGAACAAAAAAGGAAGAACAGATTTCATGAATGAAAGGGGAAACTATTAAACGCTTGCTACAGAAAGATACATTTACTTTTGACAGTGCTACTAGGAGAGTACTGATGGTGATGAAGTGAAGATGACTGAGGATGAAGAGCAGGTCATTAATGGGCCGCCACGGGTTGGGTTGTTGAGATAGACAGATTAATCACTTCTGAAGAAGAAACCGTGATCGGAGCAGGTCTCCTGCAGCGCATTCACCGCATTGGCGGGAGCTTTTAAAACGTTTTATTATAGCTCAGAGACACTGCGACCAATATCTTCCACATTGATAAATTACTACCAGCTGACGAGCACGGCTTACCAGCACGCAGGTATGCTGAAGAGTTCAAAGAAATTAGTTCCAAAGATTGTTTTACGTCTGTTGAGATCACAGCGTAATGGTCAATGGAGATTTTTCAAAATCTAGAAAACAAAATCGAAACAGTGTGTGTGGATGATTTGCGTATAGAAGCGCGATCGAACGCTTATTCAAAGTTGTCTCCGTTCAAGAAAAAGAAGGAAAGAAAAGAAAGTTCGTGATACAGACCTGCTCTTGTTTGCGGTGGGTGACCACCAGGCATTCCGCGGCACCCCGCTTCTTACATAACGAGCTGGCAGGGGAAACGGGGCATGCTCACAATCAAAACATCGGCTCCTTCCACGCAGACAAAGCGTCGGTCCCTTGCGTATCTCTGCATGGATGGCCATGCCTTTCAACCACAATTTTAGCTTTCTCTTTTCTGTCGTCGTGGGCCTGAACTCGCGCGGAGAGGGCTACATGGGAAACCGTCCGTTAAAGCAAACAACTAATTGGAAGCTTTTAATTCTGCTTTGACCACAAATAGCAACGCTCTCATTTGTGCGAAGAGAACAGCACGCCTAATGTTCACATTCACGAGAGAAAATCAACTACAGTCCACATGAAATAAAGTAGGCTAGGATCTGTCATTCAATTAAACATGTGAATGCAGCGCATACATAACAATCCCACACGGTTACTAAAACCTATAGACTAGCTACTGTACATTTTGCTGTTTAACTTTTCTAATGAGGCTCTTTGTTCTCTCCGCCATTACGTAAACTGCCGTAGCCTAGGCTACATGACAACATTTTAACCTTAAATCATTAAATTAATAGGCCTATATGCTATGATTAGCCTGTGGTTGTTTATTGTGTATATTCTTATTAATAAATGTTGATTTTACCACGCCAACCAAGTCAGTTCAGTACATAAACATACATTGTGGATGTGAGAACATAACAGATTGTGTACAGATAAGCACACTCAGAAAAAAGATACAAAAAAAGTGCCTGAAATGGTACAAAAGCCTGATACTGGGGTCCCTATGGGTAGGCTACATAAAATCGTACCGCAAAACATAATTATTTTTTACCTTTTTTGCTTGTAAACGGTATGTATTAGTACCCAAATAGAACATTATTGTACTTTCAGGGAACATTTGTGAAAAGTGTTCCTTAAAAAACAAAAATGTACCTCCGCTGTAACCTTTATTTCTGAGAGCGCAGACAGACAGACGATAAAGACAGACGGAGATACATGCAGGCAAGACAGAAGGATGTTTTGGAAAATAAATTTTGTTATCCACATATTCAGAAAAAACATATCCTTTTAAGACCAGTAGTGATGAGGGTGGGGTGAGGGACATGGAGGATGATATATGGGTACAGCGGCTAATGGGTTTATTACCGATGTGAATTAGATCAGCCTCACTCATGCATCCCAATGAGAAGTGTGATAAAAATCCTTCCCTCAGGGTAGAGTGGTTTTATGCGTGTCCTTCACTGTTATCTGGGCTCCACCTCCTGACACACTGTCGTTCGGATTTACTGTACACTGGCGGTTAGCTCATTTAATCTCCGTTTGTGTGCTCCGGATCGGCCTAGTTGACCCCAGCAGGAACGGGATAGAAGGCAGAGCCTCGTCGTGATACGGAGAGCTGGATCTCGGCGCAGTGGCTCTGGCTTTCAGTTGTGATTTGGTATTCCAAAGTGGGGGATGAAGAAATTGTGAATTAAAAGTTTTTGATCAAAAATAATCATGTATGCGGCAGTAGATGCTGTATCTTTACGGCTTGTGATATCAGTAAGAGTTTGGATTCAATAAATGTAAAGTATATTCTTGGTATATTCCCAATTTTTGTACATCCCATCATATAGGTGAGCAAATTATTTTAAGTTTTAATAATAATAGTACTTGTGATTTAATTGATGGGAGTCCCTGTTACTCCAGCATGATGAAAGCTCTCCTGCTTGATTCTGGACTTTCCACAGAAACTAGTTCCCTCTTTAACCATTAATTATAGCACTCATTGGATAGTGCAATATCAGTGTAGCATGTTCATATAATTAAACATCTTACATGTATGTGTGTGCGTGCATCTGTGCGTACATGCGTGTGTGCTTGCGTACGTGCGTGCATGTGAGAGAGAGAGAGAGAGAGAGAGAGAGTGAGAGATAGAGATTCAACTTCACTTCATTACATAGACACAAACTGCAGCTATTCTAACCAATTTATTTTTCGAAGGGCACTTGGATATAATCTTTTATTACATCAACAAATCAAACAAAATGTACTTCATATATTTTAACTTTTATCATTTGAAATACTTCTGTTAGGACATCCGTGGCTTCTGTCAGGACTTCCCTAGAGCTAGAAAATGGTTATTTGTTTTCTATAAAGGGACTGTTACGGTCCTACGCCCTATCTGGTCCACAAATAGAATGGCAGCTAGGAAAACAGTGTGGTAGAGGGGGACTGCGTGTGCCCTGGCCCTCCTGCACCCCTGTATCATTCTCAAGCCATAGCCAGAAATACAAGCCGATGAGCGTAAGAAACCTGCAATTAAAAAAGCCAAACACTGTGACTCACAGGCTGCTGGCGAAGTGCTGTAATCACCTCTTCTTAACCCTTGTAATTAACTCCTCATGATCATTACATCTCCACTCACCAGGGATGTCAGGCTAGATCTGAAATAGCTCAACTTCTCCCCTCCTTCCAAACAGCTGGAGGGGGCTCCTCCACAGAGACACCAGAGTTTAAAACCTTCTTGCCCAATTGAAAATTTACTGGCTTCTTCTGCCACAGTATTTACCTGGAGCAGACGGAGAGGATGCAATACTCAGTCTGAGTCAAAGATCATTTTCTGGTTGTATATCCCTGACCTGTCTTGCCCCTGTGAGCACCTGGCCGTACCCCCTGGCCGTACCCCCATTGAAAGCATGAAAATTAGCAACTGTAAACTACCCTCTAGACACATATATTTTTTAATTATTGAAGTGCCTCTTGTTGAGAGGGAAACAGTGTAGAGGAAAATCATTCCTGTACGAAATTGGCCAGGAGGCCTTATTAGTGTTGTGCAGTCCAGTGCATCTAAAATAATTGGCATTGTTCCTGTAGAAGTATTGATCAAGATAATGTCACAGTGTTATCCAGACAGGCACGCACACATATACAAGCACACACAGGCATGCGCACGTGCATACACACACACACACACACACACACACACACATACACATCTCTAAATTGTAAGAATACAGTGTACGGATGCGTGAAATAACTGGTTATTCAAATCACCCACTGGCTAACCACAAAAAGTAAGTAGAAGGGGCTTGAAGGCTGTGACCTCAGATAAGATCTACCTCATGCAGGGGTTCAGAGAGGTCACCCCTGACCCTTGACCCTGATCCCGGTGCCGCTCTCCATCGCCAGAGCCTCGGCACAGCGGGTCTCCTCAGGTTCAGTGGACCTTTGATACAGTTCACGGGTGGTCACTCCCAGGCCCCCACCTCACAAGACACACAAATTAGCAGCTCCTAGTTCAGCACTAAAGAGCTGCTGGGATTAGGGACTACATCTCCCACATTCCTCCTGGCACTTTTATCACCAAAGGGCTTTGGTGGAGAGTGTTGGAATTCTCTAACTCTGGGAACTGTCTCAGGTTTTATTTGCCATGCAATGATTTACTATCAAGCCTGGGTGATCTTAGGTGTACTATATTTGTAGTCCTGGGGCGTATTCCACAAAACAGGATTACCGAGTTAGCTGAATAACTGCACTGAGTAAAATCCAGAACAGCTCTTTTTACTTCAGTCCATGTTCCAGATTTAGGAGGGTTATCCAGATAACTCAGTAATCCTGCTTGGTGGAATACTGGGGTGTATGCTGGTGATCTTTTGGCTGCCACAAGCCACTGCAATCAATAAGGTAGTCAACTAGAAAATAACTCCCTGATACTTAATCTGGGCAATGGGCATACTAGGGATATCAGCCCCTTATGTAAACATTCTCTCTCTCTCTCTCTCTCTGAATATATATAATTATACAAAAATTAACAAGTATGTATATTATACTTTTAGATACCTTTTTCACTACATGGTTAATTGTATGACCTTCCATCACCAGCTGCTGACTTAAAATGATGTAGAAATTACATCTTCAGTTGCTTCTGTAAATTTTCACATCCTGAAAGTTTTGTGTTGTGTTGTGTGATTTAGTCACTTTGAAGTTTCCTCATAGACTTGTTTTAATGTTACAGCCGATTGGACACAGTACACCTTTTGGGATTAGCACTAAAAACTGCTAATTAAGTTATCCGTAATGGGCACGATGACCTCATTACACCCAGATCCACAAACAGAAACAGCTCCTTTATTACTATGGTCGGGTCTCAATTCTGCCACTTGGCTGAGAAACCAACGCAATTCAACTGCTGCGCTGAAGACACCAAGCTAGCTCTGAGAATATCCGAGCGCAATTCAGATGTCAAAGCACGTCTTCAGAGACAGCAGACATGCTAAATAATGGCAGAACAAATGCGTGGGAAGATTTTTAAAAGCTAGAAAAACACTTTTATATTCGGACCGCATGCAAAAAAAAAAAAAGTAAAATGAGCGAAGGGTGTAATTATGTTGAATTGTGAGGGTAGCTGTTGCCCAGCTGCATAATGGAACACGTGGGGCGTCTTAAATTTAGCCTCAGCACCAAAAGTACTGGTCCAGTATGATTCAACTGAAGTCTGTGAATATGTGTGTGAATACCCACAGGCCCAGCTACAGCCAGGATTCACATAGACGCATACTTTAGACAGGCACAAATAGATTCTTAATACAAAACTGAATATGCGTGCATGTGCGTGCGTGCTTGCATGCGTGCCCACATTTGTGTTTGTATGTGTGTGTGAATGCTTGCAGCAGGAGTATGCTATATGCATGCGCCTGCTTGTTTGCACGTGTGTGTGTTTTACTGTATGTCACATACACCCAGTTATGTGTGTTTTCCCACACCGATGCAGTACAGACACTGGAAAGCTCGATACTTCTGGTTTTCACTTTTAACAACAAACAATGTAGTTCATCTTGAGGGATAGTACAAAAATCGAAATGCACGTGGATAATGTTAGTTTATTCACAGGTAATGGTCATATAAGTGCATTAAATACATTATTTTATTTTTTTTACAAATAGGAAACAGACAGGGCAGAGAAAAGAGGAGACGAAGAGTGATTTTAGTGCAGTTCTGAGCTTGTCCAGAGATTATGCAGCCCAGATGGGGAGAAAGGCTAGCATTCCTGGCCTTTCTCCATCGCTCTGGATGCCAGCTCTGCTATTACCCACAATCCCTTTCACCTTGGGCTGAATTCCTCATGTGGTGAGCTGTGCACATTTTTCCATTGCACTGGCTCACAAGCTCTCTATTAGATTATAGAGGCTGTTTTACATTATTAAGGTCACCTCTTCCCAAATCTCAGTCTGGGCCAGTCTAGATCATCAAACCCAGACTGTCACCCCACTCCCAGGACTCTCCCAAACTGGCAAGAGAACACGACAGCTCTCACCCCCCTACTTTATTTGCACTTCACATTGCCCTACATTTACTAGATCATATAATAATATTTTTAAAAGCTTAAACCATTAATTTTTTTTTACTTTAATATTCTCAACTCCAATAACAAAGCACATTTTTTTCTACCACACGTTTTACGCGTCTTAAGACATGACCACGTTGCTTAATGAAAATGATTAATGATTAATCATCAAACTCATCCTCACGCTGTAGACATGACGTCTTTAGCATTTGCGGGAAAGGTCTGTTTTAACATAGTTTATTATTTTCTTCTGTTGTGCACAGGGGACATATGTGGACACACCAGCATGTCCAGATGTGCGCGTTGGCCTTTTTTTTTCATGGGGATTTTTCACGGTCTGCACTCTCCGCTGCTTTCTGTTTCAGCAACAAACTTCGTCGCCATGGATACAAAAGAGCAAGACCAGCTCTAAGCCAGGGGACTGAATAAACATTTTCCAGAAACAGCTCGGAGCAAGGAGAGAACCTTCCTTCATCTCAACCCCTCACCCCCCCCCCCCCCCCCTCGCTCTGACGTTCTCACCCTGTGCTCCTGCCCTATGTTTAAATTCACCGCCACCCCCCCGAGTTGCCACACACCCCACCTACCCCGCCACTTCCTCACCTCCAGGCCCTCTGGCAGCCCACAGTGAACTGAGAATCAGAACAGCATGTCCCAGAAGCCACCTCCAGAATGGTTGCTCCTGGATTCAAACCAGCGCTACGGTTGAAGTATTTTATTGGGGGTCCAAAGCACCACAGGTACTGGAACCTGATTGTTTTTCTTGGTATCCTTTTTCTTCTGGGTTTTGGCCTCTAATAACTTCTAGCTGTTACACTGGAGGCTTTCTTTTTTTTTTTTGTAGACTTGTTTGGATGGCTGAACTCTTTGCTCCGGTAAAACATAACACAGATTGACCAGGTGGTGGTGCTATAGTGTATGTACACGATGTATCATACGTATGTATGAAAATATTTAACATGTATAAAATATTATGTACCAATTATTTTTAATACCCCCCATTTAACAGAGTACTACAAAAATTGATACATATGTCCGTTTTCTCACGAGAAACAAGGACCCGAAACTTCTGTTTTTCTGCCAACAAAAATGTACCAGTTCACACAAAATGTTGTCTATGGACCTACCTTTATATTACTTTATATTAGTGGGTTTTTAGGGGGGTAGGGGGGGATTGAGAATAGAATTTTTTTTTTTTTTTTTTTTTTTTTTTTTTTTTTTTTCTTCTCTTACTACTATTGTTGTTAAAATTGTTGTCTTTGTCTTCTTTTTCTTTGTCTCTTTGTTGAGAAAGAGAAGAATATATATATATAATATAATATCTGAAATATGTGGGGAAAGCAATATTTTTATATATTAATTTTCAAAAAAAGCCTCTTAGTATCTGATTCCATAATCACAATCTTCAAAAGTTATTATTGTATTATTTACCTTATTTGTGAATGCCAGATTTCTGTTGCCATTGTTACTGCTACAAATAAGGAAGTAAGGAAGTATTTTGGTGGCAAAGTATCCTTACTGAAAAGCAAATATATAGGTTAGATTGTACTGACCACATTTAGCACTTTGATAAATTGATTTCTGTTAATCTGATTGGGTGTAATCATACTTCCTGAAAGCAATGCAATGGCAGTTATGTTTGATTCTGAATTATCAGATTACCTAGGCGACTGATAAGATTAATGTGCCAGAATAACAATAAGAATGTACATGATGTCTATTTATATAAGAGTGAAAGAGATCAAATACAGGACACAAAGTCTGCTATCATTGCATCAAGTATTATTTGTTTGCATATCATCCAATGAAAGATGTGATAAAAAATTATATATAACTTGTGAGAAATGTTGCTCAACTATGAAATTTCTCTTGTTAATCCAGCTCGCAATATCAATTTAAACACGGACTAAATTTTTTAAAAACTACATTGCGAGTTAAAATGTTTCACAGGTTTGTGGTTGCATTGAGAATACGAGGAAGACTCCAGGCTCCAGGGGGCTTTACTATAAAGCAGGAGTACTGGATGTTAGCTGGATGACTGCACTGAGTAAAACCTGGAACCGTCCTAAATCTGGAACATGGACTGAAGTAAAAAGAGCGGTTCCGTGTTTTACTCAGTGCAGTTATCCCGCTAACTCTGCTTCATAGTATATCCCTCTGGACAAAATGCCAAATGTTTGTTTTCCTTTTTAGCATTGTCCAGACTCTCAGTAAGGAACTCCAGATCAAATAACGCAGGTTGTGCTGTAGAGGGATTTTTGCGGTTCGAAAAAATGGAAAAAAAAACCTCCTGGCTCTGGGCCCAGGCTCTGCTTTGCAAAAATCTCCCACACTGTTAGAATATGTGCATAATGTATGAAACGGGGAGAAAAAAAGCATTACAAGAAAAACAACTTGAGCTCCCAGTGTGACGACTTTTCCATGATTAAGTTACAGGGTTGAAGAGCCAGAGGTCTGTTGCCTTCAATACTGGGAAACACAGACTGCTGGTTGTGTTTCGTCCTCTGTACAGTAATGATCTAGCAGACACTTAGCCCACACGATGCTCTTGCAACACAAGGAAATGAGAATCAGTGCTCATTAAAAGGCCCGCACAATACCTGTTTCGACTGTTACTGTTTAGTCTTGTCTGACTTCATCCTGTTTTAGTATGCAAAGTCACTTCAGCTCATTAGCGCTGTGATCTGGCTGAATTTAATTAAAATAAGATCACAGGTGATAAACCATGTCATTGTTTTATTATTATATTTTGTTTTGTTGTGTTCTACTTTTGCCTTCATAAATAATATGTTAGATTTGTTTCTTCTATGACATTGACATTCATTATGCATAGCAATCAATGAGTGGGGGAGAACTGTCAGTCACTGGAAGCCCAAGAAATTACAAACAGATCATGTGTTCTTTCCCCACCTGAAAGAAATCTATGTACGCTGTGCCAATGATTCTCAAGCCAGATGTGCTTTCCCAGCATCACCCGGGACAATCTTCCATCACGTGAGAACAACACAATAGATTGTTTCACTCTGGCAGGAAAAACAGCGGCGGGCGAAAAATGGCCGGGCTGCTGCCTTTCCATTCCGCTGCCCCGGTGTCCGTCTGAGGAGCGCTCAGGTCTGGAGATCCCCACTGGAACGTGAACGGGAACACAGCGAGTTCGGAGTGGTGAGTCACGACGGAACCGCCGGACGCTTCCTGCCTCGTGGCCCTCGAGAGCCTGCGAGAAGCTGGTGGAGAGCAGGGAAACAGGAAAATCCGGAGGATTCCATGGGAACTGGGCTGAGACGTAACCGTGGTGCCCACCCGACCATGAAAACCACCCGTCTGTGCAAGTCCAGCCCTCTGTGTTCTCAGCACTGGTGTTTAGGGTACATCAAGGAGTACATCGTAAAAGTTTGGACCTGAATATGTGGGAAACACAAAGGCGCATTGTTGAGTTTCGGAATAAAATTAAAGATGATTTATGTGGCCCATGCTGAATTGCTTTGGAACGTGTCCAGGCAAACCCAGGCCACGTGCGTTCCGCTCAGAGAGTGGCAGAAAGAGTGCTCCTCCAAATATCTGTTTTCACTTGTGTTTGGCTCTGACTGACGTGGGCCTGGGGGGGATAAATAATTGGCTTGAGTTAAATTCACCTGCAAGAATTCTCAGCACCAGGGGCCTCCTCTTCAGATCGCGGGGGAGGCGTGTATTTGGGAGAGCCATTGCGCTGCCTTTCAACGGCGCTCAACGGGGACCACGCTTCACTCTTCACCACGTGTTTACCATGGGAAGGAGTCCAGTCTACCCATGAGCACTCTGTGCAAATGGCCTTGTCCATTTCACACACGGCCTCGTTATGTAAATGGCGAGCGAAGACAAGGGCTGAGTGTCTTTCCGCAGCGACGCGGGGCCCAGCGGACCGTCTGAGGGAAGACCTCCTCGGCGTTGATTTATGAAGGCAGGCGCTCGGGGAGCGTGCGTCAGGGTGAGCCGCCGCGCCTCGCTTGTGCGCGCTCCTGATAACGATCGAGCGCGCGGGGACTAGTCGAGCGCCCTCTGGAAACGTCACAGGGTGCGTTATTTAAACTAGCCTCCCGTCTTTGACACCGAGCCTTCAAATACTGCGACACGCCTCTTTTTCCTCAAGTTAGGTTTTGATCAGACAGAAGCAGCTATTTGTGCAGTGATTGAGTGATTTGTTTATATAATAGAGTTTCAGAAATGGCAACATTGTGGGAACATCGCTGTTGTTGTTACTAAAGACAACTGAGACTCACATGCTGAATTATAGCACTGCAACTACTTCATCCCAAGCGGTGGGTAAATTGCTTAAATGGCCTGTTACTTGCACTGAAACTAATGACGTCCTGATGGGCCAAACGTCTGTTCACTAAATCTTACTTTTTTATCTGCATATAAGAGTATGGGCCTCCTCCATTTCTATATCTGTTTTTATGTGACTACGCTAGGTCTACGCACCATCAACGGTTCAGAAAAACAGTGCGCAGGGTTTGCTCCAATAGTCTAAAAGGCTATTATCCACACTAGCAGATTACTACAAAGCACACACAGTACACCAAACAGTGAAATTTATCATTAGGGAACTGGGCTTGTACATGAGAGATTGCAGGGCACTGCCACTGTATCCTTGAGAAAAGTAGGCTACTTATAGCCAGGATTGCCTTAGCAAATATCCAGCTGTATAAATGGATTGTATGCAAAATAAGTTCTGTAAATTGCTCTGGATAAGAGCGTCTGCCAAATGCATTAATATAAATGTGCAGGCCACGCGTCATTAATCCCATCACTACACAGGCAGTTGGGTCTCATTGATCAGTCAGACACCAGTACAAAATGGTAACCAGAGAACTTATATTACAGTCATATTAAAAACAAGTGATTATTCAGTTCATCATGATTCATGTAAAATGTGTAGTATGTATTAACATATGACCTACTTTTCTAATCTTACATATTCTATTGAAATAGTAAGCTACACAGTAATCAAATATAACAGGAGTCTATGAGGTTCCTGATATATAATATACATTCTGCGTAAATATGATCACCCGGTCAGCATGCAGGACAACAAATAAGTAGAACCACATTTAAAGAGCCAGACCATACAGCCATACAGCCACCGGACACCACATAATGTAAGTTCATGTATATTTTTTATATTGTTCATAAAAAACGTTATACAAAAACTTGAATTTAAACATTGTATTTAAAATCCACCTGGCTTAAATTTGTAGAGATTTCTGTTCTGAAATGTGTGGGTCTAGGGTTTGGAGAGGCGATGCCAATGCTGAAAAATGCCTTTAACCAGGGGATTTAACGTCCGCCCTGAGGAACTCATGTAAATTCACTTATTCTTGTTTCCGATATCTTGTGTACCACAAAAACATGAAATTAGATAACAACATTCATTGAGCCAAGCACAGAATTTCCGAACTGATTTTTTCCCCCAAAGAAAATACATTATCTTTTCTCATATCAAACCACACAATTACTGCAGATAAAGTAACCCTATGCAGGGTCTAGTTAGCTTTAGGTGTAGTTTTTACAGTTTGTCAGTGCATCCACAATAGGTCTTGAAGAAGCGAGATTAGGTGTCTACGCTTGTTGACAAAAAATTCCTATGTGTTTTGTATCTTATTTATTGTCTAGAAAAAGGGTGTAAGATATACACACTGGACTACTCCGTACAAATGTTCGTGTAATTTTACACTGCTCAAAGAGATCATTTTATTTTACTGTTTATACCTTCGATGCTTGTTCTAGACATTCAACAGAATAAGAAAATCTCAATAAAAATGGACTGTACAGTTTATTGAGCTATATATCTAAACCATCATCAGGAACGAAAAAATTACAGAATGATTACATCACATTACAGTCACTTAACAGATGATCTCATCCAGAGCGAATTATAAAAAGTGTTGTCTCAGGAATACAAAAGTGCAATATCGCCATAAAGGCACAAAACGCCCATTTAAAAGTAATTAATAGTTTACGGGTCCTTCAAATAATCCTCCATTATTTACAGCTTGGCAAATCTTTCTCTTTCTATTAAAATAGAAACTGATAAAAATGAAGAATGTGTGCGTTCCTACGAGTCGATTTAACTGGGAAGCGTAACGAGCATTGGCGGCATTCATATTTATCCTAGAAATGAATCGTCCATATGGTCAGATTCCACGTTCAACTTTCATCGGACCAAAATGAAAGCGCGTACCATCCCTGGTGACTGACACATTGGGACATTCAATGAATAGTTAGCAACATGATTTGGATGAGTGCAGATTTATGAGTGTAGATTTATGCAGTTACCAGCGTAGTCAGACCTATGAGTCAGACAAGAGGGCCGTTAGTGAATCAGTGTCAAATTTCTGTCAATGCGCCAGTGGGCCTGTGCACTTTAGGGAGTCCATAGATAATGATCCCATGGGGTACTTGTTGAGTTTTTTAAAAGGCTTCCTCCTTGACGTGGAAGGGTTTGGTTGAAGGGGAGACCCCTGCAAGAAGGATGGCTCTTCAACAGTTCAAATGTCAGTTGGCTTATTCCTTCCAACTGCTTTGACTTATTGGACACCTAATATGTATAACTGTGCCAGACCTGCCTCGTCTGCCTGTGGTGAATACGATAATATATTTGTCTTATGCCGTCTTGAGCCTTATCTAAAAAAATAAATACCAACCCCATTAGCACTGCAGCCAGACGTACAGTACAATTTTCTTCTGGAAAACTAGCTCCGCTGTCCGTGGCAGTCAAATAAAAGCTTTACCTCATTCATAGACCATATTAAAAGGAGTGAAACACTGTTACCCTGTATAGCGGCAAATAAACGACCTGCCCACGGTTGCAATTTATTTTTCACCTTGCCTTGTCAGTACATAACGCTTCCTGCTTTACGCAACACAGCACCACTCAGACCCCGGTGTTGGTTGGATGTGAAATGGGACACACAGTGCAGTGCATGTTGGTGCTCGTGGGGATTCTCCGATGAGCACGGCTGTATGAATCTGCACCGAGGGCAAAATTACCCCTGGGGGCCGTGTCCCAGTTAAACAGAGCATGTGCGAAAGGGTACTCGGGCTGCAATAACGGCCTCCATCTAAAACCAACTCCTGAGGACCTCTGGCTAATCCCTGCGGATTGGTGGAATGACTCCTGCTTGTCTGCTAAAGCGGAGGCGGAGGCGCACGCGGTTAGCTTCATCATAGCAGTGCGTTTAGCACCGCTAATGCATCAAAGCCTGGTCGCAAAACCTCACTCCAGAAGCGCAGTTTCCCACATTCCTAATGTATCACCAGGAAATAATGGGAATGCTGCAGATTATTAAAGCAAAAGGCTGCACGTTTACCTTCAGCACTTCAAATTTACTGCAATATCATCCAAATTGTAAATGTCAAATGCAGCACGTCCGTGCACAGCTTTACGACCGTCATGTCAAATTGTACAAAAATGGTGTTCTGTACACATGTCGTGTATCTTTTCTGATTTCTGATCATTTGGTGCAAATGCAGTAATGTTGGTAATGCAAGCGAAATGTGAATTTACAATATCGTTTTAGAAAATAGGGTCAATATCCCCACCCACTGGTCTAAGGAGGTATTGCACTGTATTTCTTATACCAGTCTCGCCCACTCACTCATTCCCGAATTGAGGCAGCGGATCCAGCATCAACATTTTGCCACTGAAAGCACTGGAGGGCAAGAACAACACAGTTGCAACCACCAAAACAAAAGGAGCCTGTTCAAGTTATTTTCTTTTGTTTTAATTCAACTCTTACTACGTTGTAAACACATGAGGACAAGGGTAGGCTACTCCCAAATTATAGATCTTTAATCTATGACATTTCAGCCAAACTAGCTGAGAGCAATATACTCAAATTCCCGTTATATTCATCCATGAAATCAACTGGCAAAAGCTGTAGGTAAACTTTTTTTTTTTTACTATTTCCTGATAATCTGCATTTTATCATTTCACACCTGCATACATATCAGTGTAAATATGTTACAATTATCCAGTGTTTGACATTTTCTTCAAATTTTATAGTGCAATGGATGTATACTCAATGTATACTCTAACAGGTTATTTAACCTTTGAAGTTCCAGCGCAGGCCCAGATTCAATACAACCAAAGTGGGTTTTCCAAAAACTATCGTTACCATCGTTCCTCACCATGCAGTGCCTTTACATCACTTCCTGTAATGTACAGCCCAAGTCCCTGTTACTCAAACCATGGTCCTTGAAGGCCAAAAACAGCGGGATTTCCACACACCATTTACCTGGGAGTCAGTCTGGCCAGCTGGTATCACTAATATAGAAGTTACTTACCTGGGAGAAAAGAAAACCAGGCCATGATTTGAGTATCCATGGGTTAGGGTTATGGATGCCCAACCCTGTTCACCTGTTGAATGAGGTGTGCTTTGTTAGGGTCGGAGTGAAAACCTACAGGATGGTAGAACAGGGTTGGGCATCCCTCGTAATGTATAAATTTGTTTTCTATAAATATATATTTTTAAAATGTAAAAGTCATGTGCATCTATTAAATTCACATTTAAAAAGTTTAATAACCAGTCATATATAGTACCAATCCAGTGTTACAGCTCAGATGTACATTAATAACCAGTCATATATAGTACCAGTCCAGTGTTACAGCTCAGATGTACATTAATAACCAGTCATATATAGTACCAGTCCAGTGTTACAGCTCAGATGTACATTAATAACCAGTCATATATAGTACCAGTCCAGTGTTACAGCTCAGATGTACATTAATAACCAGTCATATATAGTACCAATCCAGTGTTACAGCTCAGATGTACATTAATAACCAGTCGTATATAGTACCAGTCCAGTGTTACAGCTCAGATGTACATTAATAACCAGTCATATATAGTACCAATCCAGTGTTACAGCTCAGATGTACATTAATAACCAGTCATATATAGTACCAGTCCAGTGTTACAGCTCAGATGTACGTTAATAACCAGTCATATATAGTACCAGTCCAGTGTTACAGCTCAGATGTACGTTAATAACCAGTCATATATAGTACCAGTCCAGTGTTACAGCTCAGATGTACGTTAATAACCAGTCATATATAGTACCAGTCCAGTGTTACAGCTCAGATGTACGTTAATAACCAGTCATATATAGTACCAGTCCAGTGTTACAGCTCAGATGTACATTAATAACCAGTCATATATAGTACCAATCCAGTGTTACAGCTCAGATGTACATTAATAACCAGTCGTATATAGTACCAGTCCAGTGTTACAGCTCAGATGTACATTAATAACCAGTCATATATAGTACCAGTCCAGTGTTACAGCTCAGATGTACATTAATAACCAGTCATATATAGTACCAGTCCAGTGTTACAGCTCAGATGTACGTTAATAACCAGTCATATATAGTACCAGTCCAGTGTTACAGCTCAGATGTACATTAATAACCAGTCATATATAGTACCAGTCCAGTGTTACAGCTCAGATGTACGTTAATAACCAGTCATATATAGTACCAGTCCAGTGTTACAGCTCAGATGTACGTTAATAACCAGTCATATATAGTACCAGTCCAGTGTTACAGCTCAGATGTACATTAATAACCAGTCATATATAGTACCAGTCCAGTGTTACAGCTCAGATGTACATTAATAACCAGTCATATATAGTACCAGTCCAGTGTTACAGCTCAGATGTACGTTAATAACCAGTCATATATAGTACCAGTCCAGTGTTACAGCTCAGATGTACATTAATAACCAGTCATATATAGTACCAATCCAGTGTTACAGCTCAGATGTACATTAATAACCAGTCATATATAGTACCAGTCCAGTGTTACAGCTCAGATGTACATTAATAACCAGTCATATATAGTACCAGTCCAGTGTTACAGCTCAGATGTACATTAATAACCAGTCATATATAGTACCAGTCCAGTGTTACAGCTCAGATGTCCGTCTTGCCTTCACTGTGTTGGGACACGAAAAAAATAAAATACAGAAATAAAGTCAATAAAAAATCTCCCTTACTATCCTCCCTCTCTCAGCTTACCATTACTAAAAACCTGGCAGACAACACAACTACATGGTACCAAAGAGCTGCAAGACACTGTGTTAGTGAAAATGACACTCCTAAATTCCACCAGAACGTCCTAGATTTGCACCGTGCAGCTTTCATTTAAAGGCAAAATGCTCAAAATAAAGCAAAAAAAAAAAACTGGGTGAAAAGGTCTTTTTATCTGAATAAACCCGCCATTCCCACCCCAACTGCCCACAGACAAATGCAATAATAAACACAGGTTGGCTTATAACATGAGGCATGTTTTTAATCTTGTTTGTGAAGTAAGTAAGAGGCAAAGAAAGCAGTCGGAGGTCCAGGCTCTTTGTTTTATGTTACATCTTGGCAGAGGTAAAGGCGGCATTCGATCTGCAGGTAATGGAGAGGAGGCTACAGGTCGTGTCAGAGCTACAGTTTCCGTCAGTTCTGCCAGACTATAACTGAAGAAGAGCCCTGGGATTAATGTGGGCGCTCGCAGATACCCGACCGCTCTAAGAACTGCCACGCCAATCCCACACTGGAGTGTTTTATTTTAAAAAAACATTAAAATAAATAAAAAACATATTTGGAGCAATAACTGTAACAATGTCACCTTACATTCCACTCAAAGCAGCACAGCTATACTTTCCCACATTTTCACACACACACACACACACACACTTCTGTTTCAGTCCCCCCCCTCCACTGAAAATAACTGAAAGGAGGACAGTACAGACGACATTCCATTTCAGTTAAACCGACAAAGCCACTCCCAAGCTGTGCATGTGCAGGGCTGTAAATGCAGACCTGCACATTTTAGGCCTGAAAGCGACACCATCGTATCCCAGCAGCCTCCTGTGAGGACAGCTCGACTCTTTGTTCCCACAATTCCTCGGGTAGAGCAGGCTGGTGCTGTTCCACTTAAGAGGAAACAATGGTGCGAATTTGGAGCAAAGGTGCCGTCAACGTGCCTCTCCATGACACGTGCTATACATAGCGCTCATGTGCTCCGCCCTGATTTGTCCAAACTAAGAGGAACGGCGTCCGTCCGGGATTCCTGGAGATCCAGCGGCCGGACTGTTTATCAGAGCAGCCGTTCGCAAAGAGAAAGCTTTTAAATAGGCTCTGGATATTTCACAAGGAAATCTAACAGTTGATCTCTTGTTTAAAAAAAAATAACGAAACAAAGTTATTCACATGCATGTAAAGTGAAGGTTAGCACAGCCCTCAATAGGAAAAGCCTTAGACAGCAGCAGGCATAGATAATGCCAAGCACATCCGGCTGGGAGAGTCAAAAAACCGTCAAAACTCTGGAATGGGAATAAACCCATTCCCAGACAAAATGAGTTTTCACAAATACTGTGTTAAAGCCAACATCGATCGCACTTAAGACGCAATAGAAGGAACCATCTACATTTAAAACACAAACAACCCAGTTTCTTCCACAAATACGCACAAAAGAAACAGCTCAACGTCGCTATCACTCAGATTTTAGGGAAAAACGGAACTTGAAGCGAAGAAAGGGGGATGTGTGCGTACTGCTCTTCTCTCAAGACTGCGCTCACTGGTTCCTTTTTAAAAACTCCCCACAAAACTGTGCCGAAGAGCTGCGCAGATGGACACATTAGGCCAGCAGGGGGCAGTGACAGGGGCAGCAGGGGCAGTGACGGGCAGGACATGCATACTGCTGCCACACACTTCACTACAGCACCAGACTAAGGGCCAGCATATCGATCCTCTCATCGCTCTCAATCAGACAAGCGGGTGTGAAAACCTCGAACCTTATGGTTAAGAGCGGAAATGAGTGACAGGAAACTATGGAGCAGGTGGGCGTGGCAAATTAAAGGAGCAAGTGGGCGTGGCATATGAAAGGCCTACTCAGAATAACAGGATTTCTGAGTAACAAGCATTCTGAGAGGGGGAAAAAAATGTGAAAAGCCAGAACACAAAGACCGTGTTCACAAAACAAGCCACAACAAGCCCTCTTCTCTAGAGGGTCTCTCGGCACAAACTCTGCAAAGTTATGTTAACATTGATTAATATAAAGAAGATACAATAAAAACAGTAACAAATAATCGCAAAGATTTTACATCATTACTTAAACCGAAAACCCCGTCCCCACCCCCCAAAATAAAAACGCAAACTTCTGTAATGACTAAAGTCGTCTTCCCCAGGGAGTGTGTGCAGTCATGTGTATGCTATTCTGTATGGAGAGTCCGGCATGCTCCCCCGAAGGTGGAGGGAGAAAACCGTAAGCGTAGCTGGCCACATCGTCTGCATCGCCAACTCCGCTGCACATGTTCCAGGCTCTTCCGTGCCGTTTGCAGGCATCTGCAGTTCCCCTCCAGGGCTCTAGGTGTCTTCATCCTCCTCGCCAGTGCCTAATGCCCTCCTTCGCACCGTTTCCTCTTGAAGGCCCCCCGTCCTGGGCTCGGGCCGCCCCTCGGGCACCCCTCTCCTCCACAAATCCTCTCGCTCCCTCTCGTCGTAGTCTTCCTCATCCTCCTCCTCATCTTCTTCCTCCCCGTCAGCCTCATGCTCGACCTCCAGCTGCTTCATTATCCGGGCCTGTTTAAGGGCCTGTTGCTCTGTAAGGATAACACAATACAATCAACTGCCACTCAGCCTGTTTTTCTGTAAGGATAACACATTTAACTGCCACTGAGCCTGTTTCTCTGTAAGGATAACACACTACAATCAACTGCCACTCAGCCTGTTTCTCTGTAAGGATAACACATTTAACTGCCACTGAGCCTGTTTCTCTGTAAGGATAACACACTACAATCAACTGCCACTCAGCCTGTTTCTCTGTAAGGATAACACACCATAATCAACTGCCACTCAGCCCGTTTCTCTGTAAGAATAACACATTTAACTGCCACGGAGCCTGTTTATCTATAAGAATAACACACCATATTTAACTGCCACTGAGTACGTTTCTCTATAAGAATAACACACCATATTTAACTGCCACTGAGTCCGTTTCTCTATAAGAATAACACACCACATTTAACTGCCACTAAGCCCGTTTCCACAATCCCACATGCAAAAAGCAAGTCATTGCAAACATGGACGGCCCATGTGGTCATTCTCTGCCATTTTATCTCGGTCACGAGTACTCACTCTGATAGTAGTTTGGGGAGGAGAATCGTCGGGATGGGAAGACGCAGTCTGCAACGAACACCAAGATCTGAGGGGGGGGGGTATACGAGAAGTGGACATTACATTACTGGCATTTAGCAGACAAGGATACAACTGCAGTGTTCTTCCAGGAAATCAAACCGGAAACCTTTGGGTTACAAGCCCAGTTCCCTAACCATTATACTACACTGCGTCTGGAACGTCAGGCTGAGCCAGAGGAACAGTGACTCAGCAGAGCAGAGAAAAGGGCCCCCAGGCAGTCAACCCAAAGTGCAGCTGCAGCTCAGCCAATGGCCACGTGGCCCAGCATCAGTCACATGTCCATTAGCCCCGCCCCATTCTCTCCGCCCATCCATACCCAGCTACTGAACACAAGCCCAACCTTGACGTTCACCTCACAGTTTAACACAGGTCCCGTGAGACCCCTGCACGACCCGAGATGCAATTTAAGAGCACTGCAAGGTGTCCACTTCCATCGCGTCACTTAAAACATCAGCAGGGTGTGATGCACTGCTGGTGGTGGAGGCGGGTTTTCACATTTCACTGTAAAGCGCTCCTGAGATGAAAGGTGCCATGTGACGCAAAGCGCAACGCAGCAGCAGCATCATCAATACCAACAATATAAACTTTAGAGAGAAGGGAAATCACAGTGAACTAATGAGTAAGGGCTTTTTTTTTTTCTCCCTCCCACCATGTTCCTCTCCCCCCCCAAAATTATTTAAAGTAAAAATGAAGTTGGCATGAACTCACCAGACCCAAAGTAAGTCCGGAGAAAAGCGTTGCCAGGGCAAAGATGGTGTACGACCCCCACACCGGGATCCCAATCTGCTCAGTGAGGTAGTTATGGCAGTGCTGGTGACAGAAAACAGTGGAAATTAGCTTCACATAATCAGTTTACTTTATTTTTTGTTTTTTTTTTTAAACAGGCACGCGACCATAGACAGACCCTCGTATCAAATGGGAAAGTTTCATTATTTTAGTACATGATGAGGAAATGGCGGACAGTAACACACATTCCATAAGCTGGCTGAACGACACGACCATACAACATTTAAGCAAGGCAATGCAAGGCATTTAAAACCATGGCTCAGCTACATGCTCTTAAAGCAATGTACCTCAACACTTCTGAGACAAAGCCCAATTATACTTTAACTGATATGTGCAATGCCAAAGTCAACCTGCTAAAACGTTAAATGTTCCTCAATGGTTTTCTGATGAGTCATTTCAGTCTGTGGTTCCTCAGACAATCCACCCCAGTTTCACTTTCTGATGTCTCACCCCCATTTTCACTTCACTGGAAACGTCTTTCTTTTTCATGAAAACGTTATTGTGGGCTGGGCCGAATGGCACTAAGGAACCAAACATGCAAAACCGAGTTCCCAAAACCAGTACGCATTAAATTGTTTTGGTCACAACCCAGTGAGTGAAGTTTGGTAGAGATTTATACTGCATCTATAGTTTGTGGGAGCCTACACAGCTCTCATTATTACCCCCTGACTATGACTATGTAGTCATAAAAAACAGTCTGTTGTGTGCATGCATATCACCCTCTCACCCGCCTCCACAATGTTTCATTGGCTCTTAATTTATTCACTTAACCTGGCTGCTCTTAAGGAGCATTTGCGGTTATAAAAATGGATCTGTATCTGGCCACAAAAACACTCAGGATAAAAACGTCAGCGAAGTAAAAACATCAATATTAAGAATTAAATGTGAGAGACCAGCATCGACTTGCCCAAATCACAGAACAGCAGAGCTAGAATGCGCCAAAAGAAGGCCTCAAAATGATATCATATGAGATGGTTTCAAGTATCCATGTATTTTATGAGATGGTTATCAAGTATCATAATGTAACATACGAAAATGTAGTTGATGAATTATCAACGGCCAATGCAGCTTTTTCGTTCACAAGTTCAAGTGGAACACAGACAGACATATGTAAATCACTGGAGGGAGCAAGAGTGAGGAAAAGCAAATCTTAATACCCGTATAAACATGGAGAGCTTGAAGAGAGCCGACATCGTGTTCATCCTGCAAGACAACAAGCAGCCACATTAAACAGCAGGCTGCTCACGGATACAGCCAGCGTAACTCAGAGTGGAGAGGGTGCTCTCAGCTGTATCAGAGAGTAAAGCGTGGTCTAAGACACTGGAGGCCGTCAGGAGGCTGAGAGAGGAGTGGGGAGAGGGTGCTCTCAGCTGTATCAGAGAGTAAAGCGTGGTCTAAGACACTGGAGGCCGTCAGGAGACAGAGAGGAGTGGGGAGAGGGTGCTCTCAGCTGTATCAGAGAGTAAAGCGTGGTCTAAGACACTGGAGGCCGTCAGGAGGCTGAGAGAGGAGTGGGGAGAGGGTGCTCTCAGCTGTATCAGAGAGTAAAGCGTGGTCTAAGACACTGGAGGCCGTCAGGAGGCTGAGAGAGGAGTGGGGAGAGGGTGCTCTCAGCTGTATCAGAAAGTAAAGCATGGTCTAAGACACTGGAGGCCGTCAAGAGGGGCACCTGCTGTGGCTGAAGCAGCCCAGGCAAGAGATTCGAGACACACAGTTGCTGAGAGCCAAAACAGGAAGTGAGGGCCCACAAGCTGAATACACTCACACACACACACACACACAGCAGAAATGCAAACATATTGGGAGCTCACATGAAGGATGATGGTCCAAACCAGGAGGAGATGGGTTCTATCTCCTGCCACTTTTTCTCGTCGAGGAAACTCAGGAAGTCATCCTTGGTCCGAGCACCCTGGTACCGCCGAAACACTCCGTCCTTACAACTATATAAACACACACACACACACACACACACACACACACACACACACACACACAAAGGGGGTTACAATTATCCACTTGTGGACATAATGAGAAACACAAAACTGACGTTGAATTAAGCCGACAGGCATATTTTCACATTGCCTTATTCTGTGTCTTACTGCTGCATATGGTAATAACAGAGAATGAGAGACAGCGTAAAGAATTTAAAATCATATTGAGGTTTGGAGATTGAAATAGCTCGTCTTGTCAATTGTGTGTTCCCTTAACCACTTCTTCACAGCCTCACAACAACAACAACAAAAAATATATCATCAGCTTAAATGTCAGGGACATTCTCGCTTCTCGCTTCTATTTCTGCCGATGCTCACATTTGTGCTTGTGCAGACTAACTTTCTCAACTGCCGAAGACCTACTTAACTGATGAGACAATTTAGATAAATTATTAGTGTGATATTTTGTCTTGTACTATTAACAATAGTGTTCTCAATATCATCAACAGCATTATTAGTTACCAGCCATGTTGCAATACATTACAACAGGAGAAAAACAAAAACCCGACACATACATCCAGTAGTGTGCACTGGTGCAGGGTAATAAAGTAAAAGGTAATCCAGGGGAAGAAAAAGACATTAACTCACACACCGTTTCAACGCTCCCAGGGATTCATTAACAAATAAAAGCAACAAAGGTTTAACCTACAACGTCTTCATCAAGCTCTGATGAAGATAGTGTAGGTTTAAAGATGGTTCACTTGTTAATACATCACTGAGAGTGCTGGAGCACTGCGTGGGGGACATTCCTCTTTACCTCCTATGCCACTCAAGACAAGGCCTTTCTCTCATACTCATGAGGCCCGTCAATAAAGGAGTCAAACCAGTCAAACCACGCTCATCAACTTATTCACAACAATAAATATACAATTGTGTAATATTGTTAACATGGCGTAATCCCTCTGACTATATCTTGTAGCGCACGGAGTAAAATCAACGCTTGCCAGCAAGCACAAACTGGTCGTGAACCAGCTATGAAAGCAGAACAAAAAAATCCTACGTAAATCTTAAAATATACATATATCCATCTCAAATTCCTTTGGGTCTTGAGAAACAGAACTTTCCGCGCGGGTTAGAACCAGAGGCATCAACGCGACACAACCGCGTTCATTCCTTTGGCGTTTTGAATCAGCTGCGACGATTCAAATCGCAGGGTAATCTGAACTGAAAACAGCAGGCGGTTCTTACTGCAGCCAATGCGCAAGTATTCCTGGCATAAATAAACAAATGTAAACGGAAGAAAATATTACAGTTCAGTATAGTGGTACAAAATCCTTATGCGCTATTCCTTTCTAACGGCACACAGTGTGCATTTTAAAACAAATGCTAAAATAGTCACTTAAATTCATTTATTGAGGTAAACCTGCAATTAAGGGTTGCACACAACTTTCAATGACAGTGTAACCACTCATTTCCACCGTGTTACTCGTCAGTATCAAATACAATATATCTAAAAAAAGAAGCACACTCATGGCCTTCCTGTTCACTGCAGGGAAGTGCAGTCCTATCATTATGTAGCTGTCTGACAACATATAATTGAGTGAGATGTTTTTCTACTTCTTCAAAATGTACAAAACATTCAATTCAATGAAACTTTATTTATAAAGTGTTGTCAAAATTGGCAGAAGCACAGGATACCAATAACAATCATTTATGTCACAGCAGCCCATCTAGGCTGTTTAAATTTCAGAATAACACCAAAAATAAAAAATAAACTTTGTTAAAAATGTGTTAACTTCACATAGATTTTAATTAATGTTGTTTTTAATCTTCACATGTACTGTCAGATGAAAAACAAAGTTACTGTTGAACTGTGCAGAGCTACATTAGAAGAAAATGAATTGCCATCGTCTCTTCTGAAGGAAGCTGACAAGCAATTATGGCGTCACAAGTTTGCATTTTGAAATTTAAAAGTAACTGAAATTGTGAAACCGTGGGCGAGTTGATGGGGGGCTGAAGCAGCTCAATGATCTGAAGCAGAAAGGAAGGGGGGGGGGGGGGGCACTCACTGGTAGATTGTTGGAAGAGCCGTGATGATAAACCGACCACTCAAGCCTGCAGCAGAGACAGGATGTAAGTGTTCATAACTGTTCACAAATGACTAAGCAAAAACTTAATTTAACAACCCTGCACACGCTCATTTGATCAGTACACAGACACATCTAAGACACAGCACATGCTAATCTCCAGGTAGCTAAACACATTAACACTGAGGATGTTTAATCTATTTAGCCACCTCAGTCGAGTGTGCATGGTTTCACAACACGGAACCCATTTACACTTTAGGCTGCGATATATCCATGCCAAGGTCAGCGACTCACCGTGCCGCTTGTGTATTGTACACAGATTGGAAACATCTAAAGGATCATATTGCATTACTAAACAACCATTACCGTACTGGAGTTCAAAATGCCTGATGTGCATAAGAAATTATACTGTGTACATTACTAGCAACAGAAACATATTTATTTCAATCGGTAGGTTCAGCTTTCAAATTACGTTCAGACACAAGTCTAATAGGCATAATGTTTGTGTCCCGTTAAGGGTTAAGGACTGACAGCTGCGATTGCAAACTGGCATAGCCACATTTACATTGTGCGCCATTTAATTGTTTTCTGGCAATACGCATACAGTAAAGTCGTTTGTACAGGCACTCAGGACTGCATTCGAAGTCACTTGTACAGTGCCTCGAATCTCAGAGGTGGAAATCCAAGGGACATAAAGTAAAAGTCCTCCCCAGTATTGTGCTCCAAACACCTGGATTTGCTAATTAACATAATTCTTCAGTGAGGAGGTAGAACTAATTAGTGAAATCAGCTGGCTGAGTCTATGGGTGAAAGAAACACATAGTAGGCCTTTTACTTTATGTCCCCCAGATTTCCACCTCTGTCGACTCTTCACCCCCTTCAGTGAGGGGTCACTCAGAGGTCAGGCTGGACGTACCCGGCTGTTCTGTGACGTCCACTTTGGCGATGTTCACTCCCATGTCCTCCCCCCACTCTGCGAATTCATTCCACACCATCTGAAGCTGTTGGCAAGCTGTACACCAAGGGGCAAAGCTGGAGAGGCCAGAGCACAGATAGCATTACATACACAACGCATATTCACAACAACGCCTGCAGTAGGTCACAACATGTTCTCACCAATAAACAACTGCTCCATATACAGTTATATATAGCAAATTTACAGATGTAGCTGTCAAACTGCGTAGTTAATCCAGTACTGTGGCGTTATAAATAGTGCTGGTTGCAATACAAGTAGAGTACTCTATGGCCAACTAAAGTTAGCTAGAACATCCTCTGCTATGACCACTGCGGTGAACTTACTAATGAGCTAACGTTAGCGGTAAACAAGTTTAACACTTGACAAGATCGTGACAGGGCATCCAAATCAATGTGAGCATCATTCCATGCTGCGGAGTACGGTATGTTTTAGGCAGCGAAGTAGATAACTACCGTTAGCTAGCTAGTTAACTGCCGACATATGCTGTTGACATACAAGCCTAATTAATTTAGAATCCAGGGTAGCTTACCATCTTCTCTAAATACATAGCAGCTAACTAAGGCATTTTATTACTGATCCGTACTTAGCTGCGATCACCCGTGGCGGTGAGTGTCATTAGCTATCCAACTAATGTTAGCTTTGCAATAGGCCTGTGTGTCAAATGTTAAACTGGAAAGAGAAATTAAGTATTGCTGACAGAGGCCATTTAATTGCTAGTGTCCAACTAGCTAATGGTGCATTTAAACATGTTTTACGCGAACCAGAAATTACTTTACATTAGATTCTAGCTAACGAATTGATAAGCAATTATGCTAACGTTAACGTTCTTTTAAAATGATTTAGTTAGCTAACGTTACTAGTTACCCCCACATACTTTGTGTACTGTGCCTTTCTTGTTTCTATTTAGCCTGCTAATCTTGCTATCCACCCATTTTGTTACTACCTCAGGTTAGCTATATAATTAACGTACAGAGTTGGGTTATGCTCGTAGAAAATGAAACACAAAGGCAACGTGCTAGTTGCGGATGATAGCTGGCCAGTTACATAACTACTACAGAAATGCATGACTGTTACGTGCTACCTATAGATGCAACGTGCGCTGTCCGTAAGATTGAGGTGGTGGAGGCGAGGCGAGGCGAGGCGACTTACAACTCTATCATCCATTCCCCTTCCAGGATTTCCTCCCAGTTACCGTCAGTGATAACTCTGAGGTGGTCCTTTTTGGCAAGCGCGGTCTGTGAAGTCAGGCATATGGATAAAACGGCTAAACTGAATAGATGAAGCGCTGATCGCCATAATGTTGCAGGAGGTCTTATTCTGCAAATTGTCAAGGGCGCCATGTTCTGATCAACTCGTCTTCGTACAAGCGAGCTTCCGCTTAAGAATCCACCCCTTTGCAGCTTGCGTCTGTCAATCCTGCGCACATGCCTAGTGCGGACACCCCCTCTTTAGGTATACGTAGCTTACAGGGGGCGGGGCACGTCAGCATCTCCTTTTGAGAGAACATTACATTACAATGTACAGTACATTACTTCAATTCAGCAGACGCTCTTATCCAGCGCGACAAGCAATCCAAGATTAAGTAAATACATCCACCAGAGCTATGTGAGCAATTGCGCCAGACCAGACGAATACGATTCCCAGACTAGCGAGTGTAAGTGCAACGTCAACAAAGCACAAAATGTATGCTAACTTATGCTACCTAGAAAAACCATAAATTAATAATAGCATCGTTCATCTCCTGCTTATTTTTAATGCTTTTCCTCTTTTCTTACTAAATTGCAAAACCACTTGTATTTAAATGACACGTTTACATTACATTACATTACATTACATTTTTTTATTTTTTAGCGAAAAGCAAGCACAACAAAGTAAGCAAAAGAAGTAACTACAGAACAGTAGAGAAAGCACATAACACATACTTCTTCACCAGTCCCTAGTCCTAGTCCTGAAATGAACATGCAAATGCAGTCTGGGTAACTGGGCTCTACTACTATTCTCTACAATTTAATTCTAAATATTATAACTTTGATACACAGTTCAACAAGAACACAGGTCATGAGAGATAGAAGTAGGTAGGTCAGTGAGAAAAAAAGGTGTGTTTTCCGGCCACGACGGAAAGCGGGCAGGGTTGGCATGGAACGTAGGGGAATGGGAAGTTCGTTCCACCACTGGGGACTGCTGCAACACCTACTATCAATTAGGTTTCTTCTCAAAAACACCTTACAGCTGCCCCAGCTTTTCATACCACAGTCTACAAAATGAGCTTCCACACACATTAATTTGGAGGAAGACACTTCATGTGTAGTTTGAGAAAACAGACTGCAGGAAACCAAATGCATTCCACCCTGCCTGGAATACGCCATGGCCAATTTTACAGTCAGCAGAGGCACATTCCACCCTAACACCTTTCACGTGTACCTTCCTCATGTGAAAGTTCTGAAGCAGGTGAGGGCTTGGGTGGTACTTGGATAGGAGACCTCCTGGAAAATCAGGTTAATCCTGGAAAAGGTGTTGGTGGGCCAGTAGGGGGCACTCTTCTCTCTAACCAAAATAGAATTTCTGTAGGTGTACTGTAGAACATGGATATTCAAATCTGGACCTTGACTCCAAATCCGGACCTGGTTTTCTTTCCCCCAGGTAATTAACTGGTTAGTTAGTGCTACTGATTGGCCAGACTGTCTTGACTTTGCCTGACTCCCAGGTAAAGGGAGGGTAAAAAAACCCGCAGTTCTCTGCCCTCGAGGACCGTGATTTGAATACCAGGAGAGTAGAAGTGCCATCCTTCAGTTGAAACATTCGACTGAGATTCGGAATCACTGTAGTCATTAAAGAACCTTTTGCTTTTCAAAGTAGTGTTTACCCTGCTGTCATGGTTACATTCTCACAAATCTGACTCACTGGCCACATAATCACCCTCAACATCTGATTGGCTCTTGTATAACCCACTTTGATCCCTGTCAAGACATCATCTGAGTTGTCATCCCTTCTCTGTCTGTTATAAAGCAAAAAAATACAAAATGGTGGGTCTGTCTGCTCTCCTTCTTTATAAATGAATTTATAGTAATGGGGGACTTGCCATCAATATCTAATTATATATAACTGAAATGCATCACTTGCTTAGAGTCTGTCTTGCTATAATTAGTCTCTTAGACAATTGATTTAAACAGGCAGTCATAATGTAAAATGTAACACCAGAGAAGAACGTGTACATGTTCCATTTTCACATCTCCCTGTAGAGGGGACTGAGAGCCAAAGTTTATCTCCAGCCTCGACTGATCCTGAGGATTAATACTGATCTCTGTACCCTGAGTTTGTAAATAGATACCTTATACCAAATGGACCTATTGTAGGTGCAATTTTTTTCAACAATTATACATCAAATTTACATTGCAGGATTTCATATTCAGTGTCTACTCCAGTGATATATAATAAAAAAACTAACATGCTTTTTTATATTTTCATTTACAAGAGATACTGAGTGTATTGACACCACCAGGGGGCAGTGTTTACTGCATCGTCTCAATTTTCAAAAAAATTCAATGTTCTACTGTGTAAATAATGTCATATACATCTCTCTCAGTCACTGACTCGCTCTCTCTATACACACACACATAAGCATACATACTTGCATACATATTAAGAGAGAGTGAGAGATATGTATATATAATGCTTATGCATCTTTACCAATGTGTTCTCTGTCTGTAACATCAGTCAAACACTCTTTGGTGCTGAGTAGTAATGTATGTTCATTTGGTTTATTGAATTAGCAGGACACTGGTATTAGCTGGTATTATATAAACTGGTATTATATAAACCTGACTAATTTCCCCCTCACTCAGTTCCTTGAAATCAGGAATTTATCCAGATGTTTGTAATAATAAAATAATAATAATAATAATAATAAATAAATAAATAATAATGCCTCTATCTAATAATTATTATTATTATTATTATTAACAGGATGTAGGGAAGGTTTAGGGGTTGGGAGAAAGAGAGACAGAAAGCAGAAAAGGCTTCAAAGGATGGTGTGTGTATGTTTAGCAACCTCCTCTAATCCAGCTTTTTGGCCGGTGGTTCACTTTTTCTTCTCCGATTCATCATCAAGCATCTCCATCACGCATGGTTTTCTGGTCTGCAAGGCGCTACCTCCTCTGAGTTCAATTAAAGGACTTTAGACCCCTTCAGGCAGAGACTTCAAGTTTATAAAGCCCCAGCTATAACCGGCATACCAACCTCTGAAGGAAGGATGTGGCAGCTTCTGTTATCTGCTTCCATGTGATTAAGCCCCTCCCCCATCATCTACGCTCCAATTACATAACAGAATCACCCCTCTCTCCTGTTTATTTTCCCTCTTTCACCAGCGGCATATGCACATTGAGCATATTCATACCCTTCCATGCTGTTTTTTCCCTCTTCATTCAACACACTACTGCATTATATATCTCCCTTTGTCACAAAACTAAACAAGACAAACTGGCACTAAACTCAATGAACCAAAAAAAAAAAAAAAAACGGATTCCCTTCGAAGTGAATATCAATCAGGTTGTGGGAACACTGTTGTTGTTTGTAACTGCCGTGTCTGTTTGACACAGTGCGCTGTGAAACATAGTACTCCCCTCTCAGACACTTGTCTCAATTTTACCTCGCCCTGGGGTTTCTTCTATTGGTCAGGTCTCGGCTCGGCAACGTTATGCAGTAATAAAATGAAGTGAACTGAGTACCTGAATGTACTGAGTGACCAGGGTATCTCATCAATGGGCATATTCCAGAAAGACAATGCCAAGATTCATCGGGCTCAAATTGTGAAAGAGTGGCTCAGGGAGCATGAGGACTCATTTTCACACATTAATTGGCCACCAGAGTCTCCGGTCGTCAATACGATCTCGGCCAAAAACTAATGCAACTCTGGATGGAAATAAATGTTGTGACGTTGCGTAAGGTTTTAGAAACAATGCCACGACCAATGCACGCCGTAATCAAAGCTAAAGGCGGTCCAACAAAATATTAGAGTGTGCAACTTTTTTTTTTTTTTTTTGGCCAGGCAATGTATGTCATCCACTCTTCATAGAGTGGCGGCATGAAGCAGACCTGTAGATTTGCTCAAGTATTATGACGTGAAGGTATACAGTATGTGACTGTATTATGCTGAAGAGTTTCCCTCCCCTGTGTCTTTAGATAAAGTGTTTCTATCAGCTTGAAGGTCTGATCACCCCTTTACCGCGCATAGCTCTATAAGGAAGTAGAAAGCATGAAATTGGTTCTGTGCGCAAATTGCAGCAGTGACAGAAATGCGTAATACCTGGGCTTCCGTGGTGCGGTACAAACGGTTGAACGGTCCTCCTAAGCACTTGTTAGGAGCTGATGAAGGCCTAATTGCGGAGCTTTTCATCAGCGTGAGGATAATGGGGATTTAAGTGACAGTGGAGCGAATCCAGCTTGGGCTCAGCATTGAAACGTGCTCTCATTCCCCTGCCTTCTCATAATAATAATAATAATAACTTTATTTTATATAGCGCCTTTCACGAAACCCAAGGACGCTTAGAGCGGTGGTTCCCAACATCGGTTCATTGATTCACTTCACAGTGAGTTGATTCACTTCAGTCTTTCATTTGATCAGTTAAAAACTTTGTTACCTCTTTTTATGTAATTGTTTGCAATGTAGCACAATAAGCGCAATGGCAACATGGGAAGTTTATTCTACATGGCATGCATAGCTATTTATGGCATAATATGGTTTAATCCCTCTAAACATGAAAAGCACCTAATTATGAAAGATTAACAGCTTGTTAAAATTCTGGAATTGCAATTGGTTGGGAAGAAAATCAGCATACACAGGGGGGCCCCAGGACGGATGCTAGGAACCACTGTCATAGAGCAGTGAAGTGTAGTAGTGAGGTTTTCTTCTATAGGCTCCCAAGAATGTGTGCCAGAGATTTTCGATTAGCCCCAATTTGTTGCCAGCCGGTCAGGAGCTCGGAGAGTAAAATCATACATTACATTACAGGCATTTAGCAAACGCTCTTATCCAGAGGGACTTGTACAACTTTTTATCATATTTGTATTTTTTTACATATTATCCATTTATACAGCTGGATATATACTTCAGCGATTCAGGTTATAAAATAAGCAGGTCTGACTATGGAAGACGTCTCCTACCACTTCAACTTTCTAAAGCGAGATGGATTTTGTTTGAAATAAGAATGGTCTTTATGGACGTACACAGCTTGCATGTCTCTGTAAAGGGATGTTTCTTAAATTAAACTGAATTGAACTAAAAAAAAACAGTACGGTCAGGCTGTTTTTAATCAAAAATATAACTAGTCATGGGCGCAGAGCTCTAACAATTGCTCAACCCCCACCAAAGCAAGCAATGCACCTGGCCATGTAGGCTGGTGAACGGCAGTTTGTTATAGGTCATTGACGTGTATATTACAGGTGTAGGACCTCCAAGGCACTTTAAATCATAACGGGAAGTGTATAACAGTTTTTCAGTCCTTGGGTGTGTATACTGAATCATGAAAAACCTGCCATGACACACCATAAACCATGTTTATTTGGAGGACCTAGGGAAACATCATTTATCACCCAGACTTTTTTAAGTGACACCAAAACCAACCACCAGGCAGCAGTGACCCCCCGACCCACATTGAATTTTCTCCTCAAGTTGGATTGTGGGCCAGCCATATTTGTGGGCCTGTTCCATCAGCGCACCATCTTCTGTCCATTTTTTGGAGAGCGCAGACTAACGCGCGCCTTCCCGGAACTGCACACAGACATCATCAACTGCATTTTTTCACTGAGCTAGCCAAGCTTCACAGCCCTTGTGCCACGGCTATGCACTACATACGCAGCTGCAAAATCAGAGGTGTAAAATCCCAGGGTCAGAAAGTAAAAGTCCTGCCATGCGTTTCATCCACCCATAAACTCAGCCAGCTGATTTCACTAATTAGTTCTACCTCCTGGCTGAAGAATTGCGCTAATTAGCAAATTCAGATGATCGGAACAAAATACTGGGAAGGACTTTTACTTTGAACCTGGATTTTACACCTTTGAGAGCTGCTTCAGGCAGACTGCTGGTATAGCTATGGACCAGAGGGGTCCCTCTGGTGTAACCAGACAAAGGAAACTCTGCTAACCTCAGCCCTCCCTCCACTGGGTGATGCCATGACCTGTTAGACACAACGGTACTCCAGCAATGCTCAGTGGAACTGCTGGTCACCATTAGTGCTGATATAGCGAGCGCTCGGTTACAATTTGTGGGTGCATCACACTGCGCTGAAAATGAACGATTTAGCACTCTGACAGCCCTTCCCACCCCCTTTCGAAATGAGCTTGGCACAGAGCCTCGGATTTGTAGGTGTCCTAGAATGATACAAAAACCAGGTCACCCCCAGCTGTGTCCTAGATTAGTTTAAATTGCCGAATAACGAGGTGCAAATGGGCGATGATTCAAATTTTGCAATTTTGATATTCACTTTCTTACCTGATAGGGGCTGTCACCCAACATTAGTTGATTAAATTAACTTTTCCTATTCGGAAACGATGATGTTTAATGCAATGTTATGATCCAAATATACGTCAGATATTCCAACATAATTTTCAATATACTGAAATCCCTAAATGCCAGATGGCTGTTTAAGAATCAAAAGTAAATTATCAGTAGGTGAACGTAATCATGGCTTTCTGTTCGTATGGCAAGAATGCAACTCCAAGAAGTTCATTGCCAAGTGTGGCAGGGAGTGACATGTTGTGGTGAAGGGTTTTGGGGGGTTTTCGCTTGATTCTCTCTGAAAACCTGCAAATAAGACCTTCACTGAGGTGTACCGTGTTAATTACAGCCACGCAACAGCTGCTGTGGGCCCACAGACGACATATGCGCTGCTCACTTGTTCTTGCAGGCTGCCATTCCCATTTTCGCATATCAAGTTGCTCGTTTTCCCTTTCCACACTCGTACAACCCCCCCCACCTCCCAATCTGGACTTTCCACATCAGCACGCCATCTCAATCATACACTCCTGCTTCATCTTCACCAGATTTCCCCCAGAGATATCTGCATGCGAAACACAGAAAAGAAAAGAGTTCAGAAAACAACTGCAGTCAGCCCGCAATGCTGTTCAGACGGGGGCGTTCAAGGTAACGGAACGAGCAGTTTTTCAGGCCCAACCGAGAGCCAGACTGAGACTGTAGGTGCATGTAAATACAGAGAAACAGAGAGAGAGAGAGAGAGAAGGTGATCTCTCTCAGCTCATGGTTTTTTTTATTTTTAACATGACACAAAACAGGTGCAATCAGAATGCTGACTACGTACATTCTGGACTACGTGTTCTGGAAATCCACAGACGACACAAATCATGGTAAAGTCAGTATCTTTATCCTGGAAAATAATAATAATAATAATCTTTTTAGGCAAGGAAAAAAGTTCCACTTCTACCATGTTTGAGCTTCTGTTGCTTTGTTTCAGTAATACTTACACTTGACCGTTTCTGACACTTAGAAAACAAACTCCTAAAGGGATACCTTACAGTAGAGACCAGAGGCCACATGTATAAAACTCTGAGTAAAAATAATGCGTAAAAGAACACTCAGAGTGAAAGTCGGAAATACGCTTTTAAAAAGTTTAGCATTTTCTACCTCTGCCTTTCCGTCACGGTGTTACCATGTTACACGTACGTATTATACATTGCGTACATATGGTGTCCATCGTGTGCAGAGGTACGCAGATTCTCACAGCACGTGTTATATTATTCATCTGAATTTCTGCGTGGAAACTCGCTCACGTGGCTTTCTGAGGGCATTTTTCTGCTCAGCACTGTTTATACATGTGGCCCCAGGATTCTCTCTGTAGTCAAAGGGGTTCAAGAACAGTAAGCATTTAATTTTCTGGCTTGTGTTCAAAAAAGGTGGTGCTAGAGAAGAGGTTAAACATCACTATAGGCACCTCCACATGGACTCAGATCTGAGACGCTATTTTATAGTGGCAATCAGCATCCCAGCATCCATCTCCAATCTATCCCTGTGTCAGAAACATCTCAGCCCCTGGCATTTCCGCACATGTTTATTGCTCCCGGATCACAACGGCGCTTTCCATGTAGTGTGCAGAATCAGGAGGGACGGAGCTCAGGGTTTAGGTAATTGGGCCACAGTGGTGATTTCGATGCCGGGCCGTTGACACTGTGTCAGTTGACACCATTGATTTATTCCCTTGTCTTTCATCTGTCCCTGGGCCATTTTGCCCAGCCCCTTCCCCTCCC
This sequence comes from Ilyophis sp. 1 JC-2022, assembly GCA_022702515.1. Classification (NCBI taxonomy): domain Eukaryota; kingdom Metazoa; phylum Chordata; class Actinopteri; order Anguilliformes; family Synaphobranchidae; genus Ilyophis; species Ilyophis sp. 1 JC-2022. The sequence goes on from CM040406.1 coordinate 44,832,666, forward strand.
CCTCACCGCCGCCTCTCTCCAGATTAATTCAGCCCGGAGTTTATGCTGTGCAAGGCCTTCTGGGTTCGACATGCTTTACGAGTAAAAACATGGAGCTTGTTGCAGTAAAATTAAAGTGAGCTGAGGTTCAATGAGACATAATAAATCCAAAATGCTGTAATACTCTGCAGGTATACACCAGCCTTCTTTTAAAATTTTTAAATACCAGCAGAGAAATCATCACTATCATTATTATTATTATTATAGTCGTCATCATCATCATCCTCATCATCCTCATCATCATCCTCATCATCCTCATCATCCTCGTCATCATCCTCATCTGTTACGTCCCTATGCTGCCTCGTGAGTGTGGCACTTTAAATCTTTTGTGTGCTAACGAGTTTCCTTCGGATCACTTGAGTTTTAATTGGAAATTGCAGACACCTGTTGTGGATTTACAGAGAGCATGGGTGTGTCCCAATATTCTTCACTCCCCACCTCCCCACCTTGCATTTTTCGACTATTGGGACATACCCCATAAGAATTTTCAGGTCTGTCAATATGGCGAAATGAAAATGATCACACCAGCTACTGCTCATTGGAGGACAGTGCCGTGTCTACCAGCACTAATGGGCAGTAGGCCAGAGCCGTGTCTACCAGCACTAATGGGCAGTAGGCCAGAGCCGTGTCTACCAGCACTAATGGGCAGTAGGCCAGAGCCGTGTCTACCAGCACTAATGGGCAGTAGGCCAGAGCCGTGTCTACCAGCACTAATGGGCAGTAGGCCAGAGCCTCACCCTGCGCATGTCTACCAGCACTAATGGGCAGTAGGCCAGAGCCTCACCCTGCGCATAACATAGGGGTCAGTATGCAAATGAAGCAATAACAGGGGGCGTGTCTATTCCTGGATGGCTGGCTGTGGGGAGTCTTACCTATGTTAGACTTATCTCGGCTCTCTCTCTCTCTCTCTCTCTCTCTCTCTCTCTCATCTCTCTCACACACACACACACACACACGGAAAAGTGCAGACACACACACAAACATCTACGCAGTGTTCACAATCAAGCACACGATCTGGCAAGAGATTTCCTTTCTAGTCACGGCTCTGTTCTTTCTATCTCCCGTCTGCTGGTTTCCGAGAGCTTTGATTGTCCTGAAGCAATTTCACTGCACCATCAATCACATAAAAAGAGAGAGGGGGGAGGAGAGAAGATATTGTTTAACATCTTAATAGCATTCCTGCTGCATAACTACAGTCTTATTTTAATCTGGCTTTCAGCACCAGAAAAGGCTGACATCCTCTTGTAAGAGGTTCTATGACTGCTCTGGTTCTGCTTAACTTCTTCAGGAATTCAAGAGGAAAGATTTACCTTCTCCAATTATTAATTACAATTTATTTGTCCATGTGAATCTCTTCGCAACAAATTTTGCTCAAATTTGGCACACTGATTTTTGTCACTGTCTGTAGATGCAAGTAAAATACCAAATGTCTAAGGCTACATAAATGCCAAACACATTTTCCCACTAAACACATCTTCCACTGTGTCTAAAAGTAAATCTGGCATGCACTTTACATGTGTACAAGCTTTCCATGGCTCTGTGCTTTGATAGACGAAGGCCAGTGTAGTTGCAAAACCATTTTTGCACGACATTTAACAGTGGTCCGGCTCAAGTTTAGCTTATTTATTGTTCATCGTGTCGAGATGTGTGTGAAAAAAAACATCACCCTGTGCCATTTGCCACATCGGTGATTGAGTTTTACACAGGTCAGAGACACTTTTAAAACAACATTCCCCCTTTTTTGTTTTATTTAGGGCAGGGCCGGACTGGGACCAAAATTCAGCCCTGCCATTTGTGGTCTTGACCGGCCCGTTTGGTAATTATTAAGAGCTAGGGCTCGGCTATTCCATCCAATCAGAAAGGCTGCACTTGCGCAGGTGTGTGTGTTCGCTGCTTCTGCATCCAGTAATTAGACCGATTGAAAATCAGTCTCTGAGATAGGCGAGACGTTTTTTATTTAAATTCTATGCTTATTTAACCATTGTAGATGTTACACCAGCAAACATCGGAAACTATTTGTTTTTTTAGTATTTATTAATACACTACTTTGGTAGCAGCATGTGACTGTATAGGCCTCTAGATCAAGTTTACAGTGACCTAACAGACTCTCACAGCCACAGTCTAAGTTTGATGTCACAGCGCTCGCTTGCGTATCAACTTAACTTTATACAATCTATCTGACGGCGCGCACACACATACACACACACACACACACACACACACACACACACACACACACACATACATACACACACACATACACATACACACATACACACACACACATACACACACAGGACGCAAGAGAAACGCATGGCACAGCCGTAAAAAAATGCAGGCATCATAACAAGGCAGCGATGACTGACACCTGACATGTCCTGAAATAAGACCAAACCGCATAGACCCACTGGATAGTCTACATACAAACACGTTCAGATTCACACACGCACACAGCACGGTGGCCAAAAAACACACACGACCAACTGGCTTAACACCTTTACATGACCAAGCCAAAAATGAATAGAATATAATATGAAAATAATTACAATGTCCTACTGTAAGTGGCATCAGTGCACTCTTCTCTGCTACCTTGTCGATGATGCAATCCTTGCCCAAAGAAACCAGAATGTAATTTTTACCCTTTTTCATGTTGCAACACTTTTTTTCCGAAGTTGAACTATCGATGTTTTTTGATGTGACTGGCCTTGGCGCTCAGGTGACGTAATGGAGTGGACCAAAATAATTGGCTGGGGGAGGGTGGAGACTGACAAATTTGAAGGATTTTTAGGGAGACAGAAATATCAGATGTGAAGTAAACCCCCCCTCCAAACGCAATTTCACTTTATCATTATGACACCCACACCTGCACACCCACACCTGCACACCTACACCTGCACATCCACAGCACGAAGGCTCAAGCCCTTCCACTTCCATTTCAACCATTAGCCAGACACCTCTGACAGGCTATGACACTATCAAAATAATCTGTTATAATCTGTGTTTGTTGTTCTGTATTTTACTGCAACATCAATCACAGATTGCCCTGAATTAGATCTATGTAACATATCATCCATCTACAGTAACTCCACCAATTTGTAAAATAAAGACATCAGAGCTGGCCCTGTGCAAAGCGTCCTCCATTGCCACGCTTCTCTTGTGGTCACACTGACAGGTTAAAGAATTAGGCCGATGGGTGAGAAAGGAAGCTCTAATAGGATTACATATAAACTAGTCCATCCTGTTTTATGAGAGTGACACACAATAAACCCTATGATAATGCCTAGGCCGTGGCCTTCAGCATGCAGAGCCAGCAGAGATGTCTGGGTTGTTGGCAGTGCTCGAGATGAGGACCGATGTTGTGAGGAGGTGCACAGTGGCAGATAACCCGGGACGGTGCGTAATTGGCTCCAGAATCTCCGAGCCGCGTCTTTCTCTTCCTCGGCAGAATCGGCGCAGCTCCCTGGCCCAATGACCCACTACCCGACTGATCCAGTTTGCGCTGCTCCTGAAAAGCCATCACTCACTGCATAGCCCCGCCTTCCCTGCATACTGCACCAGCACGAGTCACAGCCATTGTCTCCATGCCTTCTGCAGCACGGAGCTGAGAGACTTTCTCTCTCTCCTACTTTCACTCACAAACGCATACACCCACACACACATATAAACACACATACACAGACACACACATAGAGCATGAGCACAAAAACACACCCACACAGGCAATGGCCTGCACACACACACAGACACATGTGCGCACACACGCGCACACGCATGCACACACACTCATGAACACACATACACACACACACATAGAGCATGAGCACAAAACACACACACACACTCACATGTGCACACAGGCACGCACACGCACACACGCACACACACGCACACACACACACACACCCACACAGTCAATGGCCTGCACACACACACACACACACACTCACATGCGCACACACACACACACACACACATAAACACACATACAGCATGAACACAAAAACACACCCATACATGGAACGGCCTGCATACACGCACATGTGTGCACAGACTCACATACACACTCACATGCGCACACACATAAACACACATAAACACACCTACAGCATGAACACAAAAACACACTCACTCTGACAATGGCCTGCACCCACATATGCGCACACACGCACACACACACACGCACACACACACACGCACACACACACACACACACACACACACACACACACACACACACAAAGTGGAATGCGTTTGCAGTTAAGTGACTCATGTATCATGAATGACCTTGAAACTTGCTGCCAAGGATAATTCAGGGCAGTTGGCCCTGCACTGTCACCTTTTTTATAAATAAAAAAAACACTCAAATATTTTTAAGCAGAAAATGTTCCCTCACCCAGCCACAGTAACTGTGACATTTCTCTGATGTTTTTCTCGCCTGAACTGTAGTTTACTGCAGCAAACTCAGCAATTATTCAAGGTTATACTCTCTATTTAAATTTCTTTTTATGTCATACCTTTGGACTGTCAAAGTGAAGCCAAAAGAGACGGAACATTTAGCAGGAAAAGCATACTGTTTCCAGAAGACAGATTGAACTGAAATTTAATTTATGACAACTTTTTCATTTGCCCCCTATTTATAAAGATAAAGTATTTATACAGATAATGCTTTCCTTTTCGTTTTAAACAACTGGTCTTCCACGGTTCTTTGTAGATATAAAATTCTAATTTTCTTTGGATTTTCATTTTTGCTTTGTCATCCTATGTGCAATAAATTATTTATTATTATTTGATTAATCGTATTTGAAATGTATCCTCATGCAACTTCTACAAAATGGCGCAATGGAAATTTAGATCAGTGCAACATCTGTTTCTTTGTCCCTTCATAGTACTGCCATTTTTTCAGCTTTTGTTAATGCTCAGACATAATGGTGATTGTGTTTCAGGGGAAAATTGCCACACAAAAGCTTTTTTAATTTATTAATGAAGGACAAAATGTACTGAAATATCTGCTTGGAAAAAAGGCACTGTACCTGTATAGTAGCCTGTGCACCTGTTCTGCTCAAGTGTGGCACCATTGAGTCTTTTGTGCGCAGTAGATTAGTTGTGACTGAGAGTGAAGTATTCTGGGGTAATTGTATTATGTCTGGGATATGCTGCTCCCTGAAGCAGAATGTGAAAACCTCTTGCACCCCAGTAGTGTAGTCTTCTGTTCGTCTAATTGGATTTCCACATTAGAAAAATAATGCCTGGATCCAGTCAGAACCACGCTGAGGATTGGGTCCTCCTGCAGTACTCCAGTTTTTTCGTCAAATGCTGTACCCTAAACCCTATATTATGGATACCACAGACTCACAATGCCCTGGGATGCCTTGAACACATGGTCCAGTCTTAAAGAAAGAGGGGGGGGGTTAAAGTGAGGTGTGAAAGCGCCTCCTCGCATGATACTGTGAGAAAGACATTCTCAACACTTGAGAAAAATATACAGTAGCTCCATTTGGAGATGGTGTCCTGCCTGTTAAAGATTGTCTTGCAAGCATTGCTGTCAGTCTTTTTTGCTGTAACCTTGTCCATTTATTTTATACAACCATATTTTGTCACTGTTTTTCTGTTACGTCAAGAGCTACGTGAAAATCCCATTGTGAGTTGCGCAACACTATTTTGAAGTATTGAATAAATGATTGAATGAATGATAGAATGAATGATAGAATGAACATAAATAGTTGAATGTGTTTCATAGTAGGCAGTGGGTCCAGGCATTATAAGTAGTGGTCAGGAATTTTAAAAAAGGGTGGCACACAAGTGGAAAGATCCAGAATGTAATGTACAGTAACTGTAGTCCTGAAACGCAGACACACTGAAGGCACTGAAGAATATAGATGAATGTAAAGTGAGCACCATGTGACATCGGCTTGCAATAGATTCACCGCATGACGCCAAATACTGTCCTTCCACATTAGCGCTGTAAGAACTCCACACGCAAACAAATGCAAATTGACAGTACCAAGCTTCCTCAAGCCATCAAAAGAGATTAATATTCACACACATTCACGTCACAGAGTCCTCTCGTCTGGCTATTAATCAGCGTTTGTCGAGTTGAATGCAGTGGACTCCGATCGCGATTGTGGCAAGGCAAACACATGAGATGTCATAATTGACAATTCCGTGAACCCAGATCTTGGTAATACACTAAATTAGATGCTCCAGAAGAAATATAAGACTGCATTTCATTCGTAAGAACATGACGCAGCTGGTGGATTAAGGGTGCTAGACTATTGCAATCGCTCAGAAGTCTGTTCTTCACACAGAATTATGCACGCTGATTAACCTTTAAATCATTCAAATGCGTCAGTCTGTTCCTCGTTTAGGGATTCTGCATTATTTCTGTTGTTTTTTAATAGAGCAGAATATAGTTCTGATTTAATCTTGCCAGTAACAAGCAAACCTGAACTATAACGTCATCAAAAGTTGTAAGAAATCAAATTTTCCATGTACTGTTGAGTGCCTCTGTGTGCGTTGGTGATAGCAACGCGTGAGATTTATCGATTTATCAACAGTGTGTGATATTGATTGAGTTATCTTCCCATCCAGGCACTATGCCAAGTGCTGATTGGTTGATTGGGTTTTTTTTTTTTTGGGGGGAGGGGGGGGGGGGGAGTAATCAATGTGCAGAATCCTACCCCTGTCCCATTAAAGCACTGATGATTCAGTGAGCGCCCTCACGGTCAACAAGATCCATCCCGGACTGACCAGTGACGGTCCACATGCCGCTCGTTCTCCTCTGTCTGCATCAGGATGGAATGGACCACAGGGGATGATTCGGTCTTTCGATCCTATCACTCCGTGTGAGAGAAAGCATTTGTTTTATTAGGCCCTAATTCTGGAAAACCAATGTACAACTATAGGTTGGAATGGAAACCCCTAGCCAGAGCTGGCCCTCAGGTTTTTGTGGCCCTAAACAAAAATATTGCTGTGGCCCCAAAGTGCTCCAACATAAAAAAATAATAAAATCAATTTTTAAAAACTTGAGCATTTGACATGCTTCAGCATGTCTTTTTGACATTTACTATTTGTATGTGTTGATATATGTGGGATATCTATTGGTTTAACTGTTTGGTGTGGGTTGGTTGAAAGGCATTCAGTTATAACATTATATCTGAACCGGTAAAATCTCCACAAACATATTGTTCAAAAAAGTCATTAAAAAGGTAGAATGAACCGCACAGTTATAATAGTATAATAGTGTTGCTTTGCTGATCCACGCTGTGCCCTTGCATAGTGCCTTGCCTCACCCATAGAGCCTGCATGGGTGATGTAAACCGATGTAAGCAGGAGAGCTCGGCTGGTGTCTGTGACTGATCAGTAGCATTGGGGCGGCAGTGTAGTATAATGGTTAAGGAACTGGGTTTGTAACCGAAAGGTTTCAGGTTCGATTCCCAGATCAGACACTGCCGTTGTACCCTTGAGCAAGCATTGCTTCAGTATATATCTAGCTGTATCAATGGATACTATGTATAAATGCTAAATGCTGTTTAAGTTGCTCTGGATAAGAGCGTCTGCTAAATGGCTGTAATGTAATTGAATGCAGCTCAGTGCTGCCTAATGCCCCCGTAGTGGAAAAGGAAACTATCCCTTCCTCTACTTTAGCCCCACAGTAGTCTACCATTTTCTCTGTCATATTTTTAAATAGATTTTAAATAAGGCCTCTAAATTCATTACTGTAACTGTAACATAACTGTCACTTTCCGCTCTTTCTCGCTGCCACCCATACAGCTAACAGTCATTGCCTCCGGCCACTCCCTTCCTCCGCAGCAAATGCATTACGGACGCAATCCAGAGAGGAGGAGACCCACACAAAGCTCCTGCCGCTCGTTCCCGTCGTGCCCATTTAAGGGTTCTGAATGGATGGTGACGATTGGCCACTGACGTCTGTCGGTGCGAAGATTTGAGAAGCGGCAGGTGGGAGGAAAGAGACAGCTTGAGAAAAGGCGGACGGGAGAACACACACACACACACACACATCCTCTCTTATGTAAATCCCTGTTACTTTACCCAGACATACCCTGCTGCATTCCTTTCGAAGGTAACGCAGAAACAGAGCTTTCTCTGCTTTCCGGCTCTTGAATGCAGTGAGGAAATCTGTCGACATCAGGTTTTATGTAACTGCTCAGGAACCATTTGTGGCGCAAAATAAATAAAAAATAGAAACCATTAGGCTTTCATAAACACGCTTTTACAAAGCCCAGGTCTAATACAAGCCCCTCTTATATAATGTTGCATATCATTCAGCATTCATTCTGGGAATATATACGTACATATACTGTATGTCTCTATATATCTTTGCTCACACTTATATGGTTTTATGTTTTTCTATTTTTAGGCCTTGGATTATGGATGTAATCCATATGTATTTGTGATTTAATGATGTTGTGTGTACACTCTGCAAATGTTGTTAGGGAGGTATGGTGCTCCTGCTCATATCAATCGGCATATTGCACCTGTGTTCTCTTATATAGCGTCTTATCGTGCACATTTCTCTGGGTAAGAGCATATGATAAGTGAATGTAATGTATATCAATAATAATTCAGCATAGGTCCACTAAGCCGTTTTATTTCTCGGAAAAGCTTCTCCAAATTATATTGCACCCCCCCCCCAACCCCCAACCCCCAACCCCCATCCATTCAGCAGACCTACACTGTGCCCCTAAGGTGCAGTAAACCCTCGAGAGGGAGAAAAGAGTGTAAATCTTTGTTAAACTGCTGTAAAGAGCTCTTATCTGCAGACAGGTTCAGTGTAGTTCATTTGCATCCTCGAGGATGGGTTTTTCATCAGTGATGGCAGAGGATCCGAGCTCTTTCCCCTGGTTTACTGGAGGCCTTTGTCTGTTTGTTTGGTGTGGGATATGGAAGTGCCCGGGGGTATGCGGCCAGTCAATTCCATCCTTGTTGCATATTTATACGCTCCATTACAGGTTTTGATTTATCGTCCATTGCTGGCACTGGATATCCATCATAGATTGGACACATTTTATTTTTGTGAGAGATGTTGACAAGTACACATGGCCCCATTGTGCAATAAACTATGTTTTTCTATATGTGGAGAGCCAATATGTTAGTATTCTTGATTTCACTTTTCTTTCAGGATAATGCAAAACTGTTCTGATAATATTTTCAACATGTAACTCATAGCAATCATATCAAAGCATAAAAAATAAGAATATTTTCTGAAATCTGAAATATATTTATTATTATGAAATGTATAATAACATCAATAATATGTAGAATTGTATTAACCACATGTTTAAATTATTATTGCTTTGATCTTATTGAATACAAACAACAAAATGTATAATAAAGCCAAAATGATCACCTTATATTAAATATAAAGAATCACGTATAACATGTTTATACAAAAATATATTGGCATTAAATTAAAATATAGGTGGGCACGAGGCTTATCTGTGTCTGAAGATATTTCAGGTGGAGTTTTGTTATCGGAATCAGGGGTATAGGCGGAAATTAAATAAAGGTACATTTCTGATATAACTGAAGCATATGCTATTATTGTGAGGCCTTTTGCATATAGAAGTATCTGGGGAGGTTGCCTCTCTGCCATCTTAAAATGCTGTTGGTCCTTTTTTTTTTTTAAATAAAATAAAACTAAAAATAAATTGCAGTCAACTGAACTGATTTCCCTGTCTTTGTCTGCACACAGAGAGATATGTCTGACAGCTCTCCACTGCCTCACAGAGGAATGTCAGAGGGGTATATAATCACTGTGACAGTTTAGCCCTTTGTGAATAACAGTGAGGAGAAGAAATGGGTGATTATCTTGTGGAAAAAGGAAGCCTTCATATAGTCTTAAGAACAAAGGCATGCAGTACAAGGCAGGCGTGTGCGTGCCACAGCGCCCTTCATCAAAGGTACGTTTCTTTCTTTTCTGGATAAGCGCTAGTAAAATATGTATCAACAGAAAGGATATCTCTCCAAAAATAGCGCGTAGGAGCCATAGGTGCAATAGCTTACCTACGGTGAAATACGGGCGGATCTCGTGTGATTCAGCGCTTTTCTGTGTAATGGTGTCCCGTTGAAAGTTGCTAGAACAGAAAGGATGGAAAGAGGAAGGCGAGTCATTAATCATTAAACTGAGCTCATCTCTAAGCTTTTAGCATCCTAAGGTATCAGTGGTGAATTCCTGCAGGCTTGGCGAGGGAAGTTTTGCGTAGTTCCAGTGCGGCCTAGTTAGTGTTCCTCTTTATGTATCAAGCACCTCCACATTATTTAAAATACAACAGTATCCCTATCAGGACAGGAACGTGTCCTGACTGTTCTACATTATTCTGACAAGTGGTGTAAAAAATGTCCTGATAGAGATTCCTCTTTTTTTAAACTACCTCTATCACCAACGTGATGCAAATGTTGTCATAGCAATTGGTGGATGACACTGTGTACACAGGTAATGAATCTGACAAAGTCAAGTCATCAATTTTCCCAACGACAATTAAAAAGATTTGTAATCATTCAAAATGCGGTATAAATTTTGACTTCCACATCAGTGTTTTCTTTCATTCCAGCATAAATTATTCAAGGATCTGAGATATCCTTATCATGCCCATTAGCCATTTGAGGATGACGTCTTTTGAGTGTGAGAATCCATTTGTGGTGTAGATATATCACATAAAGTGTTACTTGTGTTTGGCATTTAAGGACCGTCATTCAAAAGTACATTTCAAGGGCATCGTTCATTGCAGGTTCTATCCCACTCTTCGTAATCTGAAAAATATAAGCCAGACTGGTTGATTTAGCTGAACTGAGAATTCAGTTTTTGATACTGAATAACATCTCGACATACAATCAATTATCACAAAGTGCAGAAACCATAAAGATGATTTAATAAATTAAAGTAATTTTAAAGGGGTCCCAAAGTGTCACAGTCATCATGCATTGTGGAGAGAGAATTCGGAGTGTGCCAGTGGCAACTATGGCCGGGAGTCCTAAGGAGGCGCATAACTGACCGTAGCATTGCCCAGGGAAGGGGCGGGGGTTCAGCCAGGAGATTTCCCAATAGCAACTCCCCAGGTCGACTGGTCACATGTGCTATGGCTACATCAGCAGCACAGTCCTACAGTACAGTAGCTGCAGTAGCTTTGGCTGGAGGTCTGCACGCTCGTAAAGAAGCTGCCGGCTTACTTCGCAGATTTCTGAGTACACTCATTCAATGTATGGTGGACACTGCGACGAACGGGAAGGGCCTAAAGGTGCTATTAGTGTTCAAAAGTGGGAAAAAACGTTTGACAAAATAATAACGGGCATTGTAAGGATTGCTTCTCGACAATGTTGGCTGCCTGTGTTCCTCGGTGGAGATGAGTATGGAGTATAAGGGCACTGATGAGTAGTAGTTTTCTGGTCCGCCCACGTATATCAGAGGAGGAAAAACATTCAGGCTGTTAGTCCCACTTCAGAGCTCTTTCCTCAGAATATAACTCTTTCTCTCTTATTCACTCACTCTCTTACTATCTCTCTTTCCCTTGCCTTTCTATTTTCCTCTTTCTCTATGGGTCCTTCTCCTTCCTAAGAGCCCTGCAGAGATGCTTGTTTATTAGGGTAGAAAAGTAGGGCAGTGCTTTGCACAGCACACAGCAAGAGGAGGCATAGAAGTGAAAAGGGAGGGACAAAAAGAGAGAGAGAGAGATAGAAGAGAGAAAACCAGTGGTCGTCTATAGAAAAATCATCCAATGTAAAAGCAGACGGGAAGTGACTGAAGTGAAGTCTTTTTCAAGACTGCTAAAAATTGAGGCGGTTTTCAAAGCAATGTGATTGCACTCATTTACAGGGCAAAATTAGAGACGGAAAGCTGTTAAACACTCCCGCCAGGACTCTGAAATTAAAAATAGCTCAATTCAAAAGACTGTGTATAACAGCGACAAAAAGTGTTTGCTTCAAAAGAGAAGAAGATCCTCATCCAGAGGAAATTCTGTAGATAAGACCGTTTTATTACGGCCTACAAATCAGACAAGAGCACTGATGTTTTTATTCGGATGCTGATGCTCTGATAAAATAGAAAAGGGACGCTTTCTGAATGGCACAGGCCTCTGGTCCTCTGTTAATGGATGACGTTTTAAAGAAAGGACACTCTCAGGTTGACATTTCCGATAGCAGCTTAGCATTCTCTTTTGCGAGAGAATGGTTATGGTCCCCCTGTGTGATCGTGTCTTTCTGTTTCTCTCGGGTCTTGCATTGGTGAGAGAAAGAGAGAGGACACTTTGCCCTGGGGACCCGCCGTATACGCCGTGCTGTCTCAGTTATAGAGAACCATCAATTACCAAAACAGGGGATCAATAGGAAAGGAGGCAAGGTCGTATCAACCCGCTGAAATTGGAAATGGGGGAAGGGGTTGTGCTTTTACACCCACAAGCCCTCCTGAGATGGACACTGGAGTCACCGTTGGGGTCACGGGCACTGTCGATTTAGGATAATGGACTTCCTCTGTTTCAGATGTAATCTTTAAAGCTTGGGGAGAGAGAGAGGGAGAAAATCAGACAGAAAATCAGTCAGTCACGTTTGAGTCACAACAAACAGACATACGAATCATACAAGACCACGCACCTTCCCATTCAGGGTTTGTTTCAGGATGTCTGGGTGGCTCAGTAATTAATAATTACTTTGTCTCAGTTTGATCCAAACTGTATGAATGGTGGCAAAGGCACAGGTCTTGCAGCCTATAGATCACCGCATCCAAAAGCACAGGGCTTGACTTAACGCCTGGCTTTTGGTCAGCTCCAATATCACAGGAGCCATGGTACTCTCAGTCCTGTTCTGTCTATAATCTGTCCTTTATTGCTTAATCTGGAAAAACAACTCTCTGTGGCTTTTAGGAGGGGTTTGGAAATGTAATTCGGATGAGATTTTTCTCACCTAGGAGGATGTGACCACACAACTTTATTTGGAACTGACCATTTGTCCAAAATCACACCTTATGTTTTCATAGACAGGACAGCAGTCGGCAAGAATGCTCTTAAATAGTTTTACTACTTGGTCTTATTTTTATTACACCAGTAAACCTTTCTTGGCCTGATGAAGTGCACGAAAGCAAACAAATGCAGCTAGGGCAAAAAATATTAATACTCCGTGTTCATTTGTAGATTTCATGAACAAAGAAAAATAGCAACGCATTAAATTATTGCTGAAAACTGAAAGATTCCTATGGCTTGTAAAGTACATGTATCTCTAGCAGATCACGTGATAGATACAGTGCCCCCTCCACATTTATTGGAACCCCTGGTAAAGATGAGTAAAAAAGGTTCTACAAAATTAACCGTTTGGTGAATTGGCTTAAAATCAGATCTTGCTGAAAAAATGAGAAAAATCCAACGTTTAATTGAAGTAAATTTATTCTGAGAAAAAAAATCCCTCATGAAGAAATACTTATTTTTAACAAAACCACGTGTGCCACAATTATTGGCACCCCTGCATTTAATACATTTGTACAACCTCCCTTTGCCAATAAAACAGCACTGAGTCTTCTCCCGTAGCATCTAATAAGGCTGGAGAATGCAGAGCAAGAAATCATTCCTTTTGACAGAATCTCTCCAGATCATCCAGAGTCCTAGGTCCTCTCTTGTGCACTCTTCTCTTCAGCTCAACCCACAGGTTTTCAATGGGGTTTAGGTCAAGGGACTGAGATGGCCATGGCAGAAGCTTGATTTTGTGTTCAGTTAACCATTTTTGTGTTGATTTGGACGTATGCTTTGGATCATTCTGCTGGAAGATCCAACGACGACCCAGTTTTAGTTTCTTGGCAGATTCAGATAAAAAATGTCCTGGTATTTCATGGAGCTCATGATGCCATGTGCCCTAACAAGGTTCCCAGGGCCTTTGGAGGAAAAACAGCCCCACAACATCAAGGAACCTCCACCATACTTAACAGTGGGGATCAGGTTATTTTCGGTATAGCCATCCTTCTTTTTACACCAAACCCACTTTGAGTGTTGGATGCCGAAAAGCAAAATTTTTGTTTCATCTGACCATAGAGCACGGTTCCAGTCAAAGTTCCAGGAGCGTTTAACAAACTCCAGGCACTTACGTTTGTGGTGAAATGACAGAAAAGGCTTTTTTCTGGCATGCCTTCAAAATAATTTGTTGGCATGGAGGTGACGTTGGCATGGAGGTGACCCCAAGATTCTACTTTCCTCTGTAATTCTCCAACAGTGATCCTTGGGGATTTTTTTTGCCTTTCTCACTTTGCGTTTGGGCAAAATAAACTTGGCTCCTTTTTTCAGTGTGAGATTAAGCTAATTCACCAAACAGTTAATTTTTTATAACCCTTCTTAACTCATCTTTACCAGGGGTGCCAATAATTGTGGAGGGCACTGTATATCTCCCTTATTCCTATTAGAAATACACTGCACTTTGAGACACGTAGTGAAGATTTTGTATTATCTTGCTGGCTGTGTGGGGGCAGGGCTGTAATTTAGCACCTGAGGCTGGACAATGTAGCACTCTGTCAGCCTACTGAACAGGATGCATATTGTTGGTTTGGAAGCAAATATATATATTGCCACGCTGTGAATGTTTTTCCAATATTTCTTTGTTTACTTCATGCACATTAAAGAAGTAAAGTCTTTTCCTATAATATATTTAAAAGGGGGTAAATTGTAATTTTATAGATTTTCTAAGGAATATCTTTTCGCTCTAATTACACTGCCCACCTCCTGAGACGCAGTAAACAGAGACATTTACGGGGGAAGGTATTGTCCAGTGGGGGCCCTTTCTGCTCTCCGCAGCCATTAATTTTCATTTACCCAGCTTTTTCTGATTGGACGTCTTGGAGGCTTTTTCCCCAAAGGGGCCGGGGAGAGAGCTGAATCAACACACTGGGCCACAAGCTTTGATTACAGTCTCATACAGCTAAGCCAGTTAAAAAATACACGCACACACACACACACACACACACACACACACACACACACTTGCACACACAATTATGGCCACAAAAGGAATACAGCAGTTTAATACTATATGACATTTTGGGAAACATTTTATAAACATTATGAAACCATTCTGTCTGTTCTAAATTATGTTGGTTCATTTGTATAATTTTGTTGTCTTATAATAAGAAAGTTTCAGATTTATTGCGATATTATTTTCTCATTTGAAAATGATAAAGCTTCATGTGATGAAATGTGAGGGGAAACAGATACGAGATGGTCTCTTGAGGAAAGCATCCATTGTTTCTGTATCACCAAAGAAGAACGACTTCCCACTTTCCTTATATTGTGTATTGGTAAGCAAATATTTTCAGCTTATGAGACAATTGTGATTAGTTAGCTAATAATAGCATGAACTTGGGGCTATTCCTCTTCTCCAGAGAGAAGACTATTGGCTGCCACCTTTCTCTCAGCTGGAAGAGCTTGGAATATGGTTGTGTTTTTATGAAAGTACATAAACATGCTTTTTAAGGTGCTGTTTCATAGGCAAAATGTGACACTGGGAAATGTTGGACTCTGGTGCTTTGTAATATTAGATACTCTTCATCAGTGCTGCAGATGTTTTTGCGAGATTGTGCTGGCCACTTGGGGTTAGTACACTGTGTAAAGATTAAGGGGATCTTAGCTCAGCAACTGCTTTCTGCCCCACTTACTCTATTATATTAAAATCATTAGGCAATTAAACGCCCCAGATTTCCCAACAGAGGCGGTGTGAATAGCAGGGCTTGGGAGTGGCAGTGACAGCGTAGGACCCTCTGAGCTAACATGTTCCACTGCATGGGCCTAGGTGGGTGTACTACAAAGCAGGATTACTGAGTTAGCTGATTAACTGCACCGGGTAAAACCCGGAACAGCTGTTTTTACTTCAGTCCGTGTTCCCGATTTGGGAGGGTTCCAGGTTTTACTCAGTGCAGTTATCCAGCTAACTCAGTCATCCTGCTTTGTAGTATTATACCCCCCTGGAGTAAAGATGCTCACAGTTTGTCCTCCATTAGAACCAGATAGAAGTAAGAACGTTTATTACTTATGTTAAGTACAGTCCCATTACTTAGCGAGTAACTGCAGTGACTCTTGTTCCTGTAAATTTCACTGCAGGCTGAAGACACATTTGAATTAGCATTTTGTTTTCAATTGCTTTCATTGGGGCCAGGTGTTTCCCTGCTTTTTCACATTCAGCTTTACCAGAAGGCAAAAAAGACTCACTTGCTGGCGAAAGCTAATTACAGAGCTCTGAAATTGAAGCACACAGTCCCTGTCAAGTGAAATATAGTTTACTAGACCAGATTTGTTTGTACAACTGTGAGCAGATTAATGGAAGGATAATCCAGGACACCACATGCATTTCCATTTCGTTGGATCAAGAAAGAAATCAAATATACTGTACTGTCGGTCCCTGGTGATGAAATGCATTATGCGCATGTGATATGGTATTAAATGATATGATCAGTAATGGTGTTTTCCATTTTCTATAGTGGCAAGATTCAGCTTTCTCAAAATGTCACTCTGCTTTGATCAATCTGGTGGATATATTGTATCAAATGCCACATCTAAGAAGTGGATAGTTTTAGATTTTTCCCTTTTAATTACAGAAACATGAGGGTAAACAAGGCCATCTGTTGTTGTTTTAACTGTTTTTTTTTGTTAACGCAATGGATATTAAAAAATGGCTTTTACATTTTGCCACCTTAACCTCTTGCTTAGAAAGCCTGGTAAAGCAGTGAGATAGTACACCCGAGGAGTCCCATGTCCATGTCTCGTATTAATTACATGAGAAATGTCAGTGTTTTGGGCCAGTTTTTTACTATGTGTCCCCGTAGCTGACATCCTGTCTCAGAAGAAGCACATCGCTGGATGACAATCTTTGAAATACACCATCCCCTGGTGGGATGCCATGTCACAGCACAGATGGAGGAGGAAGGTTTTCATAAAGATGAAGGCAGCACGGTGCCTTGTGTGGGCTGTTTCTCAGCAGGGGACGGGGGGTGGGGGTGTGGGGGGGGAGCGGTGTTGTAGATATTAAATTGTGAGGAACATGTGTGCTTTTACATTGAGCGAAAGAGGAGAAGATGGGTACAAACAGAGGGCCTGTCACAAAAAATTGCAAAAGCAGATGGCACAAAATTTTAGAGCTGCAGTTTTTCGGACGATAGAGTTGCCATGGCTACCTGCTACCCACGCATGGAATCTTATCTCCTGCCTCAGACGTCACAGAAGCTTTTGGCCACAGGACCTTGTTTTCCAAAAAGAGTGCTGGCATAAAAAAACCATATCCTAAACTAGTCCTGCTAGGCATTGCGGGATAGAGCTGCATGTTTGTACAAAGGTGGAGGGGTATAGGGTTGACACCAAGAGATGGAGAGAGACCAGGGCATGTAGGAGTGCTGATCTAGGATCAGGTTTCCTTCGTCCATATCCTAAACGTAGCCATTATGACTTAAACATCAAAACTCATCCTAGATCAGCTCTCCTGCTCTGAGAGGCTTTATAAAATAAAATAAATCTGGACCAGAAGGCCTTGTATGAGACACACAGGCTACCACAAGCCATGCCCTAGTCTGGACTTGATCTATCAGTCAAATCTGTGCTCTGTACACGTGCTATTGGGTGCATCACTCACTAGCCCTTCAGTCTTTGTACTATTTTACCCTGTATGAGACATTCAGGGGCTCCAATACAGAAACACTTGCCTTGCTTTATCTGTCCTTCCTGGCTGTGTGTCTTCTCCTTCCTCTTATTAATCTGGTGACATGTAGTAGCTAGACAAACGCTAATATCTACCTCACCGCCACCAATTGTTCTGGGGTTTATACGCTTGTTCTTCTCACTCAGATCCGATGGGAGAGTCCATTGGGACTGTGTGGGTAGAGGTAATGTGTCACCTATTCTGACTGTTACTAAAACACTCTTTTTGCCTGACTGGTAAATTGGGTCGGACCTGAATTCATCCACTTGCTTGTACAGGTGCAGTCATTTTAGGGGTCCCCAGCACTTGTACAGGTGCAGTCATTTGATGAACTCACCATTGCTGTTACTGTACTAACAGAATCTATGCCAGCCAGGTAAAGGGATCAGAACACTGCTGTCAAACTGCATTTATATTCACACCTTGTTTACAATAGTGACCTGCTGGAATGGATGCAGGTCTTGCCAGCTTTTGTAAACAATGGCTCTTCCTAATTAAAAAGAAGACTTGGTTCTTATAAAGAAAAAAATACCACTCTTATTATTAAAGTATATTGTTGACTTAACTTTATGGCTGATTTAGAAATATGAGGTAAGTGGCATGGTCCATTTATCGGTTTAGTAATTACTTAATCGATTATATCTACTGTTTAAATTGTATATAATTGTTTTTCAAATTGGATCTAAGCATGGATAATTACAAGAAGACTGATGTGTCTTTGTAATAAAATCTCTAATAACTGTACTCACCATTGTTGATTGATGTCTGAATGAGAACATTAGTTCCGCGTGAAGGTAACGTTTTGTAAGAAGTGGTGTATGTTGAACTGAGAGTGATATATTATAATATTGATGAGAAAATGAGACTTACATTCACCTCAGAAACCAAAGGACAGAAAAAAATCTGCACAGTCCTTCCACCGCTCTTGCATCTCAAGACTCCTTAATCAGGAGTTTGGCATGAACTCCTTCAATCATTTTTTGTGCCTGTCCTAGTATTTTACATTCAAATTGTAAGATAATGTGAGGGGAAATATTTGAGTCACTATAGACACCCAATTATTTGCGACAGACTAATTTCTACAGACCCCAGGTATCCATACTGCATATCTTTTAGCAGGCAATGCAACAGCATTAGTGTATTTACTCTTTTGATATTAAAAAATTATTAGCTCTGCAGTGGTAATAATACAGTTGAGTAAAGCCCTGCAATAGCCCGCATACAATAAGCATATCTGCTATACCTTATCGACAGAGCTAGCACCAGCTACAGACGCCCAATAACAGCAGTCTTTCTGGCCCTAACAGTCAAATAAATTCATGATAAGAACGGCTCTGTCCTGGAGCTTTCTGTTTCCCTCTCTCCTTCCAGACTGAAAAAAGAGAGTTTTTCAGCTCAGAGTCTTTCAGCAAACACAGAGCTATGAAAACCTGACCGGAATGCCTATGAGGTTTTTTTAGCCAAACAGCCCTGTGAATCATGAGTTGGCGTTGTGTCTGTGTGACTGTACTATATAAGACAACGCATACTTGCCTTGCATCACACCCCCACAACACTGCATTACCGCTAGGCTAGGCTCTCTCTCTCTCTCTCTCTCTCTCTCTCTCTCACACAAAGAACAAGGTAGGCTAATAGTTGCACTGTTAATTCAACTGTAAGAGATTTAATTTGATGTACACTATCAGAGTTGTTCAACCCTGGACTTTTCACTGTGCAAACATCAGGGCAGCATGAAATGGGTGATTTGAACTTGCTTTCATTTTACGTATCTATTTCTGAAGTCCTGAAACCCTCCTTCCCTCGAATGTGACTTTACATCATTTGTTTTTAATTTATGAAGGATTCATCTATTTCTTGTTGTAGGCAGAGCTCAAAAGAATATCATTCAGTTATACAGCATTTGTGTATTATTTTCACGGTAGGCCTACTTAAATATGAGCCACAGTAGAGCAGTTTACAGACCCCTGACAGCATTCTTTGTTATATGGATTTCTCTGAAGATGGGATTTCTCCAGGGAGATATCTTTGGAGAATGTATTTTTTGCAGTAACTGTTGTGCTGGGCGATTACAGTTTCGGCGGAGAGGACGCTGGATATATAAAGGACTGGCCAAAAAGCTCGGCGCAAATCCAGCATAGAGACGAGGATGAAACTGTAAAAAGGGCTCCCGCAACGAGCAGCTTACACGCAGCTTGTCGTCGCCCTGTTAACTGTCAACCGCATCGCAAAAGAATGCTTTTTGTTTCAACGTAAATTAACGGTTTCCTTGAATAAACGGTTTAGGTTATTTGCATTTTTAATCTAGATCGTATCTTAAACAGCTCATAATTAGCCTACTCAAATTTCAGCTCTTGTTTTGGTCACGGGTATTCTATTATTTCATTTCACGTTGAAATTATTCAATGGTGCTAATTATCGGAAAGAGAGAAGGTTGAATTCAATCAACATTATTTCCATAACCTTGACTTTGAGATAAATTTAAATGTTTTATTTTTTTTACATTTTTGGTAAGACAAACCGTTGCCTTTAACGCCATGCTTTCACTGTTAAATAGTCAATGAATGATAATTCCTGTAAGAATTGAGACACCACCACATTGGTGACAGCTGTGTATGATAGTTCCATCCTGTCAAACCTCACCTGTCGGTCATGCCTAGACGTCAACCTGGGTAACAGTGAAGTCAACCCTGGATAGCAGGCACAGCTCATTCAAACTCATTCATCCAGCGACGTAACAGTAGTGTATACAAAAAGGCATCATCGAAGAAATACAACAACAGAAGAGAAGAAAAGACACATCATTCACAGGCAGCTACATCCTATCTAGTAATGACACAATGCAGTTCAAAGTGTGGTGGGTAAGCTCTAATACAAATACATTCTTTCTATAACTATTATAAACTTGACTATCTTGAGTACACAGTTCAACAAGAGCACAAACCATGAGGACCATTCGTTTATTCCCTCTCTTCTCTTCTGCTTTCCTGATTGATCAGCCATGCTGTTGAGTCATTTCACTGGGTATCTTACCCTGTTGAATTCCTCCATGACGAAGGTGGTTGAATGACAGGTAACCCATATACCAATCTACCAAAAAATACTTTTTTCTTGATGTCTATCCCCGGTGGAAAAAGATGCTACACAAATGCTCCCTTTCGGATTCCTTTTTTCGTCTATGCCCCATTTCTTTCGTATAAAGAGCCAAGGATAAGACATTTACTTTACATTTCTATCACAAAATAAAATGTGAGCCATAAGCCAGTTGTACTAATGACTGAAATCCATCTTATGTCAAAAACTTGTTCAACAAATATTCAACCAAACAGAGTTGCTTACGTGTCACAAGTGAGCATGCGCGTCTTGCCAAAGCTATACCCAAAACACTACTTGCTAAAAGTAATGATGTCATTAATTTCACTAAATGTCACTTTCAAATGAAAGCAGTTGGGATATGGCAGCACTCCCAAAGATGGAGGAGGCATCATTTCACGTCTTTACTGTCTAAAACAAATCATCTAAAAAAAAATCTGAAATTCAACTACAACCGTTAGCCTTCCTCCGATCAAAGGCAAGAGGTGAGAAAACTAATAACACCACTCATCAATATCCTTGTGCACCAGTAACAATTAAAACAGAGAAAAAAGAGACGTCTTTCAGCTTTATTCTTTGTGGTTGTTATATCAGTCATTATCTTGTTTTTGCTGTTAAGTCAATTTGGTGTCCCTTAACTTATTATTTTAACTACACAAATTAATTGAGGTTCGTGACTTGATCAATTATTAAAGTGTAATATTAAAATATTAAATGATAGCCTATCGTTGAATCGATATTTCAGTTCGTGAGAAGTTGTCTGACTCATGACCTCGCGCAAGGCTGATAATTGGATAGTTGACTAGCCTATACTCTTCACCAACAATACTGACAGTTGCATTGTCCAATGGGAGCTCAAAATCTACCGGCATATTAAACAAAGCACTTCCATTGGTTGGATCATGCACGGTGATGGGTTAGATTGCTTCACATAAAACCTCTGATTAGACTTCGTTTCTATTCTATTTCCGAGGTGGATAGTGACGGAGTAGGAGGTCTTACCAACAAATTCCGAGACCGGGTAGCCGTACGACTTTGCGCTCATAAATCAGTCGGAGAATCGAGGCACCTCCAAAAACGGTCACATATGGATGAAATGGAAGAAGAATTAAAATGTCCCGTCTGTGGATCTTTTTTCCGGGAGCCGATTATTCTGCCTTGCTCTCACAATATTTGCCTGGCTTGTGCTCGGAATATTTTAGTGCAGACCCCCGATGCTGAGTCTCCGCAGAGCAGCCGAGCTTCTGGCTCGGGGGTCTCCGACTATGATTACCTTGATTTGGATAAAATGAGCTTGTACAGTGAGGCGGACAGCGGCTATGGCTCATACGGGGGCTTCGCTAGTGCGCCGACCACCCCTTGCCAGAAATCCCCGAATGGGGTGCGGGTTTTCCCCCCTGCCGTCCCTCCTCCCCCTTCCCAACACCACTTGCTTCAACATCCCGGCTCCTTACCCCCTATCCCCCGCAACTCCTGCATCACCTGCCCGCAGTGCCATCGCAGCCTCATCCTGGACGACCGGGGGCTCCGCGGTTTCCCCAAGAACCGGGTGCTGGAAGGGGTGGTCGACAGGTACCAGCAGAGCAAAGCGGCCGCGCTGAAGTGTCAGCTTTGTGAGAAGAGTCCAAAGGAAGCCACGGTTATGTGCGAGCAGTGCGACGTGTTCTATTGTGACCCATGTCGCTTGCGATGCCACCCTCCCCGCGGTCCGCTTGCCAAGCATCGCTTGGTTCCCCCGGCACAAGGCCGGATAAGCCGCCGGACTAGTCCTCGGAAAATCTCTACATGTACAGAACACGAACTGGAGAATCTGAGCATGTACTGTGTTCAGTGTAAAATGCCCGTTTGCTACCAATGTTTAGAGGAGGGAAAGCACTCCACGCATGAAGTCAAAGCTCTTGGAGCCATGTGGAAACTTCACAAGGTAATGTTAACCCTTAGTGTTTAAAAGCAGCTCTCATTATTATGATCGTATTCATTGTAAATATCTAGCTTTGCATCAACGAATATTTAATATAAGTAGGCCTACACACAGTGTCGTTTTGCCAGTTAATATGTAAGCGCTATACGGAGATTCCATTGCTATTACAGTGTAACTTTATTACAGCGTAAGCGACGTTCATTCTTGCATGGAATCTGAACTGACTGTTAGGACTCCGGTAGGCTACTGGCCTAATAGATTTAAATCACTTAATCTGCTTTACTCTAAAATAAATCGTCTTTGTTGACCGTTTGTGCATTTTAGACTTGGCACGGGGGTAATTTTTCATGGTTATTCATCGATATTTCTTACCCCAAAAATGTGTTATTGTGTGCATTATTACCCCGAAAAGCAATGTTTTACATTAGTCATGTTACAACCTGTAAATGAGAGGATATTGTATTTTAAAGAGGTAGAACAAACATCAATGTGAGCATTAATACACAATTGTTTATATACGCTTATATATAAACACACACATTTTAAGCAGTCATAGGTTGCCTGTGAGTAAGCAAGTGCGTTTGCTTGGTACGACGTCAACTTCTATTTGAGATGCCGGTGGGACCGTTGCTTTCCGCGCGTAATAAGCCACAGCTACTGAGACTATTAACCATCTGTACCAGTAGCATGATTTATTTTGCAGTTCTTGACATGAGAAGAATCAGCTCACCACACTTTAATTTTAGCCAGACAGTCCATTTTGGGAATAAAAAATACTTTGTGCATCTACGTGTGTCACTTATATTACATACCTTACGCATTCAGAAAATTGTGTGCTCCGCTTTTAACGGTACTACGTACGACATTGCACCGCTTTCATTCCTGCATCTTGGTTGCCATTCTGTTTAGCTGGTTATGTCATTACCTCGTAGTTCTGGACATTGCATTTTGGTTCATGTAACGCGAACATGAAGCGCAAACGTGACATTTCACAGTGGGTTGGACAGTTGGACCATATAACTACGGCTGTAAATAGCCTCACGAGCCAGTTAACCCTGTCCCCTGTCCCCTGTCATGTTGCTGGCCCCCGTCAGCTTGACTGTTGAGATGTGTGTGGGGATTCTCCACGGCGGTGGAACCACATGCGCGGTGCGGTGTTTGTTTTGTGAGGGCTTGATCTGGTAGGACTCCCCTGGAAGATTCGACTCAGAATGAATAAGGGCCCCCAGAAAACCTCCCTTTGAGTAAAGCACTAAACGGTGTTACCATGGAGATGGCGTGGAGAGAGGTGGTTCTTTGTCCGCCTGTTGGAGTAACAGCGGCGCCAAAGTGCTTCAGAGATCAGTAAAAGCCACAGGTCAGGTCCCTGTAGTGAGCGCTGACACGGCCTACTGCAACAGCTGTGCCCCTGTCCCTTAGTGGAGACCCGATCGCAAAACCCCCCAAATGTAATCCGAGTCCAGCAGCCCTTCCCCTTACATTCTGAATTTAACACGGTGGAAGGCATTGTATGTTAATTCAGTTGAGGTTGAAAGCAGTCCTTCATGTTTAATTGAACATTCCATTGTCAAGCTTTTAAAACTTTGTTTGAAAAAGGACTCCACTCCACCCCTGCCTTTAGTTGTCTTTCAGTTGTTCAAGATGCCTACTTTGTGACCAGCAAAAGAAAAAATAAATGAGACTGACCAATGCAAACTTTTTTGTTCCTTTTTTTTTTTTTTTTGTAAGCGCAAAGTGGCGTCTGGACTCTGGAAGATCAGATGGTTGGTATTTAAATGCAGTCTGTCTGTGTGACCCAGGTGTCAGCACGGTTCATGTGGATGTTATTTGGGTCTTCAGCCCTTAGTCGGCCCTCAGACTGCCCATCAAAGGGGCAGATTAAGCGCCATTCTCTGCCGTTAATCCCCGCCTGCGCGGACGGCCCACACCTCATCACTCTCAGCACCAAGCGGGCGATTACACAGTGGTTCTGGAGAGGTCCAAATATAGCTGCTTATGTGTCGCCCTCATTTCAGGGACTTGGGTTCCGCAGTTACATCTTGTAATTAGCACTGGGGCTTAGGCATATTCAGCAGGCTGATATTATGACATGAACAGCCTGATAACTGATTTGTCTGAGGGATAATCTAAATTAGTATTTTAATTTGACCTGGAGTTTCTGCCTCTAAACCAGTGGTCGCGACCCTGTTCCTGGAGATATACCGTCCTGTAGGTTTTTAATTTCAACCCTAATTTGGCAAACCTATATTCTACTAGTTAGCGGCTGAATGAGATCTCTAGCTGTTGAATGAGGTGTGCCTTGTTTCGGTTGGAGTGAGAACCTACAGGATGGGAGATCTCTAGCTGTTGAATGAGGTGTGCCTTGTTTGTGTTGGAGTGAGAACCTACAGGACGGTAGATCTCCAAGAACAGGGTCGGGGACCACTGCTGTAAACAGACACAGATGCTATTGATGGTACGTGCATTGAAAGATTTAATGTGAGAGACCATTTTGCTAATCAAAACGACTAATGCAAACGCATATACAGGGTCCTTCGTGCGCACAGACGCTTTAACGCATAGAGCGCTGCTCAATCTTGCGGTTGCGCTCAGCGTGGAGCTCCGTGTCCTTCTATAGCACCTGCTGGAGGAGGCATTCTGTCTGGCTGTCTTGCGACCTGTCATCTGGAGCTGTTGTGCGTGGAAGCTGAACAGATGGACGAGCTGAGGGCAGGCTAGCTGGCAGGCACACCGGCAGCTCTCAAACCCAGCAGATATTCCTGGGGCTGAGCAAGATGGGAAGAGAAAAAACTCTAAAGATTATGGCTGACTAGCCTCCACAATGTCCGCTTCCAGAGACCATAGTTCATTACATTACATTACATTACATTCATTTAGCAGACGCTTTTATCCAAAGCGACGTACAGTAAGTGCATACAGAAAGGTCATCGAAGTAACTACAGAACAGATAAGAAAGCACATTCTTCCCATACAGTAGCAGCTATCCCTAGTAATGAACACAATGCAGTTCACAGTGAACTGGGTAAATCAGCTCTAATACAATTATATTCTAAATATTATAAACTTGAATACCTTGAATACACAGTTCAACAAGAACACATACCATGAGTCCTAGATAAGTATTAGTCCAGGTGGAGTCTGAAAAGGTGCGTTTTCAGGCCACGACGGAAAGTAGGCAGGGTTGGCATGGAACGTAGGGGAATGGGAAGTTCGTTCCACCACTGGGGAGCTTGGGTGGAAAAGCTCCGCAGTCGGGACGAGCGAGTGCCATTTACACGGAGGGGGGGAAGTGCAAGTCGCCCTGCAGTAGATGAGCGAAGCGGTCGAGCAGGAACATAGTTCTGGATCAAGTCCTGCAGGTAGACAGGGCCTGTCCTATTGGCTGCAGTGTATAGGCCAGGGTCAGAACTTTGAACCTGATCCTGGCTGCAACTGGCAGCCAGTGGAGTGACCTCAACAGGGGGGTAACATGTGAACATTTCGGGAGGTTGAACACAAGCCGGGCAGCTGCGTTCTGGATCAGTTAGTTCATCTAGTTCATCTACTCAGATGATCTGCTCTGCTTTGCCTGTGTGCTGACTGCATCCGTGTGGAAACCCGTACATTTCTGTACATATCCTGTGTGGTTATTTTTTCTTATGGATCTTGCAGTATTGTTATAGGCTTCAGGTGGTTAAGGAACCATAGCGCGTAGTAAATATGTTATTGGTGGTTTTGCGCCCTGTAGTAGTGCAGTGCACTCTACAATCTATTAGTCTAGTACTATCAACCCTGATAAACTGTTATTCGACAATTTAATTAATAATGATTGACTATGGCATCTGCAATTTTCAAGTGCAACACACCGCTCATAAAATGTTTTTTTCTTTTGGCCGCAATGAAAAATGTCCCTTTGTTGTATTTCTTCATTCAGTTATGCAAAGGAGTGCATTATTAAGTCCATTGTTCCATTGTTCCATTTCGAGCGAGACGTTAAAGAGTAAAATCATTGGGGTTAAATAAATTGTGTTGCCGAGTGAGATGCCATTCGAAGCACAATGGAGCAGTCCATCTCTAATGCTAATCAGCGTGTTCCCAGGGCGTTTAGTATAAGAGTAATGTGACGTTCCCGTCGCCGTAGCTGAGTTTTCCGTGGCCGTGCAGTAATGAGTGTGATATCAGTCCCCTGCAGTCCGGGCTTCTTCCCAGCTCCAGGGAGCCCTGCATCATGTAGTTGATGACACATATTAAGCTCACGACATGGGGTCGGTCGGTCCACATTCTCCTGCTGTACCTCAGATTGTGTGAACTCCATCAAAAACCAGTTCCAGAATGATATCCATATACATTGAATATGTAACTTTTTGGAAAATAATAAAAAAATAATTCCAACAGCCCAGCCCCCAAACAAAAAGTGCAACAAAAAAAAGATATAATTTATCCATCAGCTAGATACTGTTTGAATATCTTAAAATTTGCCTGGAAGTGGCCTTCACGGGGAGCCAATACATATCCTTGATTGAACTGCTGCCATGCCAAGCCACATGCGGTTGTTTCATTAGAGTCTGCTCCATATCCCTGGCTGTGCACTGACCACCCTCTGCTCGGCTTCCTCTGACATGTCACTTCAGCAAGTTTTTCCATAAATCGTGCAATTATTTTCCTCTAGAATTTTGCCAGGAACATCTGGATGCAAAATGTGCTGTTTACCCATGGAAATCAAGAATGAAATTAGAAACTGCATTTCAATAAGACATCTTATTAAATGTAGATAAATTAAATGACAAACTAAGCTGTATTTGAGTATAAAAAGAGGAGACTCTGTTGTACCATAGCTCAGTGTGAGGCTAAAATCCAGACTGATACTACAGCATAGCGTAACATTGAAACTCTAATACTATAATAATACAGGCAGTTTGGCTAGCCACCATCTGGTCCTCCATAACTGTTATACCTGTAGCATTCCGTATGGCTGGTTCCATAGCCCTGTTCCTGCTTAGCCCACCAATTAAATGCAGGGTCAAAGGCCACTACCCAAGGATCTGATGCTAATGGAGTACATCAGGTAATTGGCTGGCCAATTAAAGATCTTACGAAAGTGTGTCACTCACCCAAGGATAGCAGCAACAATAGCATTCGCTGTTGAGAACCCTTAGCATAGCGTGCATTTATTTACTTCTGAAACATAAAAAATACAGCAATGCATTCTTCTCACAGTTTATTCCTTTTATGACTCATAATTCGTAGCGCTGGTGCGTTCGCTGTACCGGGGTCCCCGTGGGGACGTGTTTCACTGAAACACGGACTGAAAGCCAACTTTACCATGGGGTGGGCAGTAACTCTACCAATGAAGAAACTAAGTGACTCTGCTCCAGCTAATCCCGGTGTCCCAGGGTAAAGCATTGCATCAGGTGCCATTTGGCAAAATGTTCCCCTCTCGTATGTCCTTGAGGCGTGAGATTAGAGGATTTAGATTATCTCGCCCCACTGCTGCATGAATAAATGCAACATCCTGGCGGCTCTTGACTGATTTGAAATCTCAGCCCAAGCGCTGTGACTTTGCAGAGGTTCTAGCTTCTTGTTTAAAGCTCGCAGGATGATTTTGTTTGTGTGGGGATTCAGTCTCATGGCGGGATGAGGTTCATAAGGTACAGCGGATGACGCTAATGTTCCTGTGTTCACTCCCACCAAACGGTCTCTTTTGGGTCTTTTCCAGCGGTAGCGATGCCTTCCAATTTCCAATTTCAGACTCGCTGAAATGAAAAACACCCCCGGGCCCCCTTATGTCATCTTCCTGCTGGTGGGGGCAGGGGGGGAGGGGGCGGGGCTGAGCAAGGATGTGAATATCAAACGTATGTTTTTTTATATCCCCCCCTTTTTTTTTTCTCTCCAAGCTGGGCTTCTTCTCTGAATGGGAAGGCCATGAACATCCTTGCTTCCATGGCAACCAAAAGTCACTCAGAGATGGGGCGGCAGTGGGGGCGGGTGGCAAGTATGTCAGCGATTTCTCCAGTCTCCCTGCAGCCGAGTATGCACAGCTTGGGGCTGTCGTTGGCATCCTATCAGGGATTGGGGATTGGGAGGAGGGGGTAAAGCCTGGCTGCTCACAGCTACACCCTGTATCTCAGCCCTCATTTATCAGTCGTGTAGAATTGCTACTTCATTAGTCCTGAAGCACAGATTTAGACATTTTTGGATTTTGGAGACAAGTGGAATTAATTAAATCGGCATTCCTGAGAGGTTTTATTGATAAATCCCAACTGCCGAAGAACCCGCGCGTGGCTAATTACGTCTGGCTGTGTTTAGCTATATATGAGCAACATATCCCATTAATTTTAATGTGTTCTTTCAATATCACCATTGTGAAATACTATGCCCCAGCAGTGAATACAAATGAACATTTATATCTATGAATCTAAAAATTGAAGATGCTGCATAAGCTAATTAGAAAGTTTTAAATGTTTTGTTTGGGGGTGTGACAGGGAAGATTAACTCACAAATTAAATAACGAATTAGTGCTCCATCCATTTCAGATGCCCACATCGTATAAAAGCAATAGGTTAATCTGAAGATGGAGACAAGAAATTCAAACTCATCCATCATACCAAAGCATACAACTTATTCTACCGCTCCTCTGAATGGATTTGTTGTCCTAATGAATAATAATCTCTGATTGTACCAGTCCACAGCAGTCAAATTTACCTTCACTTTCTCTGTGGACTTGATTGTAACAGAACTACTATTATTCCTGTTTGCACACAGTGGATTTCATAAATATCATTAGACCAATATGTGGTCACGGAGATGATCAAACCAAATGGTTTATTTTACTTAATTTGCTTGTTTATATCTGCCAATGCATAAATTAACAATGTACTGCATATAATACTGTATATTGGTAAAAGGGTTGAGGAAGATGTTCATAGGAACATATTTCTTTACAGAAGATGGATGAAAATTATTCTTCAAATAACCCTGCCTCTATGCCTTTACTTTAATCGGTTATTAAAATGTATTTTCAGATGGATGCAACACATTTTTTCTGTTGGCACATTGAATTGAACTGTGTTTGAAAGTCAGCGTGCTGGAACAACTGTCAAGAAATAATGCATTGTTGTTTTTCAACCACATTTTCATATGCCTGGTCGTGTGTGTGTGTGTGTGTGTGTGTATACATTTCCACCCAGCTACTATGTTGATGAATCACACAAATTGTTCGGAAATGTAAGTAGTGTTTGTGCATGGCTACACTTGATAAACGAGGACCCAGGCGAGCAATGTGCTGGAGTCAATGCTGACCCGATATAGCACAATGGCTTTTCCATTGCATTACCCCCAACCACAGCTGTTGCACAGGACATCATACCGAGTGCTGGTGACTGCCCAGGTCAAGACAACTGACTTCAGCTGCTGTCCAAGACAGCAATTTCCAGGAAAAAATAGACTTCCTCTGTTTATTTATTAGTATTGTCTACTGCTTCTGTCTACTGCTGTCTTCTGCTTCTGTCTTCTGCTGTCTACTGCTGTCTACTGCTGTCTACTGCCCCCCCACACACACACACACACACACACACACAGCTCTGCTGATAGTAGGCCAGCAGACTGAGCAGGTAAAACCCCACTAAAACAGATGAAAAACTATCCCGAACCTGAATTAAGCCACACAGGCTGGCCCCAGCTCTGCAATTAGATAGCGATAGTAGAGATGGATTCTGTGAGCGCCCTGCTGTTACCCCTGCTCGCTCGCATGCTGATAACATTCCAGTAAACTGTCAAGACTTCAAGCAATTAAAAAAAAGTCAACACGCAACGTTCATCTCCGGAGGTGGCTCGACCGGTATTAAACTCGCATATAATGAATTTCACGTTGAAAAGCCAATTTAAAAGACGGCAGACAGAAATAGAAGCATTCTGGTGCTGACACTATAATTAGATATTACCTCTCCGCACAGTGCCCTCTCATGTGTGTACAATGATACCATAGAGACTACTAATTTTCTATTCATCCTCTAATCAGACTCTATACGCATCATAAAGAAAAGAATAAAGTACTCCACGTGAAGAAACCCCCCAGATCCGGAACATTCTTTCGATGTCAGAGTGAAAGCTGTTGTAAACCGCGTCAACTGAATCGAGGTCACTCGTTTGTTCGCTGACAATTGAGCTGATTAATTAGCGAGGGACATAACATTTCAGAGAGTAGGGAGTGAGGAAAAAAACTTATAATTAAACCTCCCGTCACTGTGACAGGAGATCAATAAGCACGAATCAGACTGGACCTTGGTAGGCAAGGCGATGTACCTGTTCCTCAGTTCCTGCCAGCAGGGGTGTTTTGCCCTCGGTAATTTAGCGAAAAAGGGAGAGTGTCTTCTTCGGCGTACCCCCAGTCTCTGCTCTGCCATAGTTCTGCGCGTTTGATCGACACGGCGCACTGCTGCTAAGATCTTCTGCAGCCGTAGACAAAACATCCGGGTACTTGTGGGTTGTCTGTCGCCACTTTTTAATTTACCTTTGTTTTTTAGTTAGGGTTAGGCTTACTTGTTTTACTTGTGGGTCATTTGTTTATTAGTTAGATGGTATTTAAAATGTTTTTTCGTACTTGTGGGTTATCTGTCGCCTAACTAAAAAACAAAGGTAAATTAAAAAGTGGCGACAGATAACCCACAAGTACCAAAATGCGCAAAGAATGAGTCCAGGAGGCTGAACGCGACTCTGATGAATGTTGAATGTCTCGATTCTGTTCCTTAGTGTAGACATTTACGGGACTTAAACTGGTTCCTTTTGAAAAGAGGACGGCAGCACAGTTGTAGCGGGGTTGATTTTCTTCTCTAAAATACCAAAAATAGGCAAATAAATACCCAGACAAGTCAGACACACTCCATGGGAACCCCGCGCTTTCCCTGCTATGGGAGAATGGGATTCAGTGTCAGTCAGCTTTTTGGGCCCAGCAGTGCTGACTCTGCTGAGTGAATATGAAATTACCTGCCAGCCATGTCGGGGAAGCCACAACTTAAGTGAAACAGAGCAGTGAAGATGAGTTCACATTGCATCTCAAGTAAATGTGGCCTTTTGGTTTCTAGGGGAAAATGTTTAAATTATGAATTGTGCCTCTCTGATTTAAAGCCCACGTCTCATGAAATGTAAATGTTTGGTAAACACGATTTAATTGACAATACAAAATTGTAGATGAATTGCTTTAGTAGTTTTTCTCGTGGGATTTGTCTCTACTGGTGGATGAGAAAGGACCAGGATGAAACTACATGCATGTCAACTAAATAATAAAATAAGAACATTGTGTTGTAAACCAATGATCTGTAAAGTGAAGGCACTCTATGGATTACACTATGAAGATCTCAAGCCACTTTTGAGAGTTTTGTTGTGGGACAAAACTTTTTTTTACTTAAAACAGACATTTTAAATGGTTAATAATGGATAATAGTAATAATAGATTGCATTTATGTTGCACAATATGTGAACTACCAATGTGTAGCACCCATAGACTGTAGGTAGCACCCTCCTGGGTGATGCATGGCAGCCATTTTGTGACAATGCTCACCCCTCAACTGGGACGGAATTATTGGGTCCGTTTTCTTGGGGGATGATTACGTGGCCAGATTGGCAGAAGATCGCCCCCTACTGGCCCACCAACAACCAGGTACTTTAGTAACCAAACCTAATGTCAGCTATCAGACAGAAACTTCCCACACACCCCTTCTGAACACGTAACACGTTGTTGGTTGAACAGATACGCACAGTGTTGTCTCTGTAGTGCACACCCCTAGTAAAGTAGCTTTGTTACAAATGGATCTGAAGCACATCCGAATCGGGAAAGAAAATGTGAACGATATTGATATCATGACACGAGTTCAAACGCAGGCTGAATGAGCAGTGTGTGATCAACTCTAGTTATACTGAGTGCCGGAGACTTGCAGATTGATTACACTTCATTAGTGGTGTGATAGTCTTACCCCAGCTGGCGTGTAAAAAGATTAACTGTGTAAACGTAATGAGAGAGAGGCTGAAAATGGGAGAGCAACAGAGTGAGAGACCCAAAGTGTCTCCCTAGCTTCTGCCAACTTCCACTGATTCTTTGGCCTTCAATTCAGGCTCTGATTTATGAAGTCACTTTGGGAGAATGGAAGAATTTTTTATTGTTTTTCTTGATTAGCAAGGTTGCCAGTTTACCAACAATGAGAAACTATGATTAAAAGTTTTCATCTCCTTATTTTCTGTTCATGGGCTGTCATTCTGGGTTCAGTCTCCCAGCAATGGTTGGACAGGATATTATGGTGGCCAATTCAAATATCTTTATGGTCATATTTACAACAAGTGGATTTAGCATCGTTAGCATAACCAAAAGCGTACTGTCAGAACCTCAGAGAAAGCATCAAGAGCAGCGGTGCAGTACGTATAAGAAATATGCCTGTACCTTAAAATAAATGTGTCAGGAGAGAACCCCAGTTATCAGCGGCATTCCCAGGCGGGGTGCTTCCTTTTGTAACTTCCTGTCGTCGCGGGAAGAGTTGAAAGCAGGCGTGCGCTCTCCCAGGAATGTGAGCGCTACACCCACGGTTGCTCTTGACGCTGAGCGAACACGGCAGCAGAACCGAGGACCCGCTGTGCAGGACTGCAGGAGAGCCGCAGCCCCAGCACGGGTGCTACCGGGGGGAGGGGTACTTCATCTTTATATGCGCGGATATCACCACCTGTTTGGGGTTTCTTAAAACGTGCTTCCGTAATTACCCACTCCCTTAGCAGAGAATGCTCCGATAATCTCTTCGGCATGCTCCCAGTGGAACTACATCCCATTGTGTGTTAAGACTTCTTAGAGTGAGTTTAATTCTGATTTAATTCTAGGTTTAAGTCCTACACAAGACATTCCTGCCTGGGTCAAAACTGTGGCCTAACTGAACATCATTTCTTATTCTCTGTCCCTCTAGAGTCCGACAGAAACCCTGGTGCTGAGCTACCCTCAGCCCAGATTGGATCAGATTAATGCTGTGTGACACGCTCACTAGAGATAAGGACAAACCCTTAACTGTGTATCTGACTGGAGTAGAATGTGTCTGTTCCCTCTGTATTATCCACTTTCCTGTCGCTGGTGTCCAACCTTTCTAGAATCCTTTAACATGACAGTAAATGTCCGGTCTACATACTGATATTTTTACTCAGCGATGATGAGGATGAAGATGATAGTGATGATGAGGAAAATGCCTCGGAGGAGAAAAGAACATCGATTTTGTTTTCTGTGTGAAACCATAAAACTGTCAGTGCATCTCACTCTGCAGTTGAAAGTGGATTTAAGTTCTGAACAAGAGCCTTTGCCCTAAGCCGCACGCAATCCACCCGTATCACTTTACACCTGAAACAGTTGAGTAGACAAACAAAGAAGGAAAGTCCATATTTGATCCCCACCTGCCCGTCCACTCACGTGTGTTCAGGTTTGTGTTAAGAAGAAGTAATAAGCGATGGTGGGTTTCATCTCTCCCGATTCATAAGCAGTCATGAGCCAGTGGATATGAGTTTTTTTTCCCCCGTGACATTTCAGATACTTGACAGTTGAAGGCTTCACTGCTTGCCAGGATCTCTGCTGACCGGCAAAACGCGCGCTGGCATGCCGCAGGGGACCGATACTATTTCTTAGACCTTGCATTTCGAGTGCGCAGACTGTCCTGGAACAAAGGTCTGCGTCTGAATCCTGAGGCAACGGGACAACAGGAACGCAGAGTCCCTCCAAATTGAAAAAGAATGGTGTGACAGAAGCGGACTGAAATTCCGATGGGGGGGGGGGAGGCAGAGAGTGTGTCGGTGCCAGTGTAAATCTAACACTGTTGATGTACATGTTTATATGAGACCACGGTTTCATTTTAGCCGTGAGCTTCTGAGTGTGTGTGTAATCTCAGGTGACTGCTATCGGTACACCGCCATGTCACGCCTGTCTTTACCTTCATTGTACATGACACGGTTTTGCCGCCGCTGGACTTGTAGCATTCTTTGAATCTGAATTTAGCAGGACGCTATGCCGGAGATCCCCTGTTATCGGTGGGAAATTCTCCTGTGATAGATTAGCTCTTTTGCCTGACTGCAGGGGGGGGGAAATGAAAGGAAAAAGGCCAAGAGCCCCGTCTGAATTATTCATCGCCAGCGCGCGTTCCAGTCCGCTTAATTACTGAGCTGATAGTTCTGCAAGTAGGACATCCCAATCACCTCCTGAAATTTGCGCGTTTGCATTAGAATTAATGATGGGCTGGTATAGATACTTCCTCAGAGTATAACCCGGGAATACGATCACATTAACAATGCCTTTCACACTACCTTCATTCCGCTGGATCTGCTTCTGCCCGGACCACGTTTATAAACACGCTTAATTTTACTTTGAAGGTTACAGGCACTGGCTAATTTAAATATATGACAGAAACAATGGTTTAAATGAGCCTTCCTCCATCTGCGGTTATCGCTGTGGCTGATCAAGTGCATGACAAAGTGGCCTTCGTCCTGAATCATTGAATATTTAAAATATCTGAGCTGTGTGTCAGGATTATTCAGTTTCCCTCGAGAGTTCTCAGTTGACCTTCCTGATAAACTAAAGTTTCACAAGTTTAATATGGGGACTGATACACAGGGAACACATTCATGCATTGGCCTGATGAAATAAATATGAACATAACATAACTTAATGAGAACAGGCCATTCAGCCCAACAAAGCTCGCCATCTTTTTACCACTACAGGATACCTAGCGCTCCCCTATGAACTATATAGTGTCCAGCACCATATCAAGCCTGGTCTTAAACACACCCAGAGTTTCTGCCTCTACTACAAGACCACATATTAACGTATTAACTAAGATTAATAAAGATGCTAGTTAACAATGTTTTGTGACTTAAAAAAAAAAAAAAGATGTTACACAAGTACAAAATCACTCAGATATATCTAATAAGCCACTGTTTACTGAGGGAGGAGAGAGGAAGAGGAAGAGGAAGTCGAATAAGGAGAGCAAGGAGATGAGCAGAGGTAGTTTGATAACAGAAGATGGTTGACATCATTTTGAATATTGGCCGGCTGTTGTTCTCAGCAAAGGTCATGATTCATTCATAGAGAATGAATAGCAGAGAGAATTAGTTCCTTTTGAAAGGGGTTAATATGCATTGAAAACATGAAACTTCTTGTGCCGGCTGGTCAATTATAACTTATAGCACTTTGTGTACTAAACATACATTCCAAAATGAATAAAGGAACAAACAGAAGAAAGATGAATTAATAAAAGTAAATAAAATAATGTTAATAAATCAAATGAAAGCAGGGATACACTACACACTGGGGTGGTACCCTATAGGTACATAAATTGTACCCAATACATCATTTATTTGTATCTTTTTTTGCTTGAAAAGGTACTTATTAGTACCCAAATAGAACATTGTTGTACTTTCAAGGTATAAGGTACATTCTTAAAGAAGAAAAATGTACCTCCACTGTACCTTTATTTCTGAGAGTGTATGTGCAATTAAAATGGTTTAACCTTCAGTGTGTGTACTGAGGGTAAAAGGGGTACCAGCGCAGGAGCTGTGGGAATCATCTGCCCGACTGTTTGGGGAATGAGATTTCCCCATGGTCCTCTGCTGTTGCCTGCGCAATGCTGTGGGGGCCTTAGTAACAGCAGCTGTCACGGTTTCCCAGACCAGAGGTCACGGGCCCTCCATTTCCCGTCTCGTCCCTCTCTTCCCTGTTGAGTTTCTGAGCAGCTGGGTGAGAGGAGGGTGAAGCGATGTGCTGTTTTTACTCCGTTCTCATTACAGTAGACTGGAGCTCAGTTCAGTTTAGTAGCCCCCCTCTGGAAACCGGGGCTGTCTTCTGACCCGATAAAGCCGTACACTGTCTTTCCGCTTAACCTTTACAAATAATAATAAAACCCTGCGCTGGGCTGCTTCTGGTCCGCTGATTCCAACAGGGTTTCCCAGAGAATGGGATGAGCACAGAGTTTGTTCCCACCACCATCTTGCTGTGTCCAATGACATGTGCTCACACAACCCCCCCTAACCTCTTCCTCTTTGTAAAACTCGCCATGACTTTTCACACACTTGTTCTAAATACATCATGTAGCATAGTGGTTCAGGAACTGGGCTTGCAACCGTTGCACCCTTGAGCAAAGCACTTAGCCTGAATTACAGCGCAGCAGAGTGGTTATGGAACTGGCCTAGAGTCAAAGGACTGCTCTAATCAATAGGGTGCAAATACCTGCATCTACCCAGGCTCACAACCTCCAAATAAAAGCCGTGAAACAGTTCTTTTGTCTTTTTTTTTTTACATTTGTTTCTGATTTTTCCCTTTTTCTCCCAATTTGGTAGCCAATTGAACCCCTATTCTAATTCAATTCCCCCCATGTAGCAACCGCTTGAGAACCACTGCTACACAACCCCGTCAACCGGTATTAGTAGTAGGAAGGAGGGCGCTACGTCCTCTACAGGGCGCGGCTCCTCGAGCTCCTGACCGTGACCCCACCTCCTCCTGGGTCGTCCGTGCGCAGCGATTCTCTCCGAGCCCCTCCCCCCACCCGGAAGCGGCCGCCAATTGCCGCTTCCACAGGGCACCGGCCACGCTCGGATATGGCAGGACCGGGGCGCGAACCCCGATCCTCGGAGTACACCGTGAAACAGTTCTACTGTGGACCAGGAATACCTGCATACAAATTAAAATGTATATTAAAATGACTGACGGAGGCTATGTAAAGGTCCTCCCTGATTGGCCTGGATAAAACACCGGTGTGGAGGAGTACTTTCAGCACGGCACTCACCCACTAATCCATAGTGTAAAAACTCCTGAAATTGCTCTTATGTAAATGCTAATGTAGGGTAGGCTTCCACGGTGTGGGTGGAGCGGTGAAAGCCGCTAGCCCCGCGAGGCGCACTCGGAAACAGGGATTCTGCCAGGGAAAAACAGTCTACGTTTTTTTCCGGCTGGTCACGTTTGTGAAAGTTATCAGGTGTCAGCCAGCGAGGCATTTTCGCTCCTTGCGGATGCATCCGCTACGATTGAGGCGTGGGCGATTCAAACTGAAGTATCGAGGATCTCGGTGCATCCACTACACAATGAGTGCCATCGACGTGGGATGGAGAAGGACGTTGTATTGGCCCTGAAAAGCGCAATCCCGGCAATTCAGACCGTAACAGGCAACTTCATCTGCATGGCTAGAGATGTTGTGCTCATATAGTACTACTCATTAGGCAGTTCTCCTCAAAGATCATTTTATATAATTAAGCACATGATTAATAGGCCAATTTCATTATTCTGTTTCATATTTATAGCTAAATAGTGAAAGGACTGACAACCTTGTATTCCCCTGTTCACTGAATTTTAGGTGCCCTCGTTACATACTGAGATCTACCCACCATCACACAAAGATACCATTATTTAGGATTATCATACTCATTGCTCACATGGAGAAGAAGTTCCTGAATACAGTTAGGCCCTGGTTTACTAAGACATGTGCAAAAGCTTTTAGATAATTGGTGCAAAACAAATACCATGACCAATCATTGGTCATGTTATTGGTTTTGTGTGTGGTATAAGGTTTTGCACATGCTAAAGGTGTTAGTAAATCAGGGCCTTAATGTGATGTTATCTCCCTGGTTCCTATAGGGTCAGCTGTCGCTGGCTCTGAACATCCTTTCGGACAGAGCCACGGAAGCCAAGGAGTTCCTGGTCCAGCTCAGGAACATGGTACAGCACATCCAGGTACAGTACCACAAGTCCTGGCCCCTTACATCCACAACCACGCCCACTTTCTCAATGTCCCTGCCCCCTTACATCCACAACCCTGCCCGCTTTCTCAATGTCCCTGCCCCCTTACATCCACAACCCTGCCCACTTTCTCTATGTCCCCACCCACACCCGCATGCCCCATTTGTGTGTGGAGAGGGTTTGGCCTGGATTCTGGACCCTCTCAGTATTTTTTGGAGAGAATCCAACAGCAGCTTTTCTTTTTTGTTTGTTCAATTAATTAGCAGATATGATATATTAGCATAGTACTGCTGTCTTTGCAAACTACTCCACATGCTTTTGGCAAGCAGGTACCCCCCCGTCCCATTGATTCATATTTGTAATAGTGACACTGGTCCCAAAGCCAGTGAGCATATGTACATCATCGGCCGGGACCATAAACTGACCTGCGGGGAACGCTGTGGGCTGGGATGGGAGAAGGGGGATGCTTTTGCTTATCTGGTTTATTTTATTTATTTTTCTTTTCTCCTGATTGACTGTGTGGAGGCACACTCAACTACACCGGTAGAGATGCAGCATATCAGTGACTGTGTTGCCATGGTGTTGTTGTCATGCAGCCGGCTGACGCTCCAGGAAGGCCCTTAGTGACGTCAGGGTGGGGAACATTGAAGGTGAGGTTCTTATGGGAGGAGAAAGGAGTGCTGAGGAGAGAAGAAAGAGAAGAAAGGAGAAGAGGAGAGCGCTCTTTTTCCTTCTTCTGCACATTAAACATTCACTTCTTTTCCCACTTGCCGCCCCCGTACACCCTGAAATGTTACAGACTTACAGTCATTTCATCATGTTTCACTCTCCGAGTCTCATTGTCATTCACTGAGAGGGAGAATGTCACCAGTGCAGGTTTTTCACATTACCGTGAGGCTAGCTTGTTGTGGGGCTCATAACGTGCAGTGACTGCGTTAGAAATGTACGCCCATAATCCGGCCAACATCTTAAAAAGGACTTATCCCATTGGTCTGCAGTGTCTTGCATCCCGAGTGTGATGTCAGCCATCTGCATGGCAGCTTGAATCGAGCCCTGCATGGTGATCAGATGATTATGTGTCTGTTGTTGTGGCCCTTGTGTCACTTAATTTGTCTTATAAGATGTTATTAGGTCACTAATACGGTTACCAGTGTCAGTTTGGTCAGATGCTCTTTTACATGGTTTCCTGTCTGCTCTTTTTTTTCTTGGTGTACATCTGTACTGTCTCTCTCTCTCTCTCTCTCTCTCTCTCTTTCTCTCTCTCTCTGCCTGTCTGTACTGTCGCTTTCTCCGCCTGTCTGTACTGTCTCTCTCTCTCTGCCTGTCTGTGCTGTCTCTCTCTCTCTCCCTGCCTGTCTGTCTCTCTCTCCCTGCCTGTCTGTTCTGTCTCTTTCCGCCTGTCTATACTGTAACTCTCTCTGCCTGTCTGTACTGTCTCTCTCTCCGCCTGTCTATACTGTAACTCTCTCTGCCTGTCTGTACTGTCTCTCTCTCCGCCTGTCTGTACTGTCTCTCTCTCTGCCTGTCTGTACTGTCGCTTTCTCCGCCTGTCTGTACTGTCTCTCTCTCTCTGCCTGTCTGTTCTGTCTCTCCCTGCCTGTCTGTCTCTCTCTCTCCCTGCCTGTCTGTTCTGTCTCTTTCTGCCTGTCTATACTGTAACTCTCTCTGCCTGTCTGTACTGTCTCTCTCTCCGCCTGTCTGTACTGTCTCTCTCTCTGCCTGTCTGTACTGTCTCTCTCTCTGCCTGTCTGTACTGTCTCTCTCTCCGCCTGTCTGTACTGTCTCTCTCTCCGCCTGTCTGTACTGTCTCTCTCTCTGCCTGTCTGTACTGTCTCTCTCTCTGCCTGTCTGTACTGTCTCTCTCTCTGCCTGTCTGTACTGTCTCCATCTCTGCCTGTCTGTACTGTCTCTTTCCGCCTGTCTATACTGTAACTCTCTCTGCCTGTCTGTACTGTCTCTCTCTCCGCCTGTCTGTACTGTCTCTCTCTCTGCCTGTCTGTACTGTCTCTCTCTCTGCCTGTCTGTACTGTCTCTCTCTCCGCCTGTCTGTACTGTCTCTCTCTCCGCCTGTCTGTACTGTCTCTCTCTCTGCCTGTCTGTACTGTCTCTCTCTCTGCCTGTCTGTACTGTCTCTCTCTCCGCCTGTCTGTACTGTCTCTCTCTCTGCCTGTCTGTACTGTCTCTCTCTCCGCCTGTCTGTACTGTCTCTCTCTCCGCCTGTCTGTACTGTCTCTCTCTCTGCCTGTCTGTACTGTCTCTCTCTCTGCCTGTCTGTACTGTCTCTCTCTCCGCCTGTCTGTACTGTCTCTCTCTCTGCCTGTCTGTACTGTCTCTCTCTCCGCCTGTCTGTACTGTCTCTCTCTCTGCCTGTCTGTACTGTCTCTCTCTCCGCCTGTCTGTACTGTCTCTCTCTCTGCCTGTCTGTACTGTCTCTCTCTCCGCCTGTCTGTACTGTCTCTCTCTCTGCCTGTCTGTACTGTCTCTCTCTCCGCCTGTCTGTACTGTCTCTCTCTCCGCCTGTCTGTACTGTCTCTTTCCGCCTGTCTATACTGTAACTCTCTCTGCCTGTCTGTACTGTCTCTCTCTCCGCCTGTCTGTACTGTCTCTCTCTCTGCCTGTCTGTACTGTCTCTCTCTCTGCCTGTCTGTACTGTCTCCATCTCCGCCTGTCTGTACTGTCTCTCTCTCTGCCTGTCTGTACTGTCTCCATCTCCGCCTGTCTGTACTGTCTCTCTCTCTGACTATCTGTACTGTCTCTCTTTCTGCCTGTCTGTACTGTATCTCTCTCTTTCTGTCTTTCTGCCTGTCTGTACTGTCTCTCTCTCCGCCTGTCTGTACTGTCTCTCTCTCCATCTGTCTGTGCTCCAATCCTTTGCGTCTGGCTCCTTGTCTGTTTCCATCTCCCACTCTGCCTGTCGCTCTGTCTCTC
This sequence comes from Ilyophis sp. 1 JC-2022, assembly GCA_022702515.1. Lineage (NCBI taxonomy): Eukaryota > Metazoa > Chordata > Actinopteri > Anguilliformes > Synaphobranchidae > Ilyophis > Ilyophis sp. 1 JC-2022. Next base: position 44,874,026 of record CM040406.1, read on the forward strand.
AGTGACCATCGGTCAGCCTGACTTCCTGTTTGTCCGTGTGTGACTGTGGCAGCCAGTCTGAGCCCCTGTCCCTCTGTGTGCCTGCAGGAGAACGGGGTGGAGTTTGAGGCCTGCCTGGTGGCGCAGTGCGACGCCCTCATCGATGCCCTCAACCGCCGCAAGGCCCAGCTCCTGTCCCGAGTCAACAAGGAGCACGAGCACAAGCTTAAGGTGAGAGGCCCCACCCCCGGACCTGTTTGTCATTTGTGGTGCTTGGGGTGATGCACTCTCAAAAATAAAGCTACAGTGGATCTTTTATTTTTTTCTTATTTAGGGAACCAATTTTCCAAATGTACCCTGAAAGTACAATAATGTTCTATTTGGGTACTAATATGTACATTTTACAAGCAAAAAAGGTACAAACAAATTATGTATTGCTGGCTAGAATTATGTATTGCTGGCTATCGGGTACCACCCCAGTGACCTGTGTTTGTACCTTTTCAGGCACTGTGTGTACCTTTCTTGTGAGAGTGTGGGGAATATGCCCGGTGTTCTGGGTTGTTTGGCGATATAATAAGGTGTGGTAAAAAAGGGGGGGAAATAGTGTTGATTATTAGCATGGTGTTTCAGTTTTGTAAGTGTAAAACATTCTTAGTGAAGTATTTGGCACAATACAACAGTATTCCCTACACCAGTGAGTCAGAGCAACGAGCTTATTTCTGTGTGATTTTTATGTTATTCGCTATGTTTTTTGCTGGTTTTCGCTATGTTTTTAGCTATGTTTTTCCATCTCCCAACAGTAGCTGGGTTGTTTGGAGGTGTGATTATTTCACACGTCTTGCTGTTGTAGATTTCAGAGTGAGACTTGCTGTTCTGTGTGGGCAGTGGGCACTACATGCTTTATTTAGAAGTTTAAATGGAAATTCTCCCATTTCTTGTTTGACTGAGCAACGGAAACAAGGGGAGGAGGAGGACAAGGAAACAGACACGGTGTTCCGTCCGTAATTTCACACTTGATTGGTCAGAGGAATTAAGGTTTCACGCAAGCGCTGTGAAGAGACACACACACACACACACACACACACACACACACACACACACATACACACACACAAAACACTTAATCTCTCCCACCACGTGAGGCCAGCAAAAGAGCCGACAGCAGGAGAGAGGCGGTTAATTTAAGTCGGGCACGATTTCAGCCCAGAACACCGAACACGCCTTTTTAATACTCTCACCGGCAAGCTGCCTCCGCTCCAATGAAACATGATAAGAAAAAGTTCAAGTTTAAAGATTGTGCTCTTTAAAGAAGAGCCCAGTAACGGATTAAGTCACGGAAATTCCCTGTTGTCCTCACTCCTCATTAAACCTGTTCGCTGTGCTTACAAAACACTTGGCACACTCGTTCCCAGGTATCACAGCAGTTGCCAGACTAATGAAAGCGTGGTAGTAATTGGGAAGATGTATGAGACTGAGGGTCACATATTCTTTACACACTGAGAAATTGGGGAGACTCGGGTATATCTCTTTATTAACAGTAGGAATTGGAGAGATGGGAGGTAGTGCGCTTTATTTACTTTCTCACTATGCACTGGGTATATGCCTCACTCCAGTAATCTGGTAATGAGAAGGTGGTGCATTTACATGTTAGTTACAGGCAATATTCTGTCGGAGTTGTATCTCAGAGGAAATCCAACATTGGCATGGATCACCATGTGGCTGCTTCTTCACAGCAATGGAGATTAATGGCGTGGGTTTATTAGCAGAGGCGTACATATATGATCTGCTTCTATGCTATATATGACACTAAATTACATTATTTATGAGTGTTCACATTGATTAATTAATGTCGCATTTCCGCAGAGTTGCTTGGGGAATGGCTTTGAACTATTTCATGTATTATTAGTATCACCCAACTATTATTTATTAATTTTAGGACCCTGGTAACCATTTAATAAACGAGCCGTATATACTTCAGCCTTGTTGGTCTTCAGAGATGCAGAGCTCTTATTCCCAAACCGCTCCTCTCCTGCGGTTACCGAGTGGAGCCTTGTGACACTAGAGGCCCAGTCTCCATGGTGACCAGAGACATTGCGAGCGTGTGCGAGACTATCGAGGCACAGTGGCCTTCAGGATGTACAAATAACTGTTTTATGGATATCACACAAATCTGTTTAATCTGATTGCATTTTTAATGCGTGATATATGTTCAGAGTTAAGGGATTTTGTGTGTGTGTGTGCGTGTGTACATGTGTATGTGTGAGTGTGCAGGCGAGTGTGTGTGTGAGTGTGTGTGTGAGAGGGTGGCAGTGTAGTATAATGGTTAAGGGACTGGACATGTAACTGAAAGGTTGCAGGTTTGATTCCCAGGTAGGACACTGCCGTTGTACCCTTGAGCAAGGTACTTAACCTGAATTGCTTCAGTATATATTCAGCTGTATAAATGGATAAACGGATAAATGTAATAAGAAGTTGTGTAAGTCGCTCTGGATAAGAGTGTCTGCTAAATGCCTGTGATGTAATGTGTGCGCGTGTGTTTTGTGTGTGAGCGTGTATGTGTGAGAGTGTGTATGTGTGAGTGGTCGTGAAGCATTAATGATGTCTCGGAGACAGCCCGACCCCTCGGACGCTCTGTCGCCGCTCTATCCCTGTTTCCCGTCTGTGACACATCATCAATCCTCGGTTATCAGGGTTCTTCTGATGAGCAGAAGTGCTCGTGTAACCCCTCCCACCGGCACCCTGGTCCTACACAATGGGTCATCCTGCATGTTTCCACTTCCTGGATTGCTGGGACAAGATTCCGGACTAAACTCAGCCCCATGAGATTGATAGTGCTGCTCTATGTAGGCCAGGTCAGGTGCTCAGCTTTATGTTTTTTTTCGAGATGAATGATGGTGTACAGCGAGGGATTTAAGAGATTTTTCTCCAGCCTTTCTGCAAACCCCCCCATGTAGCTGAGCAGGACGTGACCTTCCCTTCCCTTCCCTTCCCTTCCCTTCCCTGCAAATGAGGGATACAAGGAGGAGAGGTGGACTAAGCAACGGGACTCCCAGTATGGAGTGTTCCCACATGCCTCTGTGGTCTTAAACAGTGCCTCCATGTCATGTCACACCCCACATCCTCAAATAATGCCCACCCTGGACCCTTAATGGATGGGGGTGGGGGGGGGGGGCAGCAGTGGTGGTGTGACACTATTTATAGTCCCCACTCACCACATCGAGATCCTGCATCTCTCTGCATGCCCTCTGTTGCCGTTCATTCCCTCTCTCTCTCTCTCTCTCTCTCTCTTTCTCTCTCTCTGCGTGTCCCCTGCGAATGTTGCTGCTCCACAGAGACCATTACCGCCATCAGCTGCATGCTTTATTGTGATGAAAAACGCCTCACGTCCCAGCGGTCTGGGAGAAGCGCATGGAATAATTCTAGAACCCAAGATCTGTAGCGACAAAAACAACTACGAATGTTTATTAACCACTCGGTGTGGAAAAATTGGCCTTTGTGTGTATGCCGGTCGGCAGCTCTTTAGTCCTTTGATAGAAGCGACATGTGGCGTCGCAATTTTTTCTCTGTGTTTAATACTCATTTGTGTACCTTATCGAAGGGGAGCGCCGATTGCTGGTGGCTTTCTAATTTGTACCCTTTGGGTTTTGTTCATTTAATCAGTTCAGCTATTTCAGTTTCCATTTCAATTGCGCTTTAATGGCAAGGAATTAAACGGGTGGCAAAAGCAGTGGTAATGAGCGGAGAAATATTGTCTGTAGCGCTGAGAGCAGCGTGCATCTCCCTCTACTGTGGGTAGCACAACCCAGAGGTGAAAAGCATGCAGGAAGTAATTACTATCCCCTCTGGCAACCCACCCCCTGTTGCCCCTGGTCCTGTCCATCACGTCTGCCTATCGCTGGAACTGTGTGAATGGTCGCCCAGGACGACCAGTCAAACAGCCTATCGTGAGGCTGTTGCTGAATGACAGATTAGAATTAAAGCTTTGGCATTACTGGTCATGTGATCAGTATGATTCCCAGAGCCACTGTTGGAGTTTCTGTCCGTGGTTCTCCTCAGTGACGAGGTCGTAGGGAGTAGCGGCTGTGGAGGTATTGTTTAGAGAGGAGGTGGTGACTTAGGGGGTTCTTCTTAGTGAGTAAATGATGGCTCTAGAAGTTTTGTTTTGTGAGGAGGTGGTCTTTGTGAGTGGAGGTGGCTTTGGAGGTTTTATTTGGTGAGGAGGCCATGGTTTTGTGTGGTGATGAGGAGGTGGAGACAGTAGAAGACCTGGTCTCTGGGAATAGAGATGGTTGTGGAGGTTTTTTTTGGTGAGGACATAGAGACAGTGGAAGACCTGGTCTCTGGGAATAGAGATGGTCATGGAGGTTTTTTTGGTGAGGAGGTAGAGACAGTGGAAGACCTGGTCTCTGGGAATAGAGATGGCCGTGGAAGTCTTGTTTGGCAAGGAGGTAGTTATTTGTAAGGAGTAGTTATTTGTCTCACTCTCTTGTTTCCCTGCTTAGGGCTCTATGATCTAATTATCACGGTTCTTCAGTCCAGCGCCAGCAGCACGATTCTCTTTGTGTTCTCTTCTCCGCTGCTATATCTCCTTTCTATTTTTAGCACTCTTTCTCTCGAAATGAATAAAAATAAGGCTTCAAAACGTAAGCAAGTGATTACTTTTTGGCAGGTCAGGCAAAACCTGATCACGAGAAGATACAAAATCAAAGGGGTGGGACCGGTTAAATCTAGATCCGTGGTTAAAGGTTCAGTGGCAGCTTGAGTTTTGGAGTCAGTTTGCAGTTTGCATACTACAAAATGGTTTCAAATGTAGGGAAATTTATTCACACTTGGGGGCTAGGAGGAGTTTTGTGTAGTGTGGAGCAGGAGGAAACTTTGGTTTTGTCTTTTTGATGATTGTTGATGGATGTAACAATGGTAAGGAGCTGTGGGAATGTTTATTATTATTATAGTTTCTTGTTTTTGTTTTAGTGCATTGATTTTAGCTTGATTAACAGTTAAATTATTGTGGCATCATGAGCAACTTTGCTTTAACTAAATAATGTGACAATAAAGGTTAAAAGTCAAAGTCAAAGTAAAAAATAAATCTCTCTCTCGCTTTCTCTCTCACCCCACTCATATGCCCCACAAAAAGTCTGTGTATGGCCCTGCCTCATTTCCTCTCTTCCTCTTTTCTTTTTTACCACTTTCTCTCTCTCCCTCATTCTATCTATCTCTCTCTCTCTCACTCGCTCTATCCATCTCTCTCCCTCATTCTATCCATCTCTTTCTCTCTCACTCGCTCTCGCTCTCTCTCTCTCTCTCTCTCGTCCTCTGTGAGGGCAGAGTTCTGGTATGGCGTGATGTTGCCGCTCTGCTCAGTGTTCGACCCGGTGCGTCAGGCTGTGCTATAAACAGTGGCTGTCAGGCTGGCGGTGATGCTGCCTGGATCCAGGCCCACACCGCTGAGGAGCAGCGCAGCTGTGCTGGAGCAGGTCGTGCTGCAGAGCCACGCTGACACACACACGCTCTCTCCTCATCTCTCTGAATCACATTTCTTTCCTCCCCTCCTTCCGTTCTCTCTCCATTTCAGATCGCTCCACATTGCAGTCGCTCTGTTTGTCTTGGTCATTAACAAGCCATTAATAACGCAGCCCGAGAGAGAGAGAAAGAGAGAGAGAGAGAGAGAGAGAGAGAGCAGAATTATCACTGTCTCCTCTGTAGGGAAAGACCACACTCCTGAATCCCAGTCAGACTCTGGATCTCGCTGCCTGTGAATAAGTCCAGATACAGATTGAGATATTAATGGCTGTGAATAAGTCCAGATACAGATTGAGATATTAATGGCTGTGAATAAGTCCAGATACAGATTGAGATATTAATGGCTGTGAATAAGTCCAGATACAGATTGAGATATTAATGGCGCAAGCGTCTTATTCTATCAGGTTTCTCTGCCTGCTCATTGTCCTCTGGTAGCTTTTGTTGAATCGTAAAACCTTGTTGGAACGAATGTCTCCCAGCGAACCCTTGAAAGAGTGGATTAATGTTCTTGTCACATTCAGTTGATATCAGCTTCACTCCTGAACAGGGTATTACACTTTCTTTTGTACTTTTTCCCCACTTTCTACCTCTTGCTGGTTTCAGATTTCAGACCCACATTTAAGTGAAATGCTGAAACAAGCCGCTTTACAGAAGATGGGGGCTGGCGGTGTCGGGACGGTAAGGGAGGGTGGGGGTTGGGAGGTTTATTTGGCACCCAGGGCAGTCTTCTGGACCAGCGCCAGCCCAATGCAGGGGTGGCACGAGCCATCGCTGACACTGCAGCACAGAGCAGGTCTGGGGACACAGAGAGGGAATTAACTCAAACTCCCAGCAGGCAGTGGGCTCAGAAACGGGGTTAGCCAAACAAAAATGACATCTGCCCACTGGTCTACAATCCCAGTGGCTTCTGGGATTTTGTGACAGTAAGCCAAGTAGTCCAGCCAGCATATTCTCATGCATGCTTTAAAAAGTACTGAGAAACAGATTTAATAATTAGTAATGATCAGCAGCTGTGTTTGTGGGCTAGTTGTAGTCATGGTGATAGTGTTAACCTCCTAAAACCTGGCAATCTCCTGTAGGGGACATGACTCTCTGGTCTTAATCTCAAGAACCATATATTCCACTATGCTGAAACCTTCACTACAAGGGACATTCAACAAAAATAAAATAAATACTATTTTTGTAAATATTTTCACTGCAACATGTTTTTGTCATGCAAGACACTTAAAATGTAATACTTGAACATGTCTTTTGTGTTGGGTCTCAGGAGGATAATACCTGCATTATGGGTTGCAGGAACCTGCACGTAGACTGCCTGCATTGAGATCTCTCTCAAACCAAACCTGAAATGTGATTCATCACTTATTTAAACATATTTAAGCAGCCAAATATTGTATCCATGTGTGGATGGAGTTCTTTGGATCTACCTCAGTGGAGTAGGACGGCAACGATGGGGTAAGTGGTCGGAGCAGTGACTGGGATGGTGCGGTGCACTTGGCTCTCTATAGTCAGGCTTCCCCCAGTCGCCGTTACACGCAGCTTAACTCTGGGAGTCGTTACACCGAACGTTCTCTGACTCGTCTCTCTGTTGCCAAGCAACCTCCACGGTTCCGCACGTCTGGTTACAGTAACTCTCCTAAAGCAGATCTGCCGAGAGATGCCAGCTGCTGTTCTCGGACCGTGGGTTTTTTTGTGGACGGAATCGCTGAGAGGCTTAAGCTGAAGAGGAGGATGAAAACGAAACCCCCTCCTCCTCTGACTGGTTTTTCTCCTCCTTTCTCCCCGCTTTCTCTCCGCCCCACTCACAGGTGGTGCGGGATCAGATCTCACACTGCACGGTGAAGCTGCGCCAGACCACAGGGTTGATGGAGTACTGTCTGGAGGTCATCAAGGAGAACGACCCCAGTGGCTTCCTACAGGTAAGTGCAGGACACACCCCCCCCCCCCTTCCATATACCTGTATGTCCACCTACATGCCAGGAGCACATCTACACAGTCAGGGACAGGAACTCCACCTACATGCCAGGAGCACATCTACACAGTCAGGGACAGGAACTCCACCTACATGCCAGGAGCACATCTACACAGTCAGGGACAGGAACTCCATCTACATGCCAGGAGCACATCTACACAGTCAGGGACAGGAACTCCACCTACATGCCAGGAGCACATCTACACAGTCAGGGACAGGAACTCCACCTACATGCCAGGAGCACATCTACACAGTCAGGGACAGGGCTTTGAGCAGGGCTGGACTGGGACAAAAATTCCCACCACAATCGGTCGGACACCACCCACCAGTACACCATCTTTGCAGTCCCCTTAAATATGAGTAAGTGCCGTGGACAAGTGTACCAGTGCAAGTGGACCAGTGTACTGGAGTACACAATCTCCATACTGAAGTAGAAGTAAAAGTAATTGTCATAGAAAAAGCTCTGTTAGAAGTCAAAGTATCATTTCAAATTATTTAATAAAATTTAAGTAAACAAGTATAGCCCCAAACAATTTGAACTTACTGTAGGTGGAGAGCTACCCCACAGATGGTAATAACAGGAATCCATACCATATATATCCTAATAGTTACCACCATACCTGGCTTTTTTCTGTAGGCTAATACAGCGGTCCCCAACCTTTTTTGGGCCACGGACCGGTTTCACATAAGACAATATTTTCACGGACCGTCCTTCAAGGTGTGGGGGGATAAATATGACAAAATAAAATGATACGACTGGCATAAAAACAAATATAAAGTGCATAAAAAATACAACTCACCATCTCAAGAGACACAGACGCACAGATGGATGGTTCCGGTCATTTTTCAAAATAAAACATCTTTCAGATTCTGAATTAAAAAATATTTTATTGATTATCAGTCTTTCTGTGTGGCCCAGTACCAAATGACCCACGGACCGGTACTGGTCCGCGGACCGGTGGTTGGGGATCGCTGGGGTAATACATAAGCAGGCATACATTTTAGCACAGTAGAGCTACAGGTGTTGTATATTATACAGCCTTTTCGCACATCTTTATCAAGGGAACCCTTAGCCTAATAATTTTTATAATATTATGATGGCCTGCAACTTCTTTGCACCCCCCTTGCGCTTTTGTTTATCCATTTTCACGCCCTCATCCATCCACAGATTTTTGGCTCTGAGCCACGGCATCTGACACAAGGGGGAGGGGTGGGGCCTAGTAAGAGAAGTGATTGGGCCAGCCCAGTGTCAGTATAGAAAATGAACCAATGGGCTGCTGTCTCTGCTTTATGGGCTGGTCGTTGGCCAAAAAAATAATTTTTTTATTTTTATTAAAAATGATAAATGTAATTATATCGGCCCCAAGGTGCGTTGGCCCACCGGGAAAATGCCAGATTTCCAGTCCAGCGCTGGCTTTGAGTGGCCAGTCTGTACCCCTCATGATAACATGACCAATGATTGGTCATGGTATTTATTTTGTACCAATCATTGGTCATGTTATTAGTTTTGTTTGTGTTAAAAGCTTTTACACATGCTAAAAGTCATCAGGCCCATAAATATACATAAATATAAGTGAGGTAATGGCTTTTTTTAATGGAGGTAATGACTAACTATTTCAGTGATGTCTTCACCCTGAGTTGGCTGAGTGATGGGTTATTCCTTTTAAAGGAACCATGGGTAAATGTGGTCTGTCCCACAGATTTCGGACGCCCTCATCCGGAGGGTTCACATGACCGAGGGCCAGTGGGGCAAGGGTACGCTGACCCCGAGGATGACCAGCGACTTTGACCTGACCCTGGACAGCGGACCACTTCTGCAGACCATCCATCAGCTGGACTTTGTTCAGATGAAAGGTAGAGAGGAGGGAGTTCAGTACAGAAGACAAACCTAAACGCAAGCCTTCAGCATTTACCATCCCTTCCTTCACTTATTGGAGGAGAGGATGTGAAACCCTGCGTCAAACCCTTTCAGCTCCTGGAGAAGGGAGATTAGTCAATTCTAGCTTTAATAAAGTATTTCATTCATCTAGGAATTGTTGCATTGAAACAAAACACAGTCCTGCCTGTGTGTATTGTATTTATATGCCTGTGTGCGTGTGTGTGTGTTTTGTTTATAGCCTGTATGTATGTTAGTTATAATTATGCCTACGTGTGTGTTGTATTTATTTTCCTGTGTATGCTACATTTATATGCCTATGTGTGTTGTATTTATATGCTTCCGTATATGTTATATTTACATGTATGTGTGTTGTATGTATCTGTCTTTGTCTATGTTATATTGATATGCCTTTGTGTTGTATGTACTGTATTTCTTGTGTATACTGTATGTTATATGTCTATGTGTGTGTTGTATGTGTGTGTATGTGTGGTGTGTGTTGTATGTGTGTATGTGTGGTGTGTGTTGTATGTGTGTATGTGTGGTGTGTGTTGTATGTGTGTATGTTTGGTGTATGTTGTATGTGTGTGTGACTTAGTCTCAGTTCCCTCCACAGTTCCAGCAGCCCCTATGCTGCAGCTGGAGGAGTGTTGCACCCAAAACAACAGCGCTACCCTGTCCTGGAAGCAGCCCCCTCTCTCCACCATCACAGTGGACGGGTACATCCTGGAGCTGGACGACGGGAACGGGGGACAGTTTAGGGTGGGTGTCCCAGGAGAGGGAGGATACTTTCCTTCTAAAGATTATTTTTTAACCTTCTGATTTCACCAGAATACCTAACAGGATTCATTTAATTTTAGGAGAGGTATCATTGATGGTTTATTCCGTATTACATTCATCTCCATTAAAGGGATCAGAGCTTGTGCAAGGCACTGCCTGTCCTCACAGGTTTTTCCACACAAAAAAAGTGTGGCACAAAACACAAGCAAATATTTTCACCAAATACTAAGATGTGTGCCCTAACCCCAAAAGACCTCCAGACAAGACACATTTAGCGCAAAGAATCAATAGCTTTCCTAAACCCACAGATGTTTAAATCGTAAAGAGTTGCTTTAGCGCTCAGTTAACAGGGTCTGTGCTTGCTTACACTGGATTAGTCCTGTCTGGAAGTCTTTTGTGATAAAGCACACATTTTTATTCTTTAGTTTGTGCTACAGCTAGAGCAGCAGCTTTTGTTTCCTCTCTTATTCTCCAATGCGTACCTGCGGGCGTACAGAGACTTTCTCTTTCACAGAAACCTTTTATATCACAAGGGGCAACTGGAGAGTGTTGCCAAAAACGTACAACACACGTTCAACAAAACTGTACAATTAAATAAATATCTGAATTAAAAGTTGTACATAACACATTACTTAATTTTATGGACAAATAAGTGTGAACGATAATAAAATCATTCATTATTGTTATTTAATAATTGTAATTCATTCATTATTATTATTTAATAATAATATTGTAATTTAATAAATATATAATATCGTATAATAGTATATATCACATATTTCAGTAGTTCTCACCCTTGCACTTGAAAAAAATTCACAACAAAAAAGAATTCATGGGTGAAGGAAATGGTTAAGCTTGACTGCAGGCATGGGGTGGAGCGATTAGACAGTGAGGCTCAATAATACGGCACGCGGCACAGGTGGAGATGCTGCTGCATGAAGGCTACCCTCCTCTGAAGCTGAGACCGGAGATAGATCGACGCCCTCTTTTGGGTGTAGGTTGCCTGGTCTCCCATATGTGAAGATCCATTGATCCCAGATCAAAGCCAAACAGCACGCATTCAGTCCCTTGTAATCTGTTCTCCTTCGATTTCAGGTCCTCACAATGCAGGTCCAATGTCCTTTGTAACTCTCAGCCTTCCTCTGGAACGGTAACCCCCCTGCCTGCAACCCCCTTGCCCCCCCCCCCCCCCCCATTCCTCACTTAAACAATAGCCTCTAAACAATGGGAGGAATGTAGCTGGCGCCATAATCTCAGAAATGCTAGTGGTCCTCTCAAGGTGGGATTCTGTGAAAAAAGCAGACATTTTGAAAAGGCAGGTCATGTCTGACTTGGCTCTGGCCTGCTTTACCTGCTGTCACTCTCCGCCTTAAGCCAGTTGAGTTTCAATGGCCTCCTTTTCCAGCACCCTCCCCTCCCTTCCCCCCCGGCAGCCTCCCTCTTTATCTCCCATACCCCCCCCCCCCCCCCCCCAACCCCCCAATTATATCCCATAATGCACATAAGCTCATCAATTTACGATCAACAACAGATGTTAAAAAAAAAAAAAGGATTCATTGGGTTTTAATTAGCATGAGGCCCTGCCAAACGACTGTGCAGCTTGCATCGTTTTGCTCTTGGCTCCTTGCTTACCACTGTCTGTGATGCGCGGGCACACACACACACACACATAGACACACATGCAAACACACACACACACACAGACGCACACACACACACACACACACACTCACACGCACTTGCACACACGCAAACGCACACACAACACACCCACACACAAACACTCACAGGCTCAGATACTCTATCGTTGTTTGTCCCTGTTAAGACAGAAACATTTTCTATGTCCAATGTAATCTCTGATGCAGGCTTGAACGCGCAGGGAACACACAGAGGGACCACGCTGAGGCTCTATTTATAATCCTTTTGTGTGGGTTGCTTGTTTCTTCTATCTAAATATTTCTGCCGATGTGATTCACATAAGAGTGCCATTAATTAACTGTAGAGCAGCCCATGTTAAAGCGTTTGAACTACTCCGGGTGCCATCGAACATTCTTACATGTTGATGGACAGACTCCACTCAGAGCATGGCTTTGTGGAGTGTATCTCTTTAAAGGCATGTGTATCTCTGAGAATGAGGGCAAGAGAAAGCAGTGTACGGGGGTGCTTTTGGTGGAACCTCTTATTATTGGCTTTTCACCATCTAGTGGTAAAATGAAGTTAGGGGGGGAGCCCGTCGGTAAAAACATGTGAATTTGGGACGCTTCTGTTTCTAGGTCTGCTTAGTCACAGTCAGGGGACAGAGAGCCCTCCACAAGGCATAAAAATATCCTCGTTAGTTCGGTCTGTTCCATGCCCTTGTCATGTCCCACTTAACAATTACCCTGGGTTTAAATTCCACTTTTATCAAGAGAATCTAAAATGTGTGTCAGAAATACAGTACACATGGCATATACACTGGAGAATATGTTTTTGTTCTCATAATACTCCGGTATTCTCATCATAAAAGATAATCTACTGTTAATACAAGAAGGTATAGAATATATCTTATTTTTGCAGAAGGTATAGGTGTATTACTCTATTACTTTTCAGTGCAAACTGCATGATAGGTACTGTTCAAATAAAGTTTATTATTATTATTATCAGAATTGTTACTGTACAATAATAAGGTACCTTATAAGGTAGTAAACAGACCTCATGTGATCTCACAGTGCCCCCATGAATAATGTATTTGTTCTGACCTTAAATGTCTGTGCTCTGACAGGAAGTGTATGTGGGGACAGAGACCATCTGCACAGTGGATGGGCTGCATTTCAACAGCACCTATAGGAGCCGCGTCAAGGCGTTCAACACCAGTGGAGTGAGCCTGTACAGTAAAACCCTGGTTATGCAGACCTCAGAGAGTAAGCGCCTATTCACCTGTCTCTGCACTGACTCCCCTACGCACACGCACACACACACGCACGCACACACGCACACACACACACACACACACACACACACACGCGCACGCACGCACACGCACACACACGCACACACACACACACACACACACACACACGCACATACGCAGACACACGTTCATACACGCACGCGCACACACACGCACGCGCACACACACACACACACACACGCGCGCGCGCGTACGCAGACACACATTCATACACACACACACACACACATACAGTGTACACACACACATACATTACACACACTCACTAGCTCCTGCTCTCCCATCAGATACAAACCACTTTCCCTAAGCAGAGAAGCCTGACAATTATCAGTGGATCCCCGGGGCCCAGGAACACTTATCTGAGTCCTGTGGAAGTGTCTCTGACCTCCCCTGTGGGCGTGTGTCTGACCCCTGTGGGCGTGTGTCTGACCCCTGTGGGCGTGTCTGTGATCCCTGTGGGCGTGTCCCTGTCCTTCATCCAGTGAGTAGAGTGGTGAGAAGGAGGCATTGTAATGGCGAGGTTCGTAGGATCGCATGCACAGTTCCCCTGAAGTAAAGATTAATCAAACATTCTCCCACATCACCAGCCTGGTTGTATAAGCACATGGTCTCCGCCTGTGATCTGTATTCTCAAGTCACCAGGTATAAAGCCGTCTTCCTGAACTAAACAGGAATGAGAAGCGGAGCAGATGGACATGTAGCCGTCGGCCACAGAACAGGCCGTTCCCTCAGGCCCGCCCCAAACTGTCTCAGGCCAACGGCGAGAGGAAAGGCAGACGGCGTCACTCACAAATGGACAGGAATGCTAAGCGCAGCCAGCTTCCTCTTTCCAGCACTAGAGCTCAAAAGGCCGCTGCTGGGGGATAGGAAGTAATGATGTTTAGCGACAATATGCTTCCAGTGAAGAGCCCGCTGGCAGAAGGGCAGACCAGATGGCGGCCGGGCTGGGGAGGGGGGCAGATGGCGGCAGGGTTGGGGAGGCGGGTGAGATTTTCAGGAAGTCAGGGATGAGTGGGGCGGAGCCAGAGGGCCGGCCTGGGGGCAGATTGACGAGTGGGACTCCAGATCCTGCGCCTTTTATTTTTTTTACGTCTGTTTGACAGCAAATCGGCAGGCTAGGACCTCCCCCTGGAGCGTGTGGTCAGAACTCTCTCTGCTGATTGGCCCACTGAGCAGAATTCCCTGACTCCATTGCTTTGACTTGCTCTTCTAAGCCTTCTGTCCTCTGTCTGTCAGCTGCTCTTCTGCTCTTTCTCTCTTTCTCTCCCTCCTCCATGCATTTCAGCCGGACTCCCCCCATGTGATATAAAAACCATAGCAACAGGTACGGACGGGTCACTTTAACCCCTTCATTGCTGAATACCTCCCCTCCACCGCCATGTTAGTGTGTCACCAAAACAGTTTGGGTCTCACTACAGTTCATACACCATTGAAGTATGAGAATCTCTTTCGGCACCACTTCATAACACAGTGTACATGTGCGTACGTGTCCATATCAGGGTGAGGTGGCCAGTGGCACATAGCGAAGGCCCCAGGTTTTGTCGGTCCACAGAGATTGTTGCATGGATCAAGGACTTCTGTCTGTCTTCATCATTCATTTTTTACCCAGCCTCTGTATCTCATGCCATTTCAGTCAGTTTGGACCCACCCTCTTGCTTCAGTTAAACATTGTCCTGATTTCCACTCCGCTGTACCCAGTGGTTTCCTGAGGCCACTTGGCACGTCGGCTTGTTCCGAGTTTTACGAGGGAAAAAAGGTCTCCTTCAGAACAATGTAGCATTCAAACTGAATGCCAGAACAAAATGACACGGTATTCAGACATTTAAAAAGCCTTTGCAAGAAACATTGTTCAGCAGAAGGATGTCTACGCGTCAGAATATATGTTTGACTGAAATCAACCGGAATATTTCACCCGTCATTCCTCTAAGGAAAGACTCCCACTGGAAGTAAGAGAACACTGAGGTGCTCTCTAAAGGGACAGAGTGTCCTCTCTGCTACTCTTGTTCTTGTTCTCATCTCCGTCAGTCCCTGTGGAGCACAAACAGAAGGTGTGGTGCGGCAGTTAAATTTGAATAAGTACAGGGTTCTGTGTGAGGTGTGAGGGCAAGTGTGTGAGTGTCCAGCCCTCTCTGTCTAGTGGGACTCTTCACCATTACTCACTCACTCACACACTCACTCACTCACTCACTTTATTTCTGTTTGTCTCCATTCCAGGCCTCACAAGGGCTGTGGATTCACAGCGTTTTTGGATTAACTGACCTGTTGCCGTCATGTTTTACATTTAATTTTACACTTGTAATATTGTGCATGCTTGTGTGTGTGTGTGTTACAGTTGCTTGGTTCACCTTTGACCCAGCGTCCGCCCACCCCGACATCATGTTCTCCAATGAAAACTTCACGGTGACGTGCAACAGCTACGACGACAGGGTGGTGATGGGAAACACCGGCTTTTCCCGCGGAGTGCACTACTGGGAGATGAGCGTAGATCGCTACGACAACCACCCAGACCCTGCTTTTGGGGTCGCCCGCGGCGACGTGCTGAAAGATGTCATGCTGGGAAAGGACGACAAGGCGTGGGCCATGTATGTGGACAACAATCGCACCTGGTTCATGCACAACAATTCACACACTAACAGGTGAGGAAGAACAAGATCTTTGCCTTCTTGTGTGTATGTCTCTGTCTAATTGGGGTATTCTTTTTCCATTAAAATGTCTTGCATATGCTTCTGTGCATGTCAGGCTGAATATCAAGACTTACAGTATTCTTGTGATATCCCAGTCGGGCCAAACCACCCATGGGAAGCAGGGATTGTCCCTGATCTAAACTATGTGTCTCACTATGTTTCACTCTCATTATGTTTAACTCACTCACTCACTCACTCACTCACTCACTGACTCACACACTCACTCACTCACTCACTCACTCACTCACTCACACAATCACTCACTCACTCACTCACACACTCACTCACTCACTGACTCACACAATCACTCACTCACTCACTCACTCACTCACTGACTCACTCACTCACTCACTCACACACTCACTCACTCACTGACTCACACAATCACTCACTCACTCACTCACTCACTCACACACTCACACACTCACACACTCACACACTCACACACTCACTCACTCACTCACACTCTCTCTCTCTCTTTCTCTCCTCAGGACGGATGGCGGTATCGGTAAAGGTGCCACAGTGGGAGTGCTGTTGGACTTCACACGAGGGATTCTCATATTCCTGATCAATGATGAGCAGCAGGGTCCCATTGCGTTTGAGGGCATGGAGGGGCTGTTCTACCCTGCGATCAGCCTCAACCGAAACGTACAGGTACCTCCCCCCCCCTCAGCTAAAACAGAGCCGCTTCACAACCCCAGACCAGCCTAACAGAACCACAACACAACCGCTGCACAGCGGGTCACAGACCAACACAACCACGGAGCAAGACACAACAGCATAACACCACCACCATCTTATCCAGAAGCACAGCAGATCACATTTACTGAGAGAACTTGAGCCACCCAATCACAGGGCAGCACAGTCGACACGTGACTCCATCCGTCCAACAGATAAAGTGACGATATCGAAGGGCAGCGGCGTACGATGCAGAGGGCAGTTTTTTATTAGTGCTTTAGACCTTGGTGCTGAGGAGTAATGCAAGGTTGTTGCTGAGGTACGCCGCTTCAAGGGCACGTCAATCCGGAACGATGCCGCCCGTTCTATGAATATTTATGACACAAGAAAGGCTTTTAGCCTCTTTCGAATCACTTTCCTGATTTATATTTATTTATAATCATAGTTGTGATGCAATGCTCACAAATGGATTAAGACAGCAATGATGATATCAACCTTCAGAAGGTTCATCAAAGAGGTCTGGGGACCTGTTTTTTACTTCCAGCTCAACATCTCCCCCTGCTGGTGTGAATGATTCAGTACCGGTGACTTACGAATCTGCACTGAACACGCGTTTTTGTACCATGTCCCCTTTATCACATTGTCACTAGGGAGAAAGAATGGAGGCAGCCGTTAACATTTCTGGCTCTGTAGTGTACCGTTAACATGCATTTTACCCATAAAATAGTTGATGCAGAATCTCATGTGCATTTATACTGTTAATAATTATGTAGAATAAAGTGTTTTGTTTGTTTCCTGTTGGCATGGGCAGGTTTTAAAGATATTTGTTCCCGTTTTATAATTTCCTTTCTGACATTGT
Organism: Ilyophis sp. 1 JC-2022; assembly: GCA_022702515.1. NCBI lineage: Eukaryota > Metazoa > Chordata > Actinopteri > Anguilliformes > Synaphobranchidae > Ilyophis > Ilyophis sp. 1 JC-2022. The sequence continues at coordinate 44,891,324 of CM040406.1, forward strand.
TCTATGCTTATTAAAATACATGTTAAATGGTTTATCAAAGTCACCTTCACTTATAAATGTCTAAAGGTGTAAATTCACTGTGGCGATAAAATGTGAGTAGTTTTGGTGATGTGTAGGAATGTGACACAGTTCCTGACCTTGTTTCTCCTGGTTTTGCAATAGCTTTGTTCAACATCGTTGCAGTATATTTAGTGGAATCTAATTGGGTGTTACTGCACTTTGTACTTATAGTTATTCTAGGCGCTGATAATGTCTTTTGTTGACCTTGTCTCAGGTAACTCTGCACACTGGATTGCCCATCCCTGAATTCTACACACCAAGCGACCCAGACCCTCCTGGCTCAGTGTGTTAACATCCCCATGGCAACCGTCCAGCGAGGGGGGTGGGGGGGGGAGTTCCCTCGACTCACACTCTGTCTGTCTCCACCTCTGTGTGTCACTGTTCTACACCCTAAACTCCCCAGAAGACTAAATGTTGGAGACCAAAACCCAGATATACCAAAACCCAGAATTCATATGACCATTGCCACCCCAACCGCCCCCACCCCTGCACAAAGCCCTTCTGTACACTAGAGCTGAATATGGAGTAAAGAAAAAGATATTTTGGTTGGTCTGCATTTAGCATTCAGTGTTTAGATTATATTTTTTATGTGCTTTTATCTAAATGAAAAGTGAAAGTTGATCTACTGTGAGGTTTGTCCTTTGTTGGTGCCCTTGAACCAAACTGCCTGCTCCATCTCTGAACTTGACAATGCAGGCAAGTGAAATCTTCATCATCATCGTCGTCACACTCATCAGTTCCTGTTCAGTTGCAGAGACACCAGAAACCATAGGGCTCAGTGAATGTCTGCCCTGACGGGCCATTTTCTCAACAACAACAAAACGTCATTACTTCAGATCTACACCAGGTGGCAGCAAAGTGCATAATCCTTGTGAATGGCCTAAAGACTGTGTACATAGCTGTTGCTTCTGCTCCTAAATTGGCTGAGTTGTGTAACATCCTGGATGGCAGATTCCTAGGGACAGACTAGTACTGAATCGCCCATCACTGTGTTTCCCGTGTGAAAACCTTTAACCGGTTCCGGAGCGGGTTACACAGAACCCTTCTGTTTCTAAGCATCCCCGAAATGTGATTCTGTTTACCCCAGGAGGAGCACAAGACACAGTGGATGGTGCTGCCCATAAAAAATTATTAGAATCGGGGGGGGGGGGGTTTCTATGAAGCTGAATGGTGCCTACTTGACTTGTGTAATGATCCCTGGCAAAATCAAGAACTTTTCGTTGTTTGTATGGTTTTTTAATCTATAAAGTGGGACGCTGTAAGTGGCTTGCTTGTGAAGTCCTGTTATATTTATACAGTGATCTTTCAGTCAAATTAATCAGCGCTCGCTCTGCCATAGTTGTGACTGTATAGAGTCTGTGCTGCTTGTTCAGGAAACGGGCTCCACTTCTGCAGGATCAGTTTCTCCACACTGCAACTTCCATAGGATGTGGTGTGTCTGATTACCGTTATCTTTTATGTTTCTTTGTTTTATTTTCTACATCGATGTGTCATTTTTGGCACAATCTTCATAAGGTGCTACAGCAGCTGGCTTATATCAACTTGGTTACTTTAGGTAACCAAGTCCTAGTAGTTTTTGTACTATTCATGGACTGCCCTAATGTATAAAATGTATAAAAAATAAGTTATTGGTGTTTAGAGCATCCTCGTTGTGGCTTCTCTACATGATTTAAAGTCTCTGTTGTATTATTTGTAAGAGGTCAAAACTTTATGGATTTTAAGGAAGCGAACATTCTACATGAGAATGCAACTGCCCAAAACATGCAAAATATTTGCTTTGAAAAGACCCCTTCCCCCAGAGAAGAGTTTGTGTGTGTGTGTGTGTGTGTGTGTGTGTGTGTGTGTGTGTGTGTGTTACATGTTAGGGGCTATGGAAATAATTTTCATGATTACGGGGGCATTAATACATACAAAATACAAAAATGTAAAACCGTATGAGTGTATTTAATTCATCAATATTATATATTAATGAGTTTTCTGTGGGATAAATGTCACTAGCATGCATGCCAACGAGCAGCATAATTGAATAAATGGTGCTATATGTAAAATACAAGCATAAAAGTTGTGCCTTTTCCAAGGAAAAGTTCAATGGACCTACCTTTCCAATATACATTTATCACCAAACTCATTACAGATAAACACTTTAGCGTGTCTCTGCTAATCCAAAAATGCCTAAGAAAACAGTTTTATAGATATATTTCTGTTTGTGAGAAAACAGTTTTATAGATATATGTCTGTTTGCCAGAAAACTGTTTTATGATATATTTCTGTTTGTCAGACAACGGTACTTGCTGTAGTGTACGACCTCCAACACCGAATTACTAATTCAGTCGAACAATTAAAGGCTTGAGTTTGAAGGAAAAACCACAAACTCCTCCGACCATTCACAACTGGCCAAGCATTACACTAAAAAAAAAAGTTGCGAATAATCAAATTTTCAAGGCAACTTACTTCACAAAATATTTTCAGTTTTGAGCTGAAAGGTTTCCAAGTCAAGTCATAAAACGTTTTTCATAAAACTTTCAGAAATGTCATTGTTAGAAAAATTTTAAATTGAGTGTTAAGTTTTCTAACAATTAAATGTAAGTTTTCTGAAGTAATTAATGTTAGTTGGCATAATTTCAAAATCTAAGTAAAGCTCAAAACTTAAAAATTTTGTGAAGTAAGTTGCCTTGAAATTTTTAGTATTCTCAAAAAAAATTTTTTAAACTGATGCAGCTGCTTTAGCAGAATTCAGCTTTCATTAGGCAAGCTTACCCTTCCGGTATGGCCATTGTATCCCACAGTGTCGGTCTCTAGACACAGGTCAGTGCCATAACAGTACTTTATGTCACGCTCTTTTAGGAGCCCCAACGCTTGGTATGTTTTAGAGTGGTTTGGAGAAGTGGTAAAAATGTCTTCATACTGTACCCAGTTGTGATTACTCAGTATGCACCAATGTGTCAATCCTTACCCATCTTGGTAGAGCCAATTGAGACATGGAGTTCAGCCATGGCTTGTAGCATTGTCTGGCTGTCTTCAGAGTCATTCATAGTTTTTAGTGATCAGATACCATAGTGCCACATTTATCACAGGGGGTTTTCATCAAATTAGACCTTTAATTGATGAGACTAATTAAACTAATTAGTTAACAGTAATAGAGCTATTAGGAAGAAAATGCTGTTGCAATCACTCTGTTGATGAGTGTCTGTGTGTGTGTGTGTGTGTGTGTGTGTGTCTGTGTGTGTGTGTGGGGGGGGTCCTTTTATACTTAAAGGTTTTGAGAAGACTGTTCCTGTTATAATACTTTCAAATAAGTTTTGTAAACAAATACTAGAAAACCTGACAGAAAGCTAAAAAGAGACAGAAAAATTGAGTCATTCAGCTGTCATTTACTTGACATTGTATAGACTGTAACTTGGCTTGAGGGACACATAAGCACTGTGCAAAAAGGCGGACCATTATCGCTCATTTACTGGGTACAAATTTTCCACGTGGTTAAACTTAATCTTCAGCCGCAATACTCAAAGCACTAATGAGGCGTCCCCTTAGTCCTCCCGCTTGTGGCTCCGTAGTGGAGATAATGGCGAGGAGGCGCTGTTTCAAAACATACTCTTCCAAACCTACAAATATCTGCAAGGCTAACGGGCCGCTGCATCGCCAGCCTGAGAATCTTTTGTTCTGCTTTGTAATCCAGGCAAATTCTGGCGTGCATTACATCACTTCCCCAAGGGTGCTGTAACTAGGTCAAAAGAAACAAAGAAATTTGGATTTATTTTATTTGATTGCGTTGTTGTTTTAGCGAGTGCTACTACTCATCCAGGTCGGCTCATAAAATCCTTATCATGCAAATGCAAACAATAAATATACAATTTTCACTTCTCATTTTAAGATATTTCAAGACAGAATACAATAGTGGTGGGATTGTATGATGATGCCATGGGTCAAACTGTTTCGTTTTTTTATTGACTCTATTGTTTTTCAGACAAATAATACATTTATCATAATCTGCTGCTCATAAAGATCGCCCTTGAACAATAGTTCAAAATGATTTTATTTGTATAATGGTTTTAAATATTCCCTGAGAGCTGTTTGTGTGTGAATAACAATGTGAAGATTTGAGTTATTTAGCATGGAATGTGTTATTTTGTAGAACTGGAAAATGAACTATAAGGATTTTGACTAATTTATTTATCAAATAACTTCCCGAAAAGATAAACCCATATTCTTAAAAGCATGGTTGGCAGCAAGAGGTGACTGGCCACTTGAGCAGTGCCAAAGACCAGGGCTTGATGACGAGACTCATGTCCAAGAAGGATACTGAGATTCTGTCGTCTTGGTACACAATTCGCTCTGTTGCCCTACAATTAATCATACAAAATAAATAACAGAGACAATATATTGTCGCTGGACGACAAGAGCAGTTCTTTCAAGCACGGCAGTGCCTGTGTCATTGCGACATTCTTTTCACAGTGATTGTGACCACGTGCTCTAGATTAAAGTACTGTCCGGCTGGTGATGTAGAATGTAATGTATTTCCTCACCTCCGTGTAACACTGCTTGTTATTTATACAATTATTTGCTTATTATTGGTGGCTTAATTGATGTTATTATTATTATGTCTATTTTTATTATTGTTCTTATTGATGTATTATTGTTCCAACGCTTGGTGTTTTCTGTTGCGGTATATATAAATAAATTAATTCGTCACAGTGCTTTTAGAGTTTTGTTGTTTCCTCTTTAAAATGAAAAATGTTTTCGATTCAACATACTAAACACTGCACAGCGTTTCATAAGTGTGCTATTTGGCGGACAGAGGCCCTGCGAGAAGAAGCTGGCACAGCTCCACAAGTTCACACTACAGCGCCCATTAGGAGCGGGGCCATACTGGGCCGTTTGGAGAATTTTACAGCCAGCCGCTGTCAGAGCTCTGCCAGACCCTGGACTGACACACCCACTATTTTGACAGTCGCCAATTGGTGCTGGAGAGGAGGGAACTCGCAGAGCATGAATCTACTAGCTGTATAAACTTATTCATTTCGGTTTTAGGTCGGAAAACGAAAAATCGCAGCTGGTTAACATGGCGACGCCAGTAAGTGACCAAGAGAAGAGAAAGCAGATAAGCATCAGGGGAATAGTTGGCGTCGAAAATGTAGCTGAGCTCAAAAAGGGATTTAACCGACATTTGCACTTTACTCTAGTTAAAGACAGAAATGTTGCTACGCAGCGAGACTACTATTTTGCTCTTGCGCACACGGTTCGAGACCACCTGGTTGGGAGATGGATCAGAACTCAGCAGTTTTATTATGAGACCGACCCAAAGGTAATCTGTTGCACGATGACACGCAATATTACACGTATAATAGCAGCTAGGCTATATCTTGTAAATTGAGATGGCAATAGGCTATCAATTTAGGCTTCCTGTAGGCTACTCTATCTAGTGATTTATTGAAAAACGTTTCCAACTTGAGCGAATGCACATGCAAACGCAGTTCTTGTTTGTTTTTTTGTTATCGAGTCACGGAGAAACAACGCGTAGGCTAGCTAACTGACTTCAGACCAACGCTCATCGAAAACTTAGCTTCTCCTACCAAAACTAGGAAATGCGCATTTGAATAATCTTGCTGAATTTTACTTTAGTGGTTCTTTAGAAGATAAATTAAACTCCGTCTACAGTTTAAGCCGCTTTGATGTTTTGAACAGCGGCTGTCCAGTTTTTGCCCACACAAAGCAAGGCGGCGCCATGAAGTGGCCGTCGTTTCCAGCTTGACTTGCTTGTAATTTAGTAAAAGTTGACGAACCTTGCAATGTTATGCAAGTTTGTAATCACGTTCGCCTACACTATGGCTCGTCGGCTGTATTTTTTTTATCTTACAGTTGTAGGTGAGAAGATTGAATTGATCGCAAGTTATTTGGAAACATCATTCGTTAGAAATGTACGAAATGCAGGCAGCGATTATATATAGGCTAGTCTGGAAAAATACCAGCACGGCCATCCGTTAACAAGCTTCCTTTCACAGTGTTGCAAAAATGGCTGTGTCACGTCTCAATACCTGTCTCCTCCTCTTACTTGCACAAACATGCAGTTCGCGCAGGCCTGCACTCAACGTATTTAAATTATAATCTGTTTACCCAGCGCGTATATTACCTGTCGCTGGAGTTCTATATGGGCCGGACCCTGCAGAACACCATGATCAACCTTGGCCTTCAGAATGCCTGCGACGAGGCCATATACCAGGTGAGGTATAAATGGAGTGCTCTTTGGGCATTGCCACGAGACACTGCGATGTGGTTTTACAGTAAAGTTTTAACACTTTATGAAAACACAAATTAACCGTTTCAGATTATTTTGACAGAAATAACTCACACATGTACTTTCTTACCAATGGAACTTGCTGAAACACTCACTCTGAAATTAATAATACAAGAGCCAACATACTGTGAAGTGAGATACCCTTTGCAATTTCCCTGGCGCTAACCACTAAGTGGCTTGGTTGGTTTTTGGCAAGTTATGTTTCCGAAACCGCCTGCACTTGTTTTACTTCCCCTTTTAATGTTTTATGACAATGGGCGATTTTTGAATCCACTTTTGAAATTGGCTCATGTTTTCTGTCGGTAAATTGCGTGGATGGCAAATTCAAATGAGCTTCAGGAAGCTTTCCTGCAGAAATGCCTCTGACATCCACGTGTCTCCGTTGTGACATCACTAGCTGGGTTTGGACATGGAAGACTTGGAGGAGATGGAAGAGGATGCTGGCCTGGGTAATGGAGGCTTAGGCAGACTTGCAGGTACTTGAATGGATTTCCAACATTTGCTAGGCTGTCACACCTATGCAAACGTCTGGTCTGCAATATCAAGCACTCAGAATGTATGAGAAATGTCTCTGGGAAAACCACAGTATTTCTCTCACACACACACACACACACACACACACACCCACACACACACACACACACACACCCAAAGTATGTCTCAACAGGAAATTTGAGCAACCCAGTGAGCATGGGGCTGTCCATTTCTCAGGCATGCAACAGCATAAAAAATGTTGAGCGTCACAAACACATTCTCTGGCCTGTTTCCCCTCAGCCTGCTTCCTGGATTCGATGGCCACCCTTGGCCTCGCGGCATACGGGTATGGTATTCGTTATGAATATGGAATCTTCAACCAGAAGATAAAAGATGGTTGGCAGGTAAACATACAGTCCTTTGGTCACGTACCGTAGCTGTAACGAACTTATGTGGCAATTACTTCCTTAAAAGGAGCTTGCACTGGCTACATTTCACAAATTCAATGGGTAAGTTCAGTTAGATGTCCACACAACCTTTTTTTCCCCGCTGTAGCAGAGCTCTGAAATCCTCACGTGCAAAGACTGATCAGAATTTAATGTATATAGCCCCATTTAAGTCATGACAGCCACTAGCTTACGCCGTCATAATCATTGATGGTCCCTCACATGGTTTAAAATGGCCCTTCGTTCCTATTGCCTCTCTCAAGGTTCAAGGTTCCAATGGACCAGCAGAGGGTAGTGAGTGGCTGGAGGGTTGGCCAATCATTAACTTTATGTGGCTGCAGCTCTGTAATAGCTGCCTCTCACTGCTTGTGCTTGCAGGGTGTGTTGTAAGCAGACTCCATTCCAAGTGACAACCTAGCCCGGGAGTCCCTCTTGATCGTTGATTTTTTTTTTAAATCCGGCTGCATGTTTGCCAAGCAAACCCTTCATTGTAAACATAGGGCCTGAATCTACACACAGGCCAATTTTAAAGATTATTCATTTACTGCAGGTGGACAAGCAGTCTGAAGTGCACTTAGGCCTATTTATCTGTGATAAGACAAAATGAGGTATTTGATTGTGTTCAGTTCAAACTTTTATTATATTGTGTGTGTGTGTTTTTTCCCCCCGACAGTTCTTGGGTCCATGAGCAAATAACTATAATTATGTTGCAAAGTAGACGTATTCATATGAGCTGCTGAGATGGAATTGAGTAACTAGTTATCGTAGGAAGCATAATGCTGGAAGCTAACCTTATTTGACTTTATTTACTGGGTGGTCTGTAGGCGGAAGAGGCTGATGATTGGCTGAGGTACGGTAACCCCTGGGAGAAGGCCCGCCCAGAGTACATGTTACCCGTGCATTTCTATGGTAGAGTGGAAGAGACCAAGCAAGGATCCAAATGGGTGGACACACAGGTACCATACATAACATAACATAACTCAGATAATACATAATAAACTCAAGATAATACATAATAAACTCAAGATAATACATAATAAACTCAAGATAATACATGCACATCCAATAGCTTCTGCAGTTGCAGGACAGAAAAATAAAACGCAGAGAAAGGAAATCAGTCTGAACTTCACCAAGACACAACGGGCCTGATTTACTATGACCTTTAGCGTGTGCAAAACCTTTTAGCACACGCAAAACCAATAACATGACAAACGATTGGTCATGGTCTTTTTTTTCTCTTTTTTTTGCACCAATCATTGGTTGTGTTATTCGTTTTGCATGTGCTAAAAGTTTTTGCACCCATAGTAAATCAGGCCCTAAACGTTTTCGTCCAAACTGGGTCTTTTGTTGATTGTGTTGTTGTGAGTAATATGCCATTGATTGTGGTAATTGTGGCACATGGACTCCATATGATTGTGGATACACAGTTACACCGTATGACATAAGTGTAACCTCCTCGATACTCAGCGATGTTAAAGCTTCCTACTGCACTGTTTAACTGCTTTGTGCAGGTTGTACTGGCCATGCCGTATGACACCCCCATCCCAGGCTACATGAATAACACGGTGAACACTATGAGGCTGTGGTCTGCACGCGCCCCCAACGACTTCAACCTGCGGGACTGTAAGTGTGCTTTATGCTGCTCGGGGTATTAATGCCTTTTGCACAAGCTACTACTTGGAAGTGTCTTGCGGCTTTCGTTTCCACTGGAATTTAATTGTATCATTTATGGTTTTTTTTGTTTTTTTTTGCAGTCAATGTTGGTGACTACATCCAGGCTGTCCTGGACAGGAACTTGGCTGAGAACATCTCCCGAGTGCTCTACCCGAACGATAATGTACCTCGACCGTCTCCATGTTTACGTTCTTTCTGCGTGGTTTGGCTCTGGTTTTACATACATGTCTGGTTTTTGCGAGCTGATTATTCGCTATATTTTCATAATTCTTGTGCTCGCAGTTCTTTGAAGGGAAAGAGCTACGCCTGAAGCAGGAGTACTTTGTGGTGGCTGCCACCCTCCAGGACATCATCCGCCGCTTCAAAACCTCCAAGAGGGACCCTACCTCCGCCCCTATTTCCTTCAAAACCTTCCCGGACAAGGTAAATCGCCAATCAGGAGCCATAATGGAGGCTCATGCCACCTTGGTCGCCAGATTTGCTTCAAATTCCATTTGCTTAGAGGTTGTGTGGTGAAGTTGGGTTGATCTTGACCATAGAGCAGGAAAGCAAATGGAAAGTCACAACCTTGCTTGCACTCTTCTGTTGAAAGGTGGCCATCCAACTGAATGACACCCATCCTGCTATGGCAATCCCGGAACTCATGAGGATCTTTATGGACATTGAGAAGTTGGATTGGGATACGGTGGGTTTACGACTTGGAATAGATGAGAGGGGCGGGAATATTGTAAAATCTAATTACCATAGATGTCTGTAATACTGCAAGTAATGGCAATCTGGGTAGGGAGGGTACCTGGTTCAGATGTTTTTAATACATTCAGCAAACCCAGGCCCTGGTTATTTGGCACAAAAAAAATCAGTTTCAAAAATTGATATTGATGATACTGAACTGAATATCAACCTTCTCTCCATAATTATACATTTCTTCTTTGCATTTTCTAAAATGTAGTGTCAAGAAAAACAAGTCTCAGCTCTTTATTGTTCTCTAATTTCAAGCCTAATTCCACACACTCGCCTTAATTAAAGAAAGGTGGCATGTGATCTGAAAAAGCCATCCAGGGAAAACTGGATTTTTGATCTGACGCTTAAATATTCAGTGTAAAAATGAATATCTGCCAGTGTGAAGCATGGCATGACGAGTGGAATAGATCCTGTTGGACGGTGAATGAAGAGGTTTAAGTTGAGTTGTGTTTCAGGCCTGGACCCTCACAAAACGCACCTTCGCTTACACCAACCACACGGTGTTGCCAGAGGCCCTGGAGCGCTGGCCCGTCCAGCTGATGGAGACGCTGCTGCCGAGACACCTGCAGATCATCTACCAGATCAACCAGCACCACCTTGATGTGAGGACAGGCATTACACACAGGCAACACGCATTACGCACAGGCAACACGCATTACACACAGGCAACACGCATTACGCACAGGCAACACGCATTACACACAGGCAACACGCATTACGCACAGGCATACAGAGTCCATGACCGCTGTGTTTTTGCTAATGTGCTTTTAATTTTATTCAGAGGATCGCTGCTCTGTTTCCTGAAGACATGGAGCGCATTCGCAGCATGTCCCTGATCGAGGAAGAGGGCGTGAAGAGGATCAACATGGCCCACCTGTGCATTGTGGGATCCCACGCCGTCAACGGCGTCGCTGAGATTCACTCCAACATCATAAAGACCGACGTGTAAGAATCCACTGTAGCAGTGTCTCTATCCCATTGCCCTTTAGAGCTGTGGCGTCTGCTGTAGTGGAAGCACAGTTTCTATAGAGAATCTGCTCCAGTGCTTTTGTTCTTCTTTCTACTTTCTCATGACCTCCTTCTTACTACAGTAGGTTGTGATCGGCAACGGGAACTTCTAGTGCACTATCACAGCTTGAAATGAGCGCAGGACATAATATAAATTTCTACGGTATTGTCCTTAGTCATGGTCCCGTTTACAAGATGCATAAAACTTGAACATTTAATTTGTGTAGGTTAAGACAGTGATTTTCAACCACTGTGCCGCGGCACACTAGTGTGCCGTGAGAGATCGTCAGGTGTGCTGTGAGAAATTATCTTATCCTATTAACTTCACTTAATTAGTAACACTTTTGGTTGGTGGTGTGACACAGGATTTTTTTTTATGTAAAAAATGTGCCTTGGCTCAAAAAAGGTTGAAAAACACTGGGTTAAGAGACAAAATATTAAAACATGGACCTGACCATCTGGTTAGTTTATAAAATCTGTACTCGACCTCTTGATGTCCTCTGTCCTGACAGATTCCGGAACTTCAGCGAGTTGGAACCCGACAAGTTCCAGAATAAAACCAATGGAATTACACCCCGTCGCTGGCTACTGCTCTGCAATCCTGGGCTTGCTGAGCTTATTGCAGAGGTAATTTTTTACTTTATACATTTTAACGCTATTTTCCAACACAACAGCATTTTAGTATTGACACATGCATTCGCACTTGTTGACTGGCCAACTACCTTTTTGTGTTGCAGGCTATAGGGGAGGAGTACGTGAAAGACCTCAGTCACTTGCAGAAGCTGCATGACCTCGTCGATGATGCTGCTTTTATCCGGGACATTTCAAAAGTGAAGCAGGTGAGGCTGTTTACCTGGATCAATGACACTCCTCGAGGGCTGCAGTCCTACGGGTCGTGGCTTCCATTCTGCAATCACCTCGCATAACCCTGTTGTGAGCTCAGAGGGCAGTAGTTCATTTACAACGGTAGTTCATGTCAATGGCTGGTGAGGTTCATAGTTAAACGGGCCATGTTCTTATCAGCAACTCTGAGGCACGTTGTGTAATAGAAGGTTTCCTTGCAATAAGTGGAAAATGGAGGTCGCGTGCCATGAACTATATTCACCTTGACAATGTTGTGTTGTCATGTCACGTCAAGTTCTCCCCTAGAGTTGGAGGAGATATTTTACGGGCGAGGGAGACTGAAATCTCAAGAACTCCTTGGACCCTCCGGCGCTCAGGCTGCCGTTGTTCGGCCTGATTTTTGAAAATGCCAGACATCCGTTTGGCTCGCAGGATGTTAAGGCAGCAAAACCTTTTATTGAAATATATTGTCTGCATGAATTACTCCATTGCTCAAGATCTTCATGTCCCCCCCCCCCCCCCATCCCCAGGAAAACAAGCAGAAGTTTACTCAGTATCTGGAGAAGCAATATAATGTGAAGATCAACCCCTCTTCCATGTTTGATGTCCATGTGAAGAGGATCCATGAGTATAAACGGCAGCTCCTCAACTGCCTGCACATTGTCGCCATGTACAACCGTACGTCTACATTCGCTGTCTGCTCCCTACTCCCTGCTCTCTGCATCTCGGGCAGCCCACAGCTGAGCGGTCAAATTGACCGCAGTTTCTCTTTCAGGCATAAAGAAGGACCCAACGGCACCTTTCGTACCCCGAACCGTGATCATTGGAGGCAAGGTCAGTCCTCTAATGCAGTTCACATATCTGCAGTCTCCATAGTGTAATGTTACTATGTGTTGATTTAACTCTCTGGCTCCCTCTACAGGCAGCACCAGGGTACCACATGGCCAAGATGATTATCAAGCTGATTACCTCTGTTGCTGATGTGGTGAACAAAGACCCTGTGGTGGGCAGTAAACTGAAGGTCATCTACCTGGAGAACTACAGAGTCTCCCTGGCTGAGAAAGGTGCAGCTAGTAGCCCTTCTGTCTGGATCCTGAAAAATAAAAGCCAGAGTGAAACGGACGGATCCCGTACTTAACATCCCTCCTTTTCACTTCTGCTTGGTTTTATTTGTGGTCACATGATTGTACTTCATTTTCTCAACCCTCAAAAATGTTTCCAGCTTTATCCTCCAGCAGTTTTTCAAAAGAAGTAATTTTCCCCTCAAGGGTGATTTGTCTCACATGCATGGTAAATACGCCTAAAGTAAATTAACATGGGGGCAAGCCAGGGTTCTTATAAACATAGTTCAGTCCAAACGGTCTAGTCTGTTCAAAGGTATGTTGTATGTTTTGTATGTAGCGGTGTGTAAACATGGCTCTGACCCCAAAGCGGTCCCATTTTTCCCCGCAGTGATTCCGGCCACCGACCTCTCGGAGCAGATCTCCACGGCGGGCACGGAGGCTTCAGGCACCGGGAACATGAAGTTCATGCTGAACGGCGCCCTCACTATCGGCACCATGGACGGCGCCAACGTGGAGATGGCCGAGGAGGCCGGCGAGGAGAACCTCTTCATCTTTGGGATGAGGGTGGAGGACGTGGCTGAGATGGATAAAGTTGGGTGCGTGCTGGGCACCATCAATGTAAAGCAGCAGACCATCCTCAGGCCAGGTTAAGGCCGTACTCGGGCCAGGTTACGACCATACTCGGGCCAGGTTACGGCCGTACTCGGGGCCAGGTTACGGCCATACTCGGGCCAGGTTACGGCCGTACTCGGGGCCAGGTTATGGCCGTACTCGGGGCCAGGTTACGGCCGTACTCGGACCAGGTTACGGCCGTACTCGGGCCAACAGCAAACCACCTGCAAATTGGAGTCCCTTTTTTTCACAAATTATATGATTGGGCATTTCAAATTGGGAGGAAGTAGAAAATATGTGATAAAAATGTGTTAAAAAATAATTGGCCAATACAGATTTGTTGTTTTGTTTTTTTAAGAGTGTTTAACTGGCCCTTTCTTTGTGCACACTGGGTGAATGAGTCTTGATTCTTTCTTCTCAGCTATGAAGCCATTAAATATTACAAGGCGCTCCCTGACCTGAAGCAGACCATAGATCAGATTAAAGGTGGATTCTTCTCCCCAAAAAATCCAGACCAGTTTCTGGACATTGTAAACATGCTCTTCAACCATGATCGGTGAGTTAAGTTTGTTCCGTCTGTTCTATAAAATTTAAGACAGAACAGGGGAGTAGTGTAAAAGTTTTTTTTGGTCACAGTCAAAAATTATCTGATGCCACCATCAAGCTTATTTTTTTATTTTATGACCTCCACCTCTTAGGTTCAAAGTTTTTGCAGACTACGAAGACTACATCCAGTGCCAAGACAGAGCCAGCAAGCTTTATGAAGTAAGCACAATAGAACTTTTAGTAACAAATGTTTTCTTGTTTTTTCATGTACAACTTCATTGCAATTAAACTTTTCTCCCCTCGTAAAAAGAACCCCAATGAGTGGACCAAGATGGTGATCAGGAACATTGCGTCTTCCGGAAAGTTCTCCAGTGACCGCACAATCACGGAGTACGCTACAGAGATCTGGGGCGTGGAGCCGACGGACCTAAAGATCCCTCCTCCCAACGAGCCGAGGGAGGCCATCGAGGAGACGGCCCGGGCAGTGAAGAAGATGTGAAGGCCTGAAAATAGGATTGACTGCGCTAAACTTTCCCGCTTAAATCAGCAGAGCCGTTAAGTTAGACCGCTTTCATGGTTTAGACCTGCTTGACATTCCTATTTTGAGAGCAAGGGTGAAGTCAGACAAAATGGTGCTAAGTGCTGACTGGAGGTCAAGTCTGCCTTAGGCTCCACAGAGTAACCTCTAGCTACAGCCTAGGCTTTCCACTCAGTCAGCATGTATTTACACTTTTATTGGCATTTTGGCCTCACAGTTTGCCTGTTACGCACTTCCTGCCTCACCTCAGCTTACAAAAGTGTCTTTTGTACTTGTCATTTTTAAGTAGCACGTCTACATCTTGTTCTTTGTTTTACAACCATACTATACAGTATACAGCAGGAATGTCACAGTTTGCTCAATTTTAGCTGCAAATCGCTCTAGTGTTTTAATGCTCTGAGAGTCAGTTTGCTAGTTTAATGAAGTCTGCAGTTCAAGCAAAAGTGAGCATTATTGCCATTGGTTTGTATTGCCATTTCTACTGTAGCACACGTCTTTACAGGCATACATACTGAGAAACGTATTACCGGAGGAATCCTGGGGCACAACATTCCATTTGACAAACAATGACATGTCTAACCAATTAGCCCGGATGTTCCATAGAACAAGATTAAGCCAGTCAGTTGACATGTACCTGCTTGTTGAATCATTTTGGCCAGTTGTGTGTTAACATGAGAAATTGGCAAGACATTATTTTTGCTGATTGGCCAGTCTGTATTTACTTCAATAAATATGATCCGTGACTACGGTTTCCTGTTTGCCTCCAATGTTTTGCACGTAGTCACAATTCAAAATGGCCTGAAGGTACACCTGTGAGATGCCTTGAAGAAAGTGATAGATAGCCCACACAATGTAGCTGGGTTTTGAGTTTGACTGATGATACAGTAACACAGAAAACATGCTACAATGTATTGGAATGGTTTCATGTGTTATTTTTGTTTAAATACTTTAGCCTGGCTTTTAATTTGTGTTCTCTATCCACCTTGTCTATGGCTCTAGACCATAATAAACCACGTGTCAGTTATTTTATGGAGCTTATTTGCAGCCTAGATCCCATTTTGCAAATTAAATGCCCAGTATGTATTACTATTAATACCAATATATGTTCGAGTACTGTTAAAAATTTTATAAAACGTTGACCCTCTGCCACAAAGCCAGGAACAAAGAACATTGAAATGTCTTCATAAAATGTTACCTCAACAGTAGCTTTATTGTAATACCACCTGGGCATTCTTTGGTTTGGAAGGAAAGAAGCAGATTTCTTGTGGTGACAGTATATCTGATTTATATGCAACCCCCGGGGCCTGTCTGTCATCGGACAGCGAGCAGCATGAGTATATTATCGTGCTGGAATATATTATATTCTCTCCTCCAGGAGATTTGTGTACAAGGCCTCAATGTTTCTTACCTCTAACTCACCAGTGGTGTAAAAATATTCGGGTTACATCATCATTCAAAACGTCCTCATTGCGTAATCGAGAGCGGTACAGGGGAAATAATCCCCCTGGCATCAGCAACGCCGAAAATGCAATGTTTACTCGTTCAGGTTAATCTGCTATTATGATCTAAAACGCCCGCATCTGCCAGGACACACGTTCCTGCCTTAAACACTAGATGGCGCAAAAGACACACTTGATCGTGCAATTCAGTTTCAAACAAATAATTGTTTTGGTGCGTTATTTTACATACTTATTGGGTTCTTTTCCCCTTTAGTCATATTATATCAAACTCCCTGCGACAGACACGAACCTTGCTAGGTGGTCACCAGAATGATAAAACTTTAATATAGTTTCTATTCTGAACTATATTAATAAGGGACACCTAATATTAAAACAATATTAAGAAACCATTATTTTTCTTTGTGGTATGGAGCTAAACAATTTTTAACTAATGGTCTTAGATCTTAGACTAATCATTTGGAATTAGTCAACATTTTTATTAAATGCATTTGGAATAGACAGTATACTCCTCTGACAAATGTACTAATTTTTATCAGAAAAGTTTATCAGCATGTACAGGAACATCTTTTCATTCCATAAAATAAGTAGTGAAGGTACAGAAAATGTAAACCTCCCCCCATGCGATGGTTGATGCTAGATTGGATAGCCCGGAGAGACCTGAGTGTTAGGAACTCTGCTGTGATTGGTTGTTTATCGAGCACCAACCCCTAAACATAACCTCACAGAAGTTCACGTAACCAATCACAGCACAGTACGTAACAACCAGGTCCCTCCGGGCTCTCCAATCTAGCGTCAACCCCATGCGATTACCAACGAGTTATCCCTTGATTACAGAACCTTGGCACATCTCCCTCCATGTTGCCACGGAAACAGATGATACCCCAACAGAGATAGAGAGAGAGATAGCATCTCAAGAGTCCCTTTCAACCACACCCCAGGTCTTGCCCCAGCCCATTAGCCAGTAGGTATCAGTGACTGTGTGCCACATGGGACAGGACACACCAAAGTAAGTGTCTCGCAATGATTAGGCACACCAGAGGATAGACTTGTTTACACTGAAAATAACTCCCTGGGTAACAGCTCTGACTCCTTTCTCCACTAAGAGGACTGCAGAGGTTCACTGTACCAACCTTCATCACAGGAAATAATAAAAACAACTTCTAGAGGGTCAAGGGACACTTTCCTGTCACATGCTGAGAGTATACAATAAGAATGGTGCCGGCCATATTTTTGTGCATTATCTTGCCAGCTCTTTATTCACCAGGGTAAAAAGACATCTGACAAAGACATAACCTGCTGTGGCATTCTGGGTCAAGAATGGGAACAGATCACATGGTTTAGTATCCAAGGAAACGGGACGACGATGAAAAGCAGAGTGGCACAGATGCTGCTGAGGGTAAAGACATTTTAATCCCCTGCAACCATCACACTTTACAAATCAGGATGAAAATAAAAACATTAAAACAAATTTTAATTTGTTTTTAAATATAAGGAAATTGTTGAATGTGATATTTCCTCGTCTTACAAAACGTATGAAGTGAGAAATATTTCACAGCTTACATAGTCTAATTATTGACTTCCTCGTAGTAAGGCTACATTCAAATATGTTTTATTCGATCTTAAATCTCTATAACAGTTGTCATTGTCATTTAGGCACGTCTTCTTCCCAGCTCGACGAATTCATACGGAATATTGTAGTATTCCACTCCTTGAATCAAATAATTGCATTATTTACCCATAGGCAACCATTTCACCCATATTGGCCAATTATCAAATGTTTCTTTCTGCAAGAAGGCCACGGCTACGTTAACGGAAACAATCCGAAATCACAGATTTTTCTATATATATATTTTTTATAACTCAACATGTGGTTTCAGTTCTCATCGTCTCAAAATGACGAAGTGCAAGGATATTAAATCTCTATTACATATTTAAATAGGCCTATGTTCTATTATTTTTAAGATGACTGAATTACTTCATGGGGGAAGTCTTTGTCATATAGCCCAAATGCGACACTCAAGCCAGTTCATCTGTAGAACAGACACAAAGCGGACATCTGTGATTAAATCATGTGACCATTGAAGGAGTCCACTCCAAACTAAAATGGCAGGGCATAGCATAAAAATGGGCCGTTCAGTCAGCAGGCTGAGGGCCAAATGTTGTTCACCGTAGACTCTTGGCCCTTCGATAATTGAGAGGAAATAAAGTGTACTGTATCACTTGAATTTGACTAGATTTTAATGTTGCTGGTCCCTGTTATTTAGTTTAGTCCTGCACGCAATGAAGGTGATGAACAAGTGCATCAAATATATTGACTATGTCCAAGTCTGCGTCTACACAATGTAAGCATAACATTTCATACTTCCCTTCAGTGACAATATAATTAGCAGCAGCTATGCATATTTTAAGAAAGTATCCAGCCGACATTGATAGGCTACTTGCACACATGCAGCCTACAATTCTTTTTAGCCGTGCATTGCCTTATAAGTAGACTAGTGTGTGGCCTGTGTGTACAATTTATATGGGCATGGACCCCATGAAGTACTATCTGAAGTCCCATTGGGGAAGGGTGTTCCCACAGCATAGGTCCATTCTAGCTTGTAGCTAGCTACTATTGGCAAAAGGGTATTTATTTTGACAGCGCAGAGATTCATTTCAAATTATAGCTAATGTTAACAAACCTGTTAATACCTTAATTACATTAGTGTAGATGCAGCTACAATACTGTACAAAATGAGCCTAGCAACACTTATTAGTATTATTTCCCGAATAAATTATCTTCAGTAGCCTCGTCCTCGTACCGTTATTCAGTAGCGCAGTTTGGATTTAACAGAAAACAATCGTAATTGGCTGATAATAAAAGCTCACGTGATATCATCAGAGGTGTCCGCCTAGTTTCTTCCCAGGGAACTTGTGAGGATGACTGTGACGTGACGTCTAATGGCGTCACCACCCCCCCTCCTTTCTCAGGAGCTTTTCAAAATGTGGAAACAAGATGCAGCTGAGCTATGCTGAAGCAGTTTGTAGCTGAGGAGAGCCGAGAGGATACAGCTCACACCGAGTCCCAACTAAATATTCAGACGGCGAAGAGCCGTAAACTCGGGTCTGGATACTAAAGTGTAGTTACTAAATATATGAAATCTCAGTAGGGAATTTGGGCTGGAATTTTTTTTTCATTAAAAACTTTTTGTTGCATTTACCAAATACTTGAGTAGCCTATAGGCTACTCTTGTGCATCTTTCCAGTCCGGAGCGGTGTGGGTAAGTACATTTGTTGATATGGCTAGTTAGCTAGGCTGGAGCAGAGATTTCAGTGTTCACCGCGCAGTATCGTATTGTCAGTGCACCTCGTGTCATGTATCAGAACGAACTAGATTTAAACATGTTTTACTATCATCGTTATCATTTTCATATTTTACTCTTTCGTATTCCCGCCCCAAGTCTGTAAATTACTGCATAAAACGGGATGTTTTAAACGGATGTTGTTGAGTAATCTGTCGCCATAGCTGTTGAATTTGATTCGATTTTAATGTTGCTGGTCCCTGTTTAGTCCTGCACGCAATGAAGCTGTTGAACAAGTGTTTCATATACTATCTTCTGGTAGCTAAAGTTGTTATTTTGGAATCCGAAGTTTTTGGTTTCGAAACGCTTTGTAAGTTAGTTTCAAAGTTTTTTCCCCAAGTAACGTTGCAAGAGGTTTGGTTACACATGTGCAGAGCAGTACTGTCCCGTTAGCCATTGTTACTTTTATTTGGAACTTGGACAGTTATTGCAAGTAATCTAAATACTTGCAGTGTGGCCCCATCCGCCCGTGTTGGTTCCTTTGTGGAATGGGCTATGTTATTCGTTAGGTTACACGCTTACTAGTCTACTTCATTAATGCTAACCTACCTACTTTAAAATGTGAAAGGATGTCCGTGTTTGTACCATGTATCCTAGTTAATTAGGCTTTCCAGAATTAGTTGCCTAGTAATTTTATTTTAAAAAGGCTCGTCCATGTTCCTTCAGAGTAGCGCATGATGATAACACTTATTTTTGTGTTTGTGTAACGCAACACTCTTTATAAATGCTTTATAAAAGTCTAAATAGTCTGTAAATTTGTGTTTTGTTGACTTATGGTGTTGTTGTGTGTTTCTCTATTTCTTTTGGTTTTTATAGCACTTAGGCCTCTCGTTCGGCGTGTTATTTTGGCGTTGCTAGGTACGTGTAAATACATGGGTGTCTATTTGACACAATCAAAGGGCACCGCTCTGCGCGTGTGGAGTGCTACCATGTGAGACAATGAAACCGATTTTCATATCAACATTTAGGCCTGTTCAAGTGGCAAAGTGTGTTCATGTTTTAATGTTTTCAATTATGGTTACCTTGGGTGGTGTTGTGGAATACGTTCATATGCCAACAGTTGTCTGTGTGCGTTTGTGAAGATCAGAGTAGGTACCACCAGCCCGTGTGAGTGCAAGCAGGTGTCTAGAGTTAGTTTGTCCCCTGATTCCGTGCTGCGCTCTGATTCTGAAACGGCAGCTGTCAAAGACTAGGCACACTGACCTACTCTGCGGGTCAAGCTCATAAGAAGTGTAAGCCTCATTATCGTGACTGTGTGTCTCTGGAAGTGGAACTTGAATCATTTGCAGCATTTCCCTTGAGCAATTATAAAATTAAGATCCCCTGCTGTAAATCTCAATAGGAATGAGGGATCTACTTGAATTTTGCAGCACTTGCGATTGTATTCAAGGCCCACACCCGTTGGTTTTCAGAACAGTTCAACACGCAAGTAACGACTTGGCAAAAATAATTTGCCCATTTAGTCTACCAATGGTTTTTGGATGAAGAATAGACTGATAGATGTTTTTTCTGTGATGTAAAGTCTAGTTGTTATAATAAGAACAACAATAAATGTTCAGGCTCAGACCGCAAGGACAAAACAAAGGAAATATGCAATTTTATAATATTATTATTATTATTATTACTATTATAAAATTGCATATTTCCTTTGTTTTGTCCTTGCGGTCTGAGCCTGAACATGGTTTATACATGGGAGGGGGAGGGGGAGGGGGGTTCATGTTTGGCTAGCTGTCCTGCTGTCTTTGTGCCAGCTGTATTGCAAAGCCCTGCTTCACTTGAATTTGATTAGCCACCATAGTGTTTAGACCACTTATTACATTTAGGCAGCCCATTGTTTGTGCGGACTGGGTCCCCCCCGGCTGCCAAGGAGACACCTGGCCACTGGTGATGATTGCTCTTAATGTGGCCATTGGTGATGATGTCACTGTGCAGCTGCCCTAGCTCCCAAGATACAAGATATTATCACAGGCCACTCTGGGTGTTTAAGGCCTGTAATATTTTTAAGATTTGGGTGGCATGAATTTTATTCTCTACTGTATTTTCTGTATTGACAGCCCTTCTTCTGAAGAAAATGGGTTTAGTGTACTGTGCCTATAAACGAAAACATGGGTTTGTTTTTGTTTTTTATTTCAGCGGTTGTGCCAACATCCACTTCAGCTTTGTTTTACTGTAATATTGTCAACAATATAAGCCTACATCCAAGCTGTCTGACTGGAAATAAGCCTCATTAAACAAAATTCAGCCATTCAGAGCCAGGGATCTTGCTATTGTGAAGAATCCAGGAACTTTTACCATCAGTGATAATGTTTAATCATCCCTATCTGTAAAAGCTGTCGCTAAGAGGCAGCTAATTCTGTTGCGTGCATGTTCAGGTTCTATGCACTCCTACAGTGACCTTTGAGTACACCCTTGTAACTTGTGCGGTAATCTGCCAGACTGCATATAGACTGATTAGAACGCTAGAGATATTTCTGAGATTCCATTATCCATTCTCAGCATTCAAACGGCTTGCTGCATTCCTATTCGATGCGGCTTTAAAATAGAATCTTTATCCAAATTCTAGCAATCTTTTTAAACTTAAAATTGAGTTTAAATGGAACAAAGAGGGAAATGTATTGGTTTTTTTTTGTTTTTGTTTTTGAAGTTCCTTATTTGAGTCATTGTCTTTCTGTTTCTCAATAGACCTCAGCTGATTTTTCTGTTCTATCCGCTGTGTGTTCCAATGGTGGTGGCAGGGGTAAACAAAACCGGCTACCATTTTCATTTTCATTTTCAAAGGAGGTGTAATCAGCAGTACCTCACTGGTGTTGATGACCCGGGGAAAGGTGATCAGAAAGCCAGTCAAGTGTCGGGCATGATTGTGTTGCCAGGGTGAGAACTGGGAGTATGTAAGCCATAGCAACCGTGATTGTCATCCCAGAATTGTCTGGAAATGTATTCAAGAGCTGCGAGGAGCATTAGCGGCATATGGCTATTTTATAATGATGGCCCGTTGAGTCAATGAATTATGTGAAGTACCGAGTCTGTCTCTATTGAAGCTGATTTTTGTGATTAATAACAATGTCGCCTAATTTTTCATTTACATATGATAAACCGCTATGGTAGAAAAATGGTATCGCCGCCTGCATGCTCGTGACCTATGGAGAGCTGCTGGACTTCTAAAGGGAAATTTGAATGATCTCAGTCATAATCAGTAAGCATTACCACAGACTGAGCTTATGCAGCTGTGGCCCCGCAAGGTTGTAGGTGTGGTTCCTGTGTAACTCCATAAGGGTGTGATCCATCAGAGGCTAAAATGTGTAATGTTTTGGCAATCCCCATTTCATATTATCATGGTTACACAAATAAAAGAAGCATTTTCATGTAAAATACTCTTTGAAATTGTTTCAGTATGCAGCTTGTCCTTCAGGCTTAAGTATTAATCATTTTTGACATACAAATGGGGCCTATCTGTATTAAGTCCGAGCGTCTGGTCATCATAGGCCATTTATTTTCCCTGTAAGTATCATATCTGGAATGCAAAACATTTAGGTTATGTTATAGTCCCACGGCAGGAAATATATGGTATAAACAAAGATTGTTTTAGTATTTTGTTTGTGACGTAAATAGCAGTATGTAGATTTGTGTAAGCCGACATGTCTACATACATTTAATTTGCATATGTCTCAATGGATCCCTTCTCGGACGTGGAAACCTGAATATCAGTTATTCAGGTATTCTGACATGCTGTATTCACAAAGTCATTAATTAAGTATCAGAGGTGTGTGTGGACTCTTGAGCCTCTTACACTTCAGATGTGTCTAGACCCGTAAAGCACACGCTCATGATCAATAACTAGCACATCAAGCTTGTATGTCCATGACATTTAGGCTGCCAACCGTCTTTAGAGCTGTTTGACATGTTTATATAGACGGTAAAAAAAACGTAATCTACATCAGTGGTCCCCAACCCTGTTCCTGGAGATCTATCTTCCTGTAGGTTTTCACTCCAACCAGAAAAAAGCACCTCATTGAACAGCTGGAGATCTCTGAGCTGCTAATTAGTAGAATCAGGTGTGCCAAATTAGGGTTGTAATGAAAAGCGACAGTACGGTAAATCTCCAGGAACGGGGTTGGGGACCAGTGATCTACAGCCTGTTCACTTGGTCCATTGCAAGCCCTTGTACTTCCACAACGCCGATGTAATGCCCCAACACTGGGTATGTTTCCATTTGCAGTACTATATTATACTCTGAATATTCAATATGGAAAAACACTTATTTTTGTCTTTGCTTCACATGTGTGTTTGGAGTCATGATGACAGTAAACCCGGTCATTGGATCACTGTTGTTGTTAAAGATTCTCAGGCCCCTGTGTAGTTACAGTCAGTAGGGCTTAAACGTTGAATCAGGCTGTCGCAGTAAAAGGCCCTCTTATCCTCCTTCAGTCTAATAGACTAATAGGAATTATTGCCTTTGCAGCGGCTGATGTGTTCTGTGTGATATAATGCAGACTTACTCAGGTGGGTGAGCTCCATTAGTGGATGAGAATTAGGTGTGGGTGACGGCTTGTGTGTAGGTTATTCTGATTCCTCAGTGTTGTGCTACGTGTGTAGATGTGCCGTCTGTTAGTAGTCCGTGCGTGTTAGTGTGGTGCGGTACCTGCTCACCCCTTTCTCTCTGACAGGTGGGCTGCTGTGTGTGTGTGTGTGTGTGTGTGTGTGTGTTATAATGGGGTGGGTACAGGGGAGTGTGTGTGTGTAGTACCTGCTCACCCCTCTCTCTTTCTGACAGGCGGGCTGCTGTGTGTTTGTGTTATAATGGGGTGCCTTTGAGGTGGGTGCAGCGGAGTGTGTGTGTGTGTAGTACCTGCTTACCCCTCTCTCTTTCTGGCAGGCGGGCGTGCGTGCGTGCGTGCGTGCGTGTGTGTGTGTGTGTGGTACCTGCTCACCCCTCTCTCTCTGACAGGTGGGCTGCTGTGTGTGTATGTTATAATGGGCCAGGTACAGGTGAGTGAGTGAGTGATCTGCTCACCCCTCTCTCTCTCTCTCTCTCTGGCAGGTGGGCTGCTGTGTGTGTATGTTATAATGGGGTGGGTACAGGGAAGTGTGTGTGTGTGTGTGTGTGTGTGTAGTACCTGCTCACCCCTCTCTCTCTCTCTCTGGCAGGTGGGCTGCTGTGCTATGGGATGGATGAAGCCCAGCAGGACCAGTATGAGCAGCAGCTGAGAGAGGTCTTCCAGAGTTTCGATGCCAGCGGACGGGGCTCCCTGTGCCCAGAAGAGCTCTCGGAGCTGTGCCATGCCCTGCACCTGGAGGAGGCCACGCCCTCTCTGATCAGCACACTGTTGCAGGACCAGGGAAGCCCCAACAGCAGGGTGAGGGCCCACAGGCACAGCACTCCTCCCCCAGACCCAAACCAGTCCATATGCTTAGCCTGTACACCAGGGGCCGTATTACAGAAATGTCGTAACTCTGTAATCCTATCTTATCTGTATACTAACCGTGGTAATTTGACTTAGGAACTGATTTAGGTTGATCTCGCTGGGCTTCTTGTCTCTGCTATAACTACCGTTAATTAACTAACGTTTTTTTCCCCCAGCTGATCAGCTGTGTGAGCGCTTGTTAGATAACAGACCTGAAAGTTGATCGACAATTTCTGATTGAGTATTTAGGATTTCCTAACCTGAGATAAGATGGAGTAAGATAAGATACGATTCCTAAAGTTAGTGAAGATTTGCTTCTGTAATACGAATTTGTGAAAAATCCTATCTTAGACTTGTCTCATCTTAGCGTTGGACTTAAGACGCGATGCTTCTGTAATACGGCCCCAGCCCATTGCAGCGCTTCAGGCATTGCTTGCTCTTTTCACAACGTCTTGACTACAGGTGTGCTATTCTGTTTTTCTTACAGCAATGTGGCTTTTCCTTTTTGGCTGTAGGTTTCTTTACATACCTATATTAGCTGTGTTGAATCCTTATCACAGTGTTGTCTAAACTGAGCCGGGCTCCTTTTGCTTCATCAGTAGCTGCAGCAGAGGAAGGGGGCACAGCTGGCTTCTTGGCACTTAATTGCGCAGGTATTAGCGTGTCCACTCGCACGGAGACGGGATTGCTGTAATTGCGCTACCGCTGGGTCTGAGTGTGTGTGTTTTTTTTATTTTTTTATGCCGTGGCCTGTATCTGAAAGAGGCTCTCAGCGTGCGGGCCTTTATCGTGGAGTTGCAGGTGCAGCCGTGTCCCGTTTGAAGATGTAATTGGGGCCCTGCGCGGCTCATCCCAGGTGTCTGTTGTCATGGTGACCCGGGCTGATCAGCATGCGCGACTGTATCGGTCCGGGGCTCAAGGGGGGGCGGGGGGGTGAGTGGTTTGATTAAGAATGGTCTTTGCTTTGTTGGTATCCATGTGGAAGGCACAGGTCAATGTGCATTTACGCTGGCAAATTGTTTGGGAGTGACATCCTGGGCTACGCTGGCCTTTTCATAATCTATATTTGATACTTTTTTATTTTTTTAACTCAAAAACTCTCTAAAAACTTTCTCTTAAAAGATCATGTGTCCACAGTTTGGCCTTTGCAAGTTTGCAGTGGTAAATGTTGCATCAAAATAGGAGCACGATATTGCAGCGTTTTGTCTGTCCAAGGGATGGAGAGCTTAGATGCTAAACAGCTGAATTGGTTTGTGTTGCATTTTTATCCTTCTGTTTGTGTTGAGGGAAGGAATTGGGTATGTATGACTTCCTCCGATTTCCCAGTAGAGAATTCTGCAGACTTAATATTGAAGTTCCCCCCCTCTCTTTGTGTGCTGGGTAATGACGGGCCTCTGTGGTTTTGTAAGCACGTGGGGGGAGATGGGGCAGACTCCATGAGAGGCGGCGATGTGGCGCGCTGCTCCACAATGGGGCTGTAAGGGGCCGATCCCCAACACACACACCCCTTTCGCCGCCCCGCTGCCACAAAGGATATCTGCATATCCATGGGCCCCCGGATCCCCAGATCTGGCAGCTGTTGCTTCTTAAGGACCGTCAGCCCGTCACTGTCAGACACACACACACGCGCACACACACACACTTGTTCAGTGAGAAGCTCGGGGACCCGTCCGTCTCTAAGTGCGTGTGCCTTCATGGCTGCTGGAGCCGGGGGGGGACGGGGATGGGGGAGACTGTGGGTCAGAGGTCAGTCATCACTGCTGGCTCCTGCTGCTGTTTGGCTGTGGAGAAGGAGCTTGTGCAGGTCCGCAGCCCCTCCCCCCCACCATCACCAGCCCCCTTGCGCAATTATCTCCACACCACCTGAAAAAAACAACATGGAACAACCGAAGGCTTATTGGAGATTTATTTCACATTAATCTATCTCGACTGAACCTTTTAACTTTTTGCTTTCCGTTTCTGTCCAGGTTGATTTCGAGCAGTTTAAGGACGCACTTATTCTTGTCTTATCGACAGCAGGAGAGGCTTCGACAAACCAAGACACCTGCACAGTGCCAGGTAAGAGGTTTGTGAAGTAAAATGTAGAGGATGTGAGGAAAGGGTGGTTGAGATCTCCTGTCATGACAGCCAGAAATAATACCCCCCGGGGACCCAGTGTCACATTAAGACATTCCAATATTCATTACGTAATGAAATAAACGTGCCCCTGCCCGCAGGCCACGTTCAACCTGTTTATTCCACTCACAATTACACGGTGTACTGCTTTGGCCATGATGATGATTCAATCAATTTTAAAGTTGCAACAAGCAAAATATTGCTGAAGTAATATTTACATTTGAAGTCTTTCCTTAAGATGAAAAGTTTTTGCGTATTTCTCCGCCTCTTCCAAATGATATCCAGATGATAACGGTCTTTAGCTGCATGGGGAAAGCTTTCAGGAGAGCATAGCCTGAGAAAATCAACAGCGATAGCTAAAACTCCTTGACAGCCAGCCAAAAACATGACAGTCAAAGGTGGATTAGTTGCATCGTTACTACTGCACAGCCATGTCGGCATTAAACTGTGGAAATAATGAGATGCGTTGCGTTGCTAACAGTGGCAGCCTCCAAACCTGCTTGTGACAGACTATCTAGTCCACAGGGATTGAAGTGTGGGGTTATGGTTAGGCAATTGCAGGCTGTGGGTTTGAATCTCCTCTGGCTCAGTTCTGTTAGCCACCCATGAGCCTAGGAATTTGCTTCCATTTCCTCAATAAACCCCAGTTTCCCTGGACGCTCTGCTGGAGTGCTGTGTGAACCGCATACTGATCGGTCGCAAGCACTTCCTGCTCTTTTTTGAGCTATATAATAGAAACATTTGTCCGTATGAAAAGGCCACTTCTCATTTGTCCATATGAGAGGCCTTCTTTTGGCCACCGCACGTACATTCTTTTATGTGAGAAATGCTCACTAGGGATACATAGCAACACGGTGAACATTTTCTCAAATAACATTTCTGGAGGGAATATGTAACCGTAATCAACTGTGATCCAGACATTCAGTTAAGGGAAGGAGAGGTGATGTAATAAAAGCCTTCTTCCTGTACCGAGTGGCTGTTCTTTCAGCTCTCGTCATGTTGTCCTGATGCCTGAATGTCTTCCATTTTGACAGAGGTGATTGAATAAACTATTTTGGTTTGCACGTCTAGCCTCAGCCACTGACCCCTTTATTAGCCGTGTATTTCACTTCCCCTGTTTCGGGACCTGCAAAGGTACATTTAATCAGTCAAAAGAACAGTTGATATGTACTTCCACAAATGAACTGAGAATGCAGAAACACTCTCTATATACTTCTTTTTTTGGGATAAAAAAAACTTGCCGGTGCAGTTCAGAGGCTGTTGGTAATTCCACAAAATTTGAATTAAATATCTGATTCTGCACACTAGTTAGAGAGAGAGAGAGTTAGAGAGAGAGTTAGAGAGAGAGTTAGAGAGAGAGTTAGAGAGAGAGTTAGAGAGAGAGACCACTTCTTAAGAGGGATTATCGTCTCTGTACAGTAAAACTATGACTGGTGCAAATCGAGAGGGATTACACCTGAGGTATTTTCACCCTTTGAGCCATGTTGGCTTACCTGAGTCATCACCTGGCCTGGGTTCTGTTCTGTTACAGAGCAGCGCCTAACCTTGAGATACTGGTATGAGGGACATTTTTAGTCTTATTCCTCTGATTAGCTAAACAGATTTTTGCCCATCTGGGGCCGTGTCCTTGTTTTTACGGCACCGATAGTTCAGTTGAATTTGTGATAAAGCGCTGGGTCGTGTTGACGGGCGCTCGGCCTTCCTGCAGACTCCCCGTCCCCGGAGGCGAGGCCCAAGTTTGTGAAGGACGGCAAACGTTACGGCCGGCGGTCGGTCCCAGAGTTCGGTCACTCCATCACAGGGTTCTCCGAGGTCCCTGAGACGGAGCCGGCAGGAGGGGACCCAGAGGAGGCGGAGAACACCGCGGTGCCCAGGAAACGAGAGGTAATGCAGCTCACCTGGTTACCAACGCTATCCCCCCCCCCGTGCCTTACACCTGTCTCAGATGAGTTAAGCTCACCCTCTAATACACTGCCATGTGTTATCCATGAGGCCCGCCATCAGGGATCATATGCATCAGCACAGTTCACTCACAACACTGTGAGAATCACTCTATATCAAAACAATAGATATTCACCAGGGCTCTGTATCATGAAGCCGGATTACTGAGTTAGCTGGATAACTGCACTGAGTAAAACCCGGAACGGCTCTTTTTTTACTTTGGTCCATGTTCCAGATTTGGGAGTGTTATCCAGCTAAGTCAGTAATCCTGCTTCATGATACCGGCGCCAGGACTAATGCAGCAGTTAAGTTACTTGTAGCTTTTGCGGTCCAGTTAGAGAGTCAGTGTCTCTTGAATAACGTGAGGAATCGTAGACTATGCACTTTAGCACCCATGGTTCATCTTATATTGTGCCTTTTGAAATAGAAAATGTGTGTCACGTGACCCAAAGAGGATATGAAAGCCTACAGTGTACAGTCGGTGTGACTGAGTCATCGTGGTTCCAAAGGCAGTGGCTCCGTTTCCTGGTTTTGTCTTGCACTGGGGTTGTTCAAGCCTGCATCTCTCTCCAGCACGTCGCTATGCAACATCCACACCCACAAAGTCTTCCGCGCGACGCATGTCTAGCCGAGCCGGAGTCGGGCTTTTGTGTTATGCAGCAAGGCCACTTTTTCAGCCTCCCGTCACCGTCCTTGCGTGTTCCATACTTCAGTGCCCACTGGCTGAAGAGCTGTTATTCTTGGCTAATCAGCTTAAAGGTATGTGAGTCCAGTCGTTAAAGGCAGCGTAGACACTCTCCCCAGCACCAGCACACTCGGACGCCCCCCCCCCCTCTCTTTGCATAGCCTTGCAATGTCATCTTTTGCCTATTAATAAATGCCAGAAGTGAAGCCTGAATGTGTGTGGGGGGGGGGGGGGGGAAGAGAGAGATTCAGGCCGGCTTTCGCACTCATTCAGCGGCAAGTCTCTTGTGTGGCCGTGTGTTTGCGGACGTGGTGCGCGGCCAGGCTACGGTGACTGTGGCAAACCATGGCCAGACTACAGTGACTGTGGCAAACCGTGGCCAGACTACAGTGACTGTGGCAAACCGTGGCCAGGCTACAGTGACTGTGGCAAACCGTGGCCAGGCTACGGTGACTGTGGCAAACCGTGGCCAGGCTACAGTGACTGTGGCAAACCGTGGCCAGACTACAGTGACTGTGGCAAACCGTGGCCAGACTACAGTGACTGTGGCAAACCGTGGCTCGCTGAAGCCAAAAATATGCTTTGTGTCAGTTGTAATAATTGTTTTTGACATAATTTCAGTTTGGGGAAACCTCAAAGTGACAAAATAAGTGGAGGAATGCCCTCAAACATTATTAATTTTTTTTGCCGTGAAATTACTGTACATTTAACATAACCAGCTTTTCGCTATTAGTGTGCATTTAAAAATAAAATATAAATATATCTTCTCTATTTTCTTGGTTACCCAAATGTGGACAGGTCCATCATACTGTCGGCCTGTGACATCACTAACATTGGCCATCAGTTTGGGAGAGCGCAGTGAAGCCCTTTAGCCGGTCTCCAGACAGTACACACTCTTGGGGCGCAGAAACGGGTGGCCATGTCACTGATATTTACCTTATGCGAGCTTTACTGTCTGGTTCTGCCACACTCAGTGCCATGGCTTTGTGTATTTTTGTCATAAGGAGTCTATAAAAGCCTCGGTTGCTTCCGCTGGGCAAAGTGGAGTGTGAATCGGAGGGACTTTGGCCTTCGTCTGAGGACTGGCAGTGTGGAGGTTGCCGTGGTGACACTGTGTGTGTTTTGGCACATTTATTTTTATTTTTTTCTTCCTCCTCCTCCTGATCATGTTGAGACAGGCCAGCGTTGTTGGGGTCAACAAGAAGGCCGAAACACAATCAGTTATTTATGGTGTACCATACCTCATGCTTCCATAACCATGTCTATCTGACACACCACACACAGACAAGTACACTTTTATATTACATTGTGTAGTCATCTCACTGCACGGCAATTGGTGACTTGTTCCTCACAAGTTATAGGGCAGTCTGAATAGCTGGAGGTTTCCCTTCTGATATCTGTAGTACATTACTCATTTCATAATGACTATGTTCACAGAGAGCCCGGCCAGTACTATGCCAGCTCAGTGAACCTCATCAGTAAGAGGATATTAGGATATCAGATCTGATGATACATCTCTTAAGCCAGGGCTCTGCAACCCTGGGGCCTGTTTCACAATGCAGGATTACTGAATTAGCTGGATAACTGCACCGAGTAAAACCCGGAACCATCTTGAATCCGGAACACGGACTGAAGTAAAAAGAGCTGTTCCACGTTTTACCCAGTGCAGTTATCCAGCTAACTCTGTAATCCTGCTTTGTGAAACAGGGTCCTGGGGGGTATACTACGCAGCAGGATTACTGAAATGGCTGGATAACTGCACCAAGTAAAACCCGCAACCATCCCAAATCCAGAACCCAGACTGAAGTAAAAAGAGCTGTTCCCGGTTTTACTCAGTGCAGTTATCCAGCTAACCAAGTAATCCTGCTTCATAGTATATCCCTCCTGGTCCTGGACAGCCATAGGTTCTTTGCTGGTTTTTGTTGATATTCTGCATTTTGGTTGATTACACAGTTAACTCCGTTCACCTGGTTACTTGGGTCTGAAATGGGTGCTGAATTTAAGGTGAAAACAAAACCCGGCAGATCTTGCGGCTCTCCAGGACCAGGGTTGCCGTCCCCTGTGTTAAGCTGTTATACATCTGACTGCAACCTCATCGTTGACAGGCCACCAGGCCGTCCCCTGTACCGTATGATCCGTGCATCAGTCAAATGTCATACGGTGAAATGGTGAGGCAGGTGTCTCCTCCCTGCTCCAGGTCAGGTGGGTGCGGATTTACCTGGCCCCTGTAAATCCTCTTTAGCAGGCTGCTCCAGACCTGCAGTCTAAAGGGCCAGCGTTTCTCTCCAGGATTACACGGTTCACCCCCCAGTTAGCTGCTTGATCTCCAGGCTGTTGTTTCGGAATAATCCTGCTCTTTGTGCTCCGAGAAGCGAGTGTCGTTTTGGAGCCACCGCGAGATTTCTTCAACGCGGTTTTAAAAGGAGATTTTCAAACAGATTCACTTTTATAGTTCTTCCCCGCCCCCTCCGGCCTGCACAAGGCTCTCACTGTCTCTGATATCTCTAATAATCTAAAATGTGATTTATAATAGGTCACCGCGAGATATGGCTTTGACCTTTCGACAGAAAAATTATGAATTATTATTGCCGCGCCACTAGTTCTTTCTCTAGCAGAGTCACGATGTTGCCCTTGAGATTCTACTGCAACCCTCCCCTCTCAAGTACAAAGCCAAGGCAGACGTTCCTGTAGGTGGAGAAAAGGGACGTCTTGAAATAATTCTAATTACCGCAGTGGCGAACAATGCGCGGGTGGAGGGGTAGCAGATGGGGCTGGAGGATGGGGGGGGGGCACGCGTGGGGGTGTGGGGGTGTGGGCGGGGTCGGCAGAGGAACAAAGAGCACCCCTCGCAGATGCCTGTACACTTTTCAGAGGTCAGAGGTGAAAGGAACCATCTGCTCCCCAGTCCTTCAGAAGTGACACGGTGACGATCTCTCCTGAACTTTCCCAAAACAATGCCCCCCCCCCCCCCCCCCCCACCCCCCACCATGCTTACCCCAGATCATAATGTGTCACCCCCCTCCCTGCACCAAACCCTCTCCAGAAATTCACAATGGGTTTTATTTGGCTGGTTTAACTAGTGCATGTATTGCTCACCTGTGCAATGTTTTCTTCAGGTTTCAGATAGTGAGCATCAGTCACACTTACAGGGGTTGCCTAATGCCTGCATTTCGTCCCCCGTTTGCACGCTAAAAGCTTATTTTCCCTCCGTTATTCCTAACTGACCTTTGACCCATTGTGGGTCCCATGTCATCACAATGCCACTCTTGTTTCTCTTGTCATCAAACCCCCTACCCTCCCCTGACCTAGAAACACCAGCTGATGCATGTGGGTGTGTACTGAATGACAGCTGACCGAGAGTCTGTGGTTTTGGACAAAGTAAATTGGTATTTTGGACATTTGGCTATTTAAACATCCACAAAACATTTCTAAAGAATATGGCACCATGAAGGAGAAAATATGAATTTCATCACTTGAAATTCTATGGAGTCATCCCCAGGTTACCACTGTGTAATCTTTGTATGATCTTAAAAACACAACATAACTTTATTGGAAAGGTTTTCAGAAAGTGTGCAGGACAGTGCTTTCTTTCTCATCCCTGTTACCCAAGAAAGGTCTCAAACTTCCAAAAACTTGTGTTCACAGCTGAATGATCCGGGTTGTTCCTGTTTGGCGTGTTGCGTTTGTCATAGAGGAGCGAGTGTTGGGAAGCACCTGCATAGAGCCATGTTTGCTATTTATCTTACGCCAGGATGTTAAGTAGCTCTCTTTTTTTTTATTTCCATAGTCTGCTAAAATACCAGCGGATACAAATAAAGTACACACCGAACATGTGTGTGGTAGGTAGTAATATTTGTGCAATAATGACACTGACTGCCTCTGATATAAATATCAGCTCATACTGCAACAGTCTATGATCCGAGTAAATGACAACTCTAATATCCCATTTCTCCAAGACACTGACCACTGTGGCTACAGGAAAATAGGGGAAATGTTTTGCATTTTTTTTTTTAGTTAGTGTAATGATTGCATGTATAAAACAACTGACTCATATCTGATCATCTTTGTAAATATTGTTTGTGTTTCAACATGAGTCTGTGAAGCTGATGCCGCAGTTCTGTAAGTGTGACGTCTAACTACTAATATCTCTCTGCAGCGCTGGAACGCTCATAGCAACGACACAGAAGAGTATGAAGCCGAAGGTCAGCTGATTTATATATCATTTTATTTTATTTTATTTTTTTATTTTTTTGTGAAGATTCCAAATCTGTCTAAAAGTCTAGTGTCACAAACTTTACCTGTGACGGTTGAGAATACTGTCGCCTGTATGATTCATTTGTGCTGTTCTGGTATTCCTCAGTGGGAAAAATAAATTCCTCTCACCCCTTCACTCCACTTTCTGTTTTCTCTCTCTCTCAATTCACTTTCAGTTTCAAGATGTTCATAACATAACTGACAGGGAACAAGAGCAAACGGTGATAAATTCTACAGCTAAGCTCTAACCGCTCTTCAAACTCCCCCCCCCCAGGTCAGCTGCACTTTTGGAACCCCGATGAGCCGGGCACCCCACGGGTGGCGGTGCTGCCCCTATCAGATAGACTGGAGGAGAGGCTGCAGGAGGCATTCGAGGACCTGGCGGTTTCGTGGGACGGGTGCGCCAGTCGCCATGAGCTGCTGGCCGTGTGTGAATACCTGGGACTGGAGGTACAGGTTAGGTAGGGGGTGAGAGAGGGATGGAGGGGGGACAAAGGGAAGGAGGGAGGGAGGGAGGGAGGGAGAGAGGGAAGGAAGGAGGGAGAAGTGTAGAAAGGGGTGGGAAATGGCGAGAGACAGGGT
This sequence comes from Ilyophis sp. 1 JC-2022, assembly GCA_022702515.1. Lineage (NCBI taxonomy): Eukaryota > Metazoa > Chordata > Actinopteri > Anguilliformes > Synaphobranchidae > Ilyophis > Ilyophis sp. 1 JC-2022. Next base: position 44,925,402 of record CM040406.1, read on the forward strand.
AAAGGAGGGAGGGATGTGTTTGTTTGTGTTTGTAACCTGATACAGGGAGTTTTAGTGGTTGAAAAGGAGCAATGGGTTCCGTAGTTCATGCACTTTCTCAAATCTATACAAGCTGCCCTCAGCAATTGACAAAATACAACAGAAAGTTTAACTGGCGTAATTTGGATACATAATGGCCCTATGAGTAATGTGTGTAGGCTGAGACAAGACGGTGTATTAATCATTCTGTTTTATGAATACCGAGTAAAAATCTGAACTGCAGACATTTCATTCCTAATTAAATGTGGATTTGTTGCCAGGTGGCAGAGGATGTGTTCCAGAATCTGGCCAGCGATGGGGTAATAAGCGTGCAGGATTTTGTGTGCTGCATTCAGCAGCACTGTAATCCCCCCACCCCTTCAGCCTCCACCCCTTATCGACAGCTCAAGAGACACCACTCCACCCAGGTCTGTTCTGTCTGAAAAAACAACATTAATTTAGGGAGCATAAATCATGTGCGATGCTTGGTCATCTCAAATGCTGTCTTCTCTGCATTGACTCTAGAGTGATGCATGTATGGTTTGCAGATTAAATATTCTCACTGAATGAAGAGATTGATGTAAATGAGCAGTGAACCAGAAACTTAACTTAACTAGCTGGGGTCTTCTCTCACGCTTTTATGCTTCTCAGCCGTTTGACGAAACGGGCCGCAGAATCACCACCCCGTCCGCCATGACCAGCACTATTGGCCTGCGCCTCTTCACCAGCCTGGATGATGGCACAGGGTTCGCTTCCGTGGAGAACCTTCTGGATGCCTGGCTGGAGGAGGGCATTGAGAACAGCCCTGAAATCCTGCAGGTACAACAAGTTTATCTGCCCTTTCTCAGCCAAACAACTCACCTGTATTCATTTATTTCTCTAGATTTAACTATTGTGTGTGTGTGTGTGTGGTGTGTAGGCTCTGGACTTCCACCTGGATGGGAAGGTGAACCTCAGTGACCTCACTGTCGCCCTGGAGAACGAGCTGCTCATTACCAAGAATGGCATCCACCAGGCAGCGCTGGCCAGCTTCAAGGCTGAGATCCGACACCTTCTGTGGGTGTTTGCTGACTCCTTCTTACGTCTGTCTCATTGTTTCATGTTAATTTTTTTGGTTGGAGAGCATATCTCGCGGAGGAACAGTTCTCATTTAATTTAGGAACTGATCACCATTAAATGTATGCAAGTTTATTTGTAGAATACTCATAGAATGGAGATTAAAATACATAAAGTTCTTCTGCTTTTGTCATTGGAATCCTTTCAAGATAATTAGAACTAAGTGATCCTGATAAGTTGTAATGGTAACATGACTTTCTGCTCTTCTCCCAGGGAGTGTGTGGACCGCGAACTTCGAGAGAAGGAGAAGATCCGCTCGGACTTTGACAAGGCCGAGAAGCTGAAGAACCAAATGGCGACTGAGGTGGACGAGCACCATTCGGCCATCGAGCGTATGAACGATCTCAACCTCAGGTAACCCGCCGAATCCTCATTCCCCAGAACCAAGTAAGCGCTGAAGCTGAACGGCCTCTCACACTCTCTGCTCTCTGTCTGTAGGAAGCTGGAACAGGAACACAGGGACAAGCTGGCCATTGTCAGGAGCGAGTTGACCAAAGAAATGGACCTGATACAGCAGCAGGCCAACCAGCAACGTGAGGAGCTGGAACGCGAGATGGAGCGAGTGAAGGAGGATGAGGCCTTTATGAGAGACCACCTCTCACTCAACGTCAAGGTAAGCAAGCATGGCGCTTCAACTCTTTATTCATGGGCCTCAAACTTCAAGTTATTAAAAATTAAATATTTTTAAAAACGATGAAACTAGAGTGCATGTAAGTTGTACCAGCCTGGGGGTTTTGAAGCAGGTTGTGAGTGTGTATAAAATATGGCCTAATCGGTATTAATATTATATAATTTGTCAAGTAAGAGCGTGAAGTTTATCCTCAAGATGTTGTAGTTTATAGTCCGAAGGTCTAAGCTGAATTTTTGTACATTATGGGCCTGATTTACGAAGACATTTAGCACACGTAAAACCAATAACGTGACAAATGATTGGTCATGGTATTTGTTTTGCACCAATCGTTGGTTGTGTTATTAGTTTTGCCTGTGCTAAAAGTTTTTGCACCCGCTAAAGGTTTTAGTAAATAAGGCCCTATGTGTTTCCCAACAGGAGAGTGGGCGTCTGGAGCTAGAGCTGATAGAAAGCACAGAGAAACTGGTAGAGGCAGAGAACATGATCACCAAACTACAGAGGAACCTGGACAATATTCTCAAGGAGAAGGTTGGGAGGCGTTCTTAATCTAAGATCTGTACACCCAGTCATTTATTTACTCAGCGGATGGTGGTGAAAGCTGTTGCACTGATGGTTGGAACATGCAAATATTTGCTAATGGAAAACCATATATGAACACAGCCAATGTTTGCCATCTATGTTTATATAATATGTTACGGTGAAGATGCAAATTTGTGGTTCAGGAGCTTTGCTCGTGTCTGTCTGTGTGAATTTCAGTGTGGCTCATGTCCAGTCCTTGTTTACTTTTCTGGGGCCTTGAGAATACAAACGTTTGCAAATATTTGTTTACGTTAGATGATGGTTTAAGAGAATTGTCTGTGTCTGTGTCTGTGTATATGTATTGCGCGTGCTCTTGAGCACCACCTGCTGGTGTGTTTTCACAGTTTGGGGATCTGGACCCAAGCAGTGGCGAGTTCTTCCTTCAGGAGGAGCGTCTTAGGCAGCTGCGCAGTGACTATGAAGAGCAGTGCAGGGTAAGGGAGCCGGACGTGCAGTACTGCACTAAAACGCTTTTTTTCCCCCAGAACATCCTCCTGGGACAGGCAGTATACTGAATAATTTAACAAAATAGATTTGCTCTCTTGTCTAAACTAATTTTGCATAATGACTGAAGTCATAGTTTTTGAAGTCTTCTGTCTCCCTCAGCTTAGCACACACAAAGGTAGAAAAGCAGGTTTTTTTTTAAAATGCTGCTGCTTAATGTATGCATGTGCATTACAGGAGATGCAGGATCGTATCGATGAGCTGCAAGCAGAGCTGGAGGAGTACCAAACCCTTGGCAGGACCCCTAACCTCTCCCTCAAGCCTTCCTTGTCTGAGGAGTTTGGCAGCAAGAGCCCTGGCATCGAGTCGGACCAAGGTACATCCCAGAGAATCTATACGACTGCTACTTCATCTGAAAGCTAAACCACAGTCCGCCTCTCACCCCAAATTACTTCAGAACTCTGAACTTCGGTTTCTGGTGGTATGTCAGGTCTCGGCTCAGAAGACTGCCAGCCCTTCAACATGACCCTGGAGGCAGAGATGCAGATGGAGCAGCTGAAAGCACAGCACCTGCAGCAGGTGGAGAACCTCAGAGCCCAAATGGAGAACAAGGTGAAGCCAGCAACCCGACTGGCAGTGCCTCACACATGCATGTGTTTTAATGAAGATCCCAGCATACAGGAAATTATATATATTTTTATAGACACCCCTGTGTTGTGAATGTCATTATTGAGGTTTAGCACTTAACTGCACTTTTTAGTAAGTGTCCAATCGTTAGTAAGCGGGGTGCTGTATCTTTATGTATCCCAAGGTAATGGATCTGTGTTGCAGGTCGGTGAATACCATCAGAAGTTAGAGGAGCAGAGGGCAGCTCATGAAGAAGAGCGGAGGGAGCTGTCCCTCCGGTGCCAGGGGGAAGCACAGGCCTTGCATGAGGAGATGTCCAGGGTCCAGGACCGGGTCCAAGAGCTACAGAACCAGCTGGACCATGTACACCTGGAGCGGGTGAGGCTGGAGCAGAGCCAGAAGGAGGAGCGGGCAGAGCTGGGGAGGCGGCACCAGGAGGAGATGGACTCTGTCAGCCAGGAGCTGTTGGAGGCCCAGGCCCAGATCTCCAAGCTGGAAGACCAGCTGAAGGCCCTGGAGCATCACCTGGCCGGCAGTGAGCAGAGCCTAACTGAGGAGAGGGAGCTTCTTAGGAGGCTGTACGATGAGGAGCTCACACAGCGGGAGGAACATCACCGAGCAGCACTGCAGGGCAGGCTGGAGGAGGAGAAGGGGAGGATGCAGGCAGAGAGGGAGGAGGCGGTGAGGCGGCTCGTGGAGCAGTGGGAGAGGGAGAAGGACCAGCTGCAGGAGAGCCATGGAGCGCTGCTTCAGGCCAGGCTAGAGGAGGAGAGGCAGAGGTACCTGGGGGAGAGTGAAGATCAGGAGAGGAGGCTCGTGGAGCAGTGGGATAAGGAGAGGTTGGAGCTTAAGGAGCAGCAGGATGGTGCCCTCCAAGTGGTGCTAGAGGAGGAGCAGCTCAAGCTGCTGAAGGATCAGGAGCAGCTTGAGAGAAACCTCTTGGAGAAGTGGGAGAAGGAGAGGGCCCAGCTCGAGGAGAGCCGGGAGGGAATTCTCCAGACCAGGCTAGCAGAGGAGAGGGTCTGCATCCAGGGGGAGGTGGAGAAGAGCTTGATGGAAGTTTGGGAGAAGGAGAAAGCTGAGTTAGAGGGGCATCATGGGCAGGTCCTCCAAGCCAGAGTAGAGGAGGAGAGGGAGAGGCTCCTTGGGGAGAGGGAGGTGCAGGAGAAGAGGTTGCTTGAGGAGGTGGAGGAGGAGAGAGCCCAGCTGGAGGAGAGCCACAGGGAAGCCATGCAGGAGCTGATCGCCAAACACAGCGAGGAGAGGGAGAGGCTGAGTGGTGCACTGGATGGACTGCGGGAGGAAATAGCTTTGGAGAGGTAAGAGGGTAGTCCCTGTGGGGTGGGGGAGGGGCTTGAGAGCAAATATGGGGTGGTTTTCATGTCTACAAACTGTTTTGAATCATTTGACATTTATTCAGTGAAAGAAAAAAGATAAGGCTGGTTTTCAGGTGCCTTTATGTAAATGTCTGTTCCAAGGGAATTCCTCCATTTCATGCATTGGATTTAAGCAGGACCTGACTATACAATGTTGCCTGGTATTACAAAACACAATTTTATGTTCAGTGATTAGTATTGCTCTTGAGAAAACATGACTACAACACTCTAATTTTGCTGCAATGAGGTTAATTGTTTATGTTGAATGGAAAAATTTACAGAAGTGTAAGTGTTTGCCACGTTAAAAGCTAGTGCTGGGTGGATATTTAACTGTTAATGGTTAACACGTACAGGAGAGAACTGGAGAGCCACTTCTCCGAGAGGATCAGGGCAGTATCCAAGCTCGAGCAGCACTACCAAAGTGAGCTAGAGGGTCTTACTGAGCATCATTCTGAAGAGAAGGCCAAGTGGAAGTCTGAGATGGAGGAGGCTGCCCAAGTGGCTGAACAAGAAAAGAGGACTCTGCAGGAAGCTCTGGAGCAAGAGAAGCAATCTGTCACCCGAGAGCTGGTGAAGGAAAGGGCCCAAATTGAGCACAGTCACAGGGAAGAGTTTGAAGCCTTGGCAGCTAAAAACAAGGAGCTCCAAAGTGAGCTAGAGAACTTGATCAGCACCGCACAGTCCAAAGAGATCGAGCTGAGCAGGCAGCTGAACGAGTTGCACAACAAATTGCAGGAGAGCCTAGACGCCAAAGACGAGCTCTTGGCCCAATCAGAGAAGAAGGCCCAAGAGATTGAATTGTTCCTTCAACAGGCAGCGGAAGACTTTGAGCAGGAGAAGGCGGAACTACAGGGTAACCTCGATCTACTTGAAGAGAGGAACAAGCAGTCTCTTTGCCTAGCACAGAAACAGGTGGAGGAACAGGAGAGACTTCTAGCAGAGACTGACTATCTGAAGTCCAAGATTCAGGAAATGGAGGCAGAATTGAATCAACTGTTGGAGCTGAGGGACAATTTTGAAGAGATGAAGAAAGGAAAGGAAGAATCATGTCTCGTGATCACATCCCTTCGAAATGAGATTGAAGAACTGAAGGCTAAAATACAGGGGCTCGTTGGTTCTGGGAAGGAACAGGAAGTGTGTCCAGAGAATGTATCAGAAACCGAGGCAATTGAAGGGGACAATCCTGTCCTTTCAGTAGAATCCCCTTTGCTAGAGAGGGAAATATGTGCTGAAAATGCAGGAGATGATGCTGAAGTAGTTTTTTTTCCAGATGGGTGGTCTCAGCTGGAGAAAGAGTCAAAGATTATTTCAAAGATGCAAGCAGATTATGAGGAGGCAATAAAGGAACGAGACCTCGGCATCTGCAGATTTGCAGCTTTACAAGACCAAGTGGACGGGCTTCAGAACCAGGTCTCCCACTTTACTGAGCTTCAGGACCAATGTGATTCCACGAATGAAAAGAACCTGATTCTCCAAGACCAGATAGACCAGCTGCAGCAGAAGGAAAGTCAGCTTGAGGACATTCTGGAGGACAACTGCAAGAAGATGCAGCTTGGTGCGCAAGCTCTAGAGGAGAACAACTACCTCAGGGATCAAATTTCCACAATAATGGAACATACCAAAGAGATGGATCTTCAGGCCAGGTATGAGGAACGCATCTGTGAAAACGCCAGACTCGGAGAGCGGAACAGGAAGCTAGAAGCCCGGCTTTTGGACCTTGAATGCAAGATGTACCTTATCCAGGACTGCAAAGACCAGCATACCAGACTGGAGGATGAGCTAATAAGGGTCAAAGAGGAGAACTCCAGACTCATTGCTCAGGTCAGAGACTTGCAGAAACACACTGACATTTTCATGGTCCTGCAACGGGATACAGAGATTGCTTTGGCTAAGGCCATAACAGAGGATACCTTGAAGGACCTGAGCTCTCAGCTGGAAGCTAAGATCCAGGCTGTGACTGATTTGGAAGAGTGCTGCACAGAGTTTGAGAGGCGGAACACCAAACTCCGAAGAGCTGTCACTGGTTTGCAGGAGAAATCTCTTAAGATACAAGAAACGATGCAAGCTCATAGGTAATGTAAAGGCTAAATGTGCTTGACCTTGGAAAATCCTGCTTCCTTACATCGGCTCCCAGCTCTCCTAACTCTGCGATCCCGCTTGGCTTTGATGTGCAACTGACCCATTTAGGTACCAGATGTAGACTTATCCCTGCAGTAATGTACTAGTACCAACCTGCATGTAGAAGATGTGATGACCTGTTGGCCTTGTGTCCTTGTACTATGAAACCATCCAGTGCCTGTACTGTGTTTTTAGATGCTGAATCCTGTGAAACTAATCCACTCACCCGCATAACACTGTTGTTGAAATGTACGTATATGGTTTGTGCACGTGTCCCACACCAACTAACTAGAAACAATAAATTGCTTCTGCTCATGTTGCAAATGGCTTATTGTTGTGTTTTGTTCAGTTAATGCAGTTGTGATTATCTGTGCCTGGTTATTGGACAGTAAAATGAATTTGAGCACATCAATGGAGTGAAGCACACTCATTTATTGTTGCTTTTTTCTGTTGGATGTAGGAGCGAAGCTGGTCGTCTGGCAGAAGAGAACCTCCTTCTAAGAAACAGTATCTCCGCATTGAAGGAACAGGACCTCCGAGAAACCCAAGTAGAAATGCTGTAAGGATTCTCACGCATCATGGGCCAAAGCGGGCAACAAGCGTAATCTAGTCTCATTCCTAATTTGCTCTGACATATAATTAATTTTATTTATTCAAACAGGCATAAACTTGAACAATACAAGAAGGAAAAGTTGAGTGCTCAAAGGGTTGCGGAGAACTGCAAGAAGCAGGTACTGCAGAAACAACCACACTATCATTTCGTTTTCAGTATTAAGCATTTCAGATAATGTGTAAAGGTATCCGTTCCAAGCATGTCTTGGGGCACACGTGAACGTTTATGTAGGCCTCAGTGTATTGAAGGTCATGTTGTCTTGGCTGATGTTGGCACTGTGGAATGTTGGTCTCCTCTGCGCCTAGGTGGCAGAACTGAGGGTTCGGGGGAAGCAGATGGAGCAGGAGAATGAGTTCCTGTCACAGAAAAATACCCAGAATGCAGCTGATGTGCTGGAGCTGAACCACCGGCTGACTGAACTGCTCAGGCAACGTGAGAGGAAGGAGGCAGGCAGATGCCCAAAACAGCAGGGGCAGCTGGAGAGGGATGACCTCATCACTGAGACCACACAGGAAAGGAGAAAGGTAACAAGTGAAGTTTTGTGTGCTGTAAACTTTGAGTAGATCACCTGGTCCTATTTACATCCTGTATCATCTTGTTGACATTAAAAAAATAACCCTGGGCTTAGGAGAGTCACAAAGTCTTGTTCTGTTTATATAGAGTCGGTAGCATTGCCTTAGGGTGAGTTCTGCTGCTCATGTTAACTGCAGATTTTGAGAGACCCTGAATATTTGTGGTGTTATGGCATTACAACTGTGGGCAACTATCATTTCCAGTCTCTATCTTATAAAACTAGACTAGACTTGTGTTTGTTTTATTGTTCAAAATATGAGCAAGAGGTATGTTTCTTTCTATCTTTGCAGATAGAGGCTCATGTATTCACCTTGGAAACCAAGTTGTCAAAGGCCCAGGAAGTGACCAGTCTTCTGGAGCAGGAGAAGGTCCAGCTGACCCAGCAGCTCTCCTCTCTCAAGGAGCAGGTGAGCTTGGGCAGCGCTGGGGCTGAAGCTGGGAACCACACCCTCAAGTGGTAGAATAATAGAAGAAACTACTGTTTTGTAGTACGTGTTAGTGGTATGTGTTAGTGGTATGTGTTAGTGGTATGTGTTAGTGGTATGTGTTAGTAGTAATGTAAAGAGGTCTCACCATTGCATCTGCTATACAAAATATTTGTGCCCCTGAATCATCACTTACATTACATTATAGGCATTTAGCAGACGCTCTTATCCAGAGCGACTTACACAACTTCTTATTACATTTATCCATTCATACAGCTGGATATATACTGAAGCAATTCAGGTTAAGTACCTTGCTCAAGGGTACAACGGCAGTGTCCTACCTGGGAATCGAACCTGCAACCTTTCGGTTACAAGTCCAGCTCCTTAACCATTATACTACACTGCCGCCTACAAGCAGCCAAACCCAGTGCATTGCTGTTGTGCCTGAGATGTAGCTCTGTGTGTGGCAGGTGAATGATTGCTGTTGGTCTTGTAGCTCTGTGGTGGCAGGGACTCGAGCGTGGACCTAGCCAGCGCCCTGTCCAGAGTGGACAAGCTTCAGAGGGAGAATGAGACTCTAAGTAGGGAACTGAGTCGCTGTGTGGACAAGGTAAGGGCTCTCCGCTGAACACAGGCGGCGGCGCGCTGTGTACTGCGTGTCTTAAGGTTGTCTTTTTGTTGCTTGCAGCGGAGTTGTTTATAGATTGCTTTGTGGAATATTTCCTGCAATTTCTGTGCAACTTGGTTGCAATAAGTTGGGAGCAGTTCAACTTTCATGCAACCGATTGCATGCAATAACCAATCAGAACAGCGATATTGATCACACGCGAACGCAGACCTGTCTACGCGTAGCCTACTACGATATCGTTAGTTTCCTCCTGCTCGTTTTCAAGGTGGTCCAATAAAATTAACGCACATAAGGCTTTACGTTTCTTTGTTGGCAGTATTTTAGACATCGCAAAAATAAATAAATGTTACTAGCTAAATGTAACGTTAAAAGAGAAAATAAATTGTAACTAGCCAAATTTAGCAATCAAGACTTGATATTTGTATCTAACGGAATAAACTGATCCGGCGTAATATCGAACGCAACATACATACTTGATTCTGATTGGTCGTTGCGTGCAATTTAAATTGATTGCGAATTGCCTTGCGTAACCGTTGAATTGCATAAAATGACATCATGAGCAATGAGGTGCCGCAATCAAAGTTGCGTGGAAATTGCTTTGTGTAACAACACTTTTCGGCACACCCAGTGATTGTTTGTTACACCCAAAATATTGAAGGTTCTGCCCACAAATTTCTCCAGTATACCCATGATTCATTCATTATACTTCACAATCAAATTGATGCTGAGGTTAGACTGCTTGATACATGGGGGGGGGGAATTGTATAAAGGCCTGTTTGTGGCTTTTGCTTTTTCTGTATTGAAGACACTAAGAATGAGTGGGTATCACTCCGAACAGATGGCCAATGAATAAAAGATCCCCAGCCGCAGGGTGTGTTTTTTTCGTTGCTATTCGGCACTTAATCAATAAATTAAATCAGTTAAGTACACAGCTAACCTGGTTACTTGGGTCTGAACCAAGGGGCCAAGACTGGGCTTTCATTTTGAAGCTCACTTCCTGGTTGGGCTGGGAGCGGCCATTGAGCCGTTGCTCACTAGCGCCCTTGCTGTTGGCTCTAGTATAGGTCTTTCACCATGTGAGTCAATGTGAGCAATGTGGTCAAAATACTCAGTCAATAAAGTTTTCCCACAAAAAAAAAGTAATTTCAATAGGTGCCTTTCCTTCATCTAATGCCTCTGCACGTGCTGATTTTTAAAAAATATTATAGCTGCACATTCTGCAATTCCTAGTACCATTAATGATTTGTTCTTATGAATTATTTATTTAATTAATGTGACTTCGGTTGCATTATATACTGGAAGTTGACAGTTTCTTATTTTTAATTATCCTGTTTTGAAGAACCTTGATACTGACACTGCCCTCGCCCATTCCTTTAGGTGGCAAAGCTTGGAACGGTAGAGCGTCAACTCTCTCACGTCCTAGAAGAGCGGCAGAGCCTGGAGAAGCAGAGCCAGACCCTCCGTACCCAGCTCTCTACAGCACAAGAGAAGGTCGGTGCTGGCTTCATTTTGGTGGAGATAATTGCATTAAAACTTAAAGGCTATAGATACAGCATTTCACCCCCTCTAGTGTCTCATATGGAGATTGCATTTCATAACGACACAATCCTCGTACCACAATCCATTATCGTTTTCATTTTAACTGGAGAAATGAAGTAAAAGAAAAGCACAGGGCGTTCATAGCATATCGCGTAGCTTAGCTAGTGCATTTATAGTGAAGGGGGGAGAGATCTGCAGGGGAGTCTAAAAGCCAATGGCACAAGTCAACACCGGGAACCAAACTCTGACGTCTTAGACAGACAGAAACACTGCGCTCTTTTAAGGCCCAATTTTTGCAATGATACATTCATAATCAATATTTATTTTTAGGGAAAGGCAATACTTTTATTCTGCATCTTTCATCAATCTCTGTATTATATTTTAAAAAAAATAATAATTTGTCTCCATAAAAATGCTGTATCTATAGCCTTAAAAAAAAAAAAATTTTTTTTTATAATAATTAAAAAATACCGCCCTGAACAGCATGTTACTCTGGTGTCGAGTTGATTGTCTGTGGTGTTCAATGCACTTGGTCTCTGTGCATAACGATGTCACTGTTTGCACATCAGGTCCAGGCTAAGGAGGAGGCCCTGCAGACTGCCAGCTTGCAGAATGCGAGGCTCAAGTCCGACCTGCGAGTCACCCAGCAGGAGAAGGAGGCTCTCAAACAGGAAGTGATGTCACTGCACAAACAGCTACAGAATGCTAACGATAAGGTAATGCTAACGATATGGTACAGTTTGGATAAGCTGGTGTGAGGGTGAAAACCTGCTGGAAGTGTGATTGGGACTAGGGATGTGCGCGTTTAGTCGACTAGACGATTAAACGTTGCTACCCTCGCTAGTCGGCACCAGAAATACTAGTCGGTTAAACTTATTATTTTATTAATGTACACATTTAAATTACATATTGACATCATTTGCACTGAAATGTCATGTTTTCCTGGTTAAATGTTGCTTTATAAAAAAACGAGCATCCGTTACTAATGTTAACAACGCCGGATAAAAAATAAAAAAAAACGCATTAGCCTGTTCGCCCTGCAAGTTAAACCAGCGAAATGTAAAGAGTAAGTAGGCCGATCGCGTTGTTGAATAGCCCAATAAAACGAATCTAATGTCACGTCGATCAGTGGCCTAATTGTTATTTTTTTGTGGGCCTATTGGTAGCTTTTCTGATGACCGATTATTATTTTTTACTGTATTTGCTATGCGATCGCGTTCACCCAATGAAAATACCGTTGTAATAATCAGGCACGTTTCCTAAAAACGTTTTGTTATGTTGAATATTGTTTTCAATAAATGTTATTTGTTAACTTTTATTTAGTGAGTTGTCATGTTTTGTAGGATAATGTGCAATGTTCATAATGCAAGGCGCAAAGTGCCACACATTTCAGCGGCATTTAAAATACGATTTGGTTATTGAAGAATGTGATTAACGGTTTCAAATGGCTCTTATAATATACGCAATATTTTTTCGGACAATGTTTAACCTTATAGATTAAATTGTGCTCAATTTTTCTGAGTGTTTTCTTACTTTTAGACTAGTCGACTAGTCTAAGTTTAAACTTCCGTTTAAACGTCAGGGAAATTAGTCGTTAGGAACATCCCTAATTGGGACTCTGTGTTGATCAGAACCAGGTTCTGGAGATGGCCTTGCACACTAGCGGGTACCAGACCCAGCACAAGAAACTGTACCGGGACGAGTTGGCCCGACTGGTGGAACAGGAGCAGCAGTTACTGCGGCAAGAGAACGAACGGCTGCAGAGGGAGTTCCAGAACACCAAGGGGGACCTCGTCCATGCCCGGGACAAGGTGAGAGAGCCGCCAGGACTGAGGGGTCCCTGGCCGGGAATCAAACACTAGGGGGCGACAGGACACCTGCTTCAGAGCTGCCTGGACGTGTTTCGGCAGAAATATAAGATGGGGATGCGTTCTGAGCAGGGAGCCATGCTGTCTTTTGTGTTTAATTAAATGCGGCTAAGTGAGTACAATGGAAAGCTGAGGTGATGAAAGGAGAACTCGGTTGCTGGAAGTTCAGGACTTTAAGGCTCTGTCACAGAGCTTCAGAAGCCTGCCCTGTGTGGGAGAAATGACCCTTTCTGGGTTTGGCTTGGGCGGGGAGAAGGGTATACATTTATAAAAAGGTGTTTTTTCCACAGTCTCGCCAGCTGGAGAACCTCATCCTCTCTCTGAAGCAGCAGAAGCAGCACGGCCAGTCCAGCCTGGTCAAAGCTGTGGAGCAGGAGAAGGCCAGTCTGAAGCGTGAGCTGGACTCACTGCGCAAGGAGCTGGTCAATGCTAACAGGAAGGTGAGGGAACACACATGCTCACCTGTATGGTGTAGTAGGGACATACATATTCACCTGTATGGGGTATTGAGGGGGACACACATGCTCACCTGTATGGGTAGTAGGGACATACATATTCACCTGTATGGGGTATTGAGGGGGACACATGCTCACCTGTATGGGCAGCCGTGCTGGAGGTCACCTCCCTCACTCTCTTTGTTGTGGTCCATTCCTCCCTGCTCTATGTATGGAGGGGACCAGTATTCCTAGTGTGAGTGTTCCTGAAGTCCGTCCCCACTCATAGCTCCCCGAGTCTCACATTGCTGGGGATGGGGGGGATCTCCCGCAGGTGAACGAGCACGGCGAGGGTCAGAGAGAGCTGGAGAACCTGCGGCAGGAGAACGAAGGGCTGAAGAACCGGCAGACCCGTCTGGAGGCGCAGCTGTTGGAGGTGAGCGCTGTTCCTTCTCAAGCATTCTGTCCTCTTCCTCCCCTCTTTGTCTGACGTCTAGCATATTCTACATTTCTGACGCCCAGTTATCTCTCTGTCTATGAAACTATCTGTTTCTCTGTTTTTCTTCTCTCTGATTTCCCCCGTCTCCTGCCTTTGACCTCTGACCCCTGACCCCTCATCTCCTCTGTCTCGTGTCTCGGACCTGCCCGTCTCTATTCTGGCCTTATCTCTCCTCTCGCTGACCCACCTCTCTCCTCTGCAGGCTGTGCAGGCCCGGCTGGGGGGCACGGTACCACAAGCACAGCTCCGGTTGCCAGGGGAACGGCGAGGACAACATCGGGGGGACGAGCTGGGTGGCCGTGGCCTTGAGATCAACCTGCAGGTAGGAGAGCGCAGTACCACCTCCGTGCACTAGGGGGCATAGTCACTGGAAACTTGCACCTTGGGAGCTGTGTCCAGCACACCAATGTGCCTTGAATCGGCAGGCTTTATGAGGCAGTGTTTTTGACGTCCTGTTGGTGCAAGTCCACTGGCTCAGCCCTGTGTGCTATTGAACCTTTGGGTGTAGGTGCCTTTCATTTCGCCTCATGTCGATTTCCATTGTCTTCCACTGCAGTCTCACTCGCCTCTTCTATCAGTGATCCTCCTAATTAAATCAGGCTGTGGGGGAATGCATTAGCTTCTGATCTGGTTCACTGGGTTTGCACTTTGCTAGGATGTAATGGGACCTGGAGCCTGTTCGCCAAATTATCTTCAGAGCACTTCCCTCTCCTGAATTCTGCTGCTTTTTCTCTTTGGTACCTGTTCATGAGTCTATATGGATCTTGTGTTTTAGTTTAAACTGAGTTTGCATTGCATTTTTGAATGACAGCAATGCAAGGGTATCTTACTAAGTTCCGAATAAAGTAACTTGACACTTTATTGTGAGCTTAATTCTACCCATTGCTGCATTACAGTAGTAAGTAACTTGGGTATTGTTGCAGACTTTTATGGAAGTAATGCATCATTAATGATAGTGAAGCATTGCTTAACTGTTATCACTGGAATAGTCACAAGAATATTTAAAACCTTACTTTATCCGCATTAAATTTTTTCCCCCTTTATGGAATCCAGTCCTAACTGTCAGCCTGGCTCATACCTGCAACGTTCTTCATCTTCTTCATCTTCTTCATCAGGGGGGGAAGTATCCATTTGGAGCCACACTTTTACTCCAAATGGGTACTTCCACCTCTTCATATTTTCACACTGTCTACCAGTTATTGCGCTGGAGGATGGTACAACGCCGGCAGTTGGTGCAGGACAGGCAGGTGGCTGATTAGCTGGTGTTTTTGTAGTCGCCTGAAATAAGTAAAATGCCACAGTTCACCTGCCATCCCTTAAGGCTACATGACTGCCTTACAGCTGCTAAACAAAAACCGCGATGTAGTATTACTTTTACGAGCTGAGTCTGTCGGCAGTAGCTGAGTAACTGAACACTTTATTCAGCCATGTTCCAAAGTATTATTTAGTAATAATTTACTAATAATTTAGTAATAAGTACAGGCCTTGCATTAGCTGTGTTTGGGTAGCTTTTCCTCCTCTCACATGTCTCCTATTTGCTCTTGTAGAACTGAATGTGTCACGCCGTCAGTAGCTGAAACTGTTGTCTCTCCGTGCAGTCATTTCCTTAAATCATAGTCACCTCTCACCCCTGTAGACGGCATGTGTCATTGGTAGCTTTGGTGTACCCGGAATGGTTTTCTGTGTGGTGTGCTTTGAAATGTCTGATGATAAACTGTAGTGACATCACATGCTTTTGTAGCGTCACTCTGTCGTTGTGAATGGGCGAGCTGCATCGTCACGCACCTGCTGTGTCGAGAGTGTGCGTCGCTCTTTTACCACGTTGTTCGGGGAGTCTGCCTTCACCTGTGGGGACTCTGATGTACTGTCAGGTGCAGAGTCTCGCTTCTCGCCTCCCTGTATTGTACTGTGGTGTATTCAGCCTCTCCTGTGGGTCTGTACTGTAGTTGTGGGCCATTGGTTGACTGGGCTGCAGGGTGGGGCTCTCAAACCACCCCCCCCCCCCCCCCCCCACTGTCCCTTCTGCTTTGAGAGAAAGAAGCAGGCTTTTCGCAGACCCATCATAGAGCAGCTGTGTAGAAACTCATTTTAAGGCTGTGGAGTGTGCGCGTGTGCGCGTCCGTCCATGTGCCCTACATTATGAGAGCATGCTAATCCATACCTTGCAGTGGAAAAAAGGCATCTTTAGTCATTTTTGTTTCTGCACAATTCAGTGTGACTTCGCCCCACAGAATGCCTGTAATTTGTAGCATGGCCCTTGGGCCAGGCTGTAGTAGGCCACCATGGGTTTGGTCTGGTAGCGCTGTGTCGGTGGTAGCTCTGCGGTAGGCTTGTGCCGGCGGTAGGGCTGGGCCGGCGGTAGTGTTGGGCCGGCAGTAGTGTTAGGCCGGTGGTAAGGCTGGGCGGGCGGTAGTGTTGGGCCGGCGGTAGTGTTGGGCCGGCGGTATTGTTGGGCCGGCGGTAGTGTTGGGCCGGCGGTAGGGCTGTGTGGGTGGTAGGGCTGTGTGGGTGGTAGGGCTGGGCGGGCGGTAGTGTTGGGCCGGCGGTAGTGTTGGGCCGGCGGTAGGGCTGGGCGGGCGGTAGTGTTGGGCCGGCGGTAGTGTTGGGCCGACAGTAGTGTTAGGCCGGTGGTAAGGCTGGGCGGGCGGTAGTGTTGGGCCGGCGGTAGTGTTGGGCCGGCGGTATTGTTGGGCCGGCGGTATTGTTGGGCCGGCGGTAGTGTTGGGCCGGCGGTAGGGCTGGGCAGGCGGTAGGGCTGGGCGGGTGGTAGTGTTGGGCCGGCGGTAGGGCTGGGCGGGTGGTAGCGTTGCGCCGGTGGTAGTGTTGGGCCGGCGGTAGGGCTGTGCGTAGATTGGTACTTGTGTGCCGGTGGTAGCGCTGTGGTGGTGGTGGTTGGCAGATGGTTGTGCCCGGGTCAAGTGTAAGCCTTCTCTCTCCAGGGCGCAGTGGCGGAGCAGCGGGCAGCACATGCAGACACCTACCGGAGGATTGGCCGACTGTGACTCCGCCCCCCGAAAGCTTCTCGCCCCTTTGCCCCCCTCCCCCCAAACGGTTCCACCCTCACATGCCCTTCACCCTGTCCCAACGGGAGATATGATATGCCCTTCATCCAGCCCCCTGGGAGCTGGCTCTGCAATGCTCCCCGCCCCCTCCTAATCTCTCCATTAGAAATATGGGTTTAGCTGCACTTTGGATATTCAGCACAGAAAGCCCAAACTAAATGTCTTAGGGCAGTAGATTTGTTTTTAACAGAGAGTCCACTGATCAATGGGAGCTGTATTATTGTACAGAATGTACTTGAGCTGAGTTCATGAAGCCACAGGTGAATTGAGCCAACTTATGCCAAATGAATGCTTCTGCACCTGCTCTGCTTTCCTGGGACCTTTCCCCCCTGTGCCCTAATCACGGCAACCTTCTGGGTATTAATGGTGAACCTCTAATAATGTCTGAGGAAACTATTCATATTTACTGGTACGATAGTCAAGTTTAACTTGACAGGATGGCAAATCAAGCCTGTTATGAACAAATTATTACCAAAAGGTCATGTCAGGGTAGGATGTGCCGTTTAGATGGCTTGTTATGTTTAACTGTTGATTTTAATTGTTATCTAACGCCTGGGGTATGAAGCTGCGATGAACCTAAACGGCAGTGCACTACGTCTACAAGTTTACTGCTGCTCTTCAACGGAAACTATCAGGTGGTCGAATTTCTTTGCTCTTGCCTTTTGAAGTGGTGTTTCTCCACGATGCAGGATTAATTCCATATGACCCAAAATGCACTGCACTGTTCATATACTGTGTGTATGCATTATCTGTGTCATCCTTGGCACTTATGACTGAAATGGACTTGTGTGGACTTGTATCAGGTCTCTGACTGAACTGAAGTAGTCCACAGTCAGCATTTCTGTAATAGAACAAGGCTGTTGCCCAGGTTATCTCACTTGTAATCGTTGAACACTTTTTTTACTGTAAAATAATCTCACATGAATTTAGGCTTTTGCTTTCAGGAGGTAATTTATTCTTATTTTTTTGTTTCCAATTTTATCTTCCTGGTTAAATTTGTTTCACAGTTTCGTACGCATACAAAAATCTAGTTTTATGACTTTGCATTTGCCCTAGTCACTTCCAAATGCGCACCAATGTTAAGTTGACCGCACTCTTGAGTTTTTTTTGTTTCCGTTTATGATCCCTAACAGCCTGGGGACTTGTTTCATAGGTTGTTTAACTGTTTAATGTCACTTTTTGTATCATCGGGATTAGTTTAGTATTCATTGTTTTGGAAAGTAAGTCAGACCTCGTGTGAAAGACTGCAATTTCCTCCAATGTATTCATAAAAGAACTGTATGTATGGTATGTATGTATTTTATTGTGGCTGAAACTTGACTTAAACCTTGTGTAAAATAAGACACTAAGTATATTTTCCATGAATTGCACTGTGCTACTACACTAGTAATACTTTAATGAATGTTTGTCTGAAGGGTTTTAATTGGCCACTTGAGCCCAAAGAGTGAACTTATTATGTCCAGCTCTTCTGTAGAGTAGGCCTGTGCTATGTACCTGGTTGTCTTAGTATTTGTTTTGTCATTTTGTTTTGACGCCATTAGAAATGATTTTCACGTTTTCTGTCACTGCTATTTATTCAATTACAATGCTATTCAGGTGTTTTTTTGTTTGTTTGTTTTTTTCCATTTTGAAAGCTTTGTGACTTATTGGAAGCAAATATTATTTTATTTTAATTTTATATTAATTTATTTGTTTTTATTGGTTTTATTTATTTAGCTGTTTTTGTGTGTCTCGTCAGAAAATGATTTTTAAATGTATGTAAGGAATTAAGAACAAATAAAGTGTCAGGTTTGAACATTAATTTTTAGGCCTTGAATTTTTGTCTGAATATTTTCCAACTTTTTTGTTGTTTGCTATGGTCTTTACCCTGATTCAATTCATAGCATCAAAGTATTGACTGCAATGCCCATTCTATCACCAGCCTGCTCTAAGATTACCATTGAATTTGGTGTTCTGTAATGTGTTCCATGTCTTCATAAGGAAGCCAAATCCTTTTATCCTGTGATCTGACTGTCTTACAACATTCACAATGGTTGTGTTTTGAGTTAATGGTGACCAATTGCAAATGCTTAAAGAAAAAAATAACTAAAACATTTGTAATTCAAGGGCCACAGTACTTTCATTCAAAGGGTGTAGCTAGGACCTAAATTCAGATTCAACCAAGTAAATTGAATAAATCAACAAGTTGAATGGTTCTTGCTTGTTGTATTGGAGGCAAGGTTTAATATTGTAGGCTACATTCAAATCTCCCACAGCAAGAAATTATGGAAGTGGGTTTGTTAGGGAGTGTAACAGAGTGTATGAAAGTATGTTTTTATGTGATGATAAATGGCAGAATGTGTTTTTTAATTGTTTGCGAAATTATTGAAATGGCCCGTGACAGAAAAATAAATTTTTCTATGAAACACCCAGTGTATTAAGACAAATTATAACCGTTAGCTAAGCCAAATCCTTTTTGCTGTTATTTAGCATTTTTTTATGGAAAATCGACTTTTAAGGGTGCAATCTACTCTATGATTACGGTTCTATGATTAATAGCACTATGAAGAATCTGTTTTGGGCTTGCTACAAAATATGCCAGTTATTTACTTGTATAGCCTTACAGTCTAAGATGTGCAAGATAAAGAAGCACAATTCCATATTTCTAGAAATGTCGCCAGATCTGGCTCAACCAATCGTATAGGACCAGTGTACACGTCGTCATGGTATTGGCTGGTCTTTTTCTATATTAATGCTCAGATAGTAAGCTGTCAGTATTCAATGTTGCACATTTTTCCATGTGCAACAAAAATCAGTGTTTGTTGGAGGAGTTACTTGGAGATTAAACCTGTGACCAAATTATGAATTGGCAGGATATGTGACATGGGATTGCATACCTGAATTACCTGCGAAGGTGAGAAGGTTGAGGCAAAGTCTTTTTTAATTTTTTTTATTTGAGGTGATGTTGTTGAAACTGACGCGCTGGGTCTGTTTGAGGCTGGAGTGGTTCAGTGCTGTGGCTCGCTGATCTCATGGCTCGCTGTCTGGTTGTTTCAGGAGGAACAGGAAGAGAAGATGATGAAGATGGAGGGGCGCATGCGAGAGGTGGAGCTGAAGCTGCGGCATGTTAAGATGCTCCTGCAGGAGAAGGTGTCACAGCTGAAGGATCAGGTACGCCGCCGTGCTCCCCCGCTGTCCTCCACACAGTTATGCTGAGGAAACTAACCAGTAGCTCCATTACACACCATGTTCTGCTGATGCCTCTATCCAGGATGGCTTTTCAAATTCTAACCCCATCTGTGTTTACATAGGCCGAATCAGCGCACTTGTCTACTATTGAGTATGTCAGTTGAGTATACTTTTTTTAAAAAGCTGTTAAGTACGTGACAATTCTGAAAATTGCAGGCTCTTAATATCTGTGGATGATATACATCCGGGTTTTCACTGATAATAGTATGGAGAATATTTTTTTGCATACTGCATGTCACTAAACAGTATGCAGTAAGCGGTATACAGTTTGCTAGTACACCGAACACAGGACGCAGTAGATAGGACTCTGATTCAGACCCAGCCATAGACTCATCACAACAAGTAAGGTCCTGTACTCAAAGGTACAGAAGTCGTCTCTCTAGATTGAATTAAAGCTACATGTAGAACTCTCAATATACCAGGAAATTCAGTTTATTTTACCGGATACCAAAAACAGGTGAAGTGAATGGTAGAAATAAATGCATAAACAGTCAAGTAACTATTTAGTAATTATGCCTTATGTAGGTTCAGAAAGATGTGGGGATGTTCGTACAGCCTGCGGACCCAGCACCCTCTGTTTCTACCCATCTCCAGCTTCACAAGAACACCAACGCCGACATGGTGATCAAGGACCTGTACGTGGAGAACGGTCAGCTGCTCAAGGCCCTGGAGGTGACCGAGCAGCGGCAGAAGGTGGCCGAGAAGAAGAACTACCTTCTGGAGGAGAAGATTTCCAGTCTCAACAAGATCGTCCGTGACCTGAGCCCCTCGCCGCTCACTGCAATGCCGTACCACTTCACGCGCTCCTGACGATCCACGTGACCAAGCCTGACGTGAGCCCCTGAACACGCACTGCCAGTGCACACCTGCTAACACCGCTAACACCTGAGCCCTCGTCATTGTGTTCACAACCCTATTTCCACTGCCACGTGATGTTCTGCTCCCTCCAAAAAAAGTCACGTCTTTTACTCTGTGGGAACCACGATGTCCTTTCATTTTCAGGATTACCTGTATTGGTGTAGCTGGATCGTAGTCATAGATATCAACACAACTGCAACCAGCTAAGAAAAACAAATATTTTTTTCTTTGGTTACTTTTTTTTTTTTCTTCTTCCCTGCGGGGGGGGGGGGGTTGTGTTTAAAATGAAAGTAGTTTCACTTGGGATATTAATTTAAGGTAAGCGTTTGCCATTGTGGTCTGTTGTACCTTTTTCAAACCTTTTTGATACCTGCTACTTTTCTATAAGCTTCTCGGCTCCATGAATAATATTGAAACTAGGAACCCTGATGGTAAACTAGACCACTTCAATCTGCCCTATTATGTTATATTCTCAGATATTGTGTATTTGAGAGTATGCTCCTTATTGTATCATAATTATGAATATTAGAGCAAATCATAATTGTGACTATAGCCACATGATTTATGAAGAATGTGTCTTAAGGCTCAGTACATATTTGGTTGTTTAGATAATTTTATGAAAATGTGGCTACACTAACGCTTTAATGTTTTATTGTAAATGAGTCTTTATTGTATGAACGGCCACTTCCAATGACCTATATGAAAGCAATGATAACACTGATTCAGTATGAGTTGATTGTCAAGGGGCAGTTTATAACTCTAGCTCTGTCATGAAGCACAAATTTAAACTGCAGTTGATGTAGGAAGCAGTGGTTTGTGCAGCGTCACTTTGCTTAGAATATTTAGTTCTGCCATCAACCTTTGGGGCCACATTGCAATGTTATGCTTCTGCGCTCGTGAATAGTGGTTAATACAAATAATTTTACTGGATATAAACCACAAAACAACATTTAAAAAAGGGGGGGTCTTTAAATGTGAACATTTTATTATTTTTTAAAACTTTCTTGCTAAATGTGGAATTAGTGAGATGGCCAATTTATTGTGTATGTTCTGTGAAACAAAGGCAAGGGGAAAAAAATTATATTTCAATTGCACATTTTAATTCAGAGCTACTTACCCAGAAGAATGGTTCCTGAGTCAGAAGTGCACTTTATACTGCCTAAAAAGTGTTCTTGGCTGAGCGAAACGGTCGTCTGAAAACTGCCTATGACTGTGAGGAGCTAGAATGGCAACACTACCTTAAGCAATATATATTATATTGTGTTTTTTTGTACAGTATATCACTCACCATAACTTGTTTTGTTTTTTTCCTCTGTACATTATGTAAACACTGAAGAGCTTAATATGGTGTACAGTTGAAGAGTCATGGTTTCACTTATGAGCAATATGAGGTTATGCACAGGAGGAAGAAGCAAACAAATACACTACCTGTACATGAATGAAGAATTAAGCGCTTGTTATTTGCAACATTCCATTACTTATGCTTGAACTGATCATTGGAATTGAATACTATTGAAACGGCACCTCTAAAGTTTGTTCTCTTAAAAAAAAAAATTATAATAATAATTTCATACAAATGTCATTTTTATGGAGTTATGTATTGTGATGTAATTGTGACCACAAAGGTCATGGAAAGTGTTTTGCAGGCTATGCATACACCAACAAAGTGGCCCTGGCCAGGTAGATTTATAGAAGCTTGGTACCCAGACCCATTAATTTTGTAGAATAATACTAGGTGTTCTTTTTAAGTCAAGAAGTACATTTCAGTCATATCTGGTGGTATGGCTCAACGTAGAAAAGAAGGTCACACTCTTAAAGGTTTTTGGTACATACATGCACCCCAATTTCCTAGTATTCCAGCCAGTCAATGAACGGGACTGGACGTCGCTGCTATTAGGCAATAAAGTGACTGTCATTGTTGTGTATAGACAACGTTTCCATATGGAAGGCCTCGCTCAAGCAGTGTGCTTAGAAGCAGACACAGTGTTGGACTGGGAATGTTGAATGAAGGATCCCCTGTGACACAGAGAAATAAAGATATTTTGTGAGTAACTATGTGTGTGCGTTTATTTTTTTAATATTCAGTCCAGGGGGGTATTTCACAAAGCTGAATTAATGAGTTTTCTGGATAACTGCAATGAGTAAAACCCAAAAGAGTTCTTTTTACTTCAGTCCATGTTGAAGATTTGGGAGGTTCTGGGTTTTACTCCGTGCAGTTATCCCACTAATTTAATAATCCTGGCCCCAGGTTCTCAGAATAAGTCTTCTATACATACAGACATGGTTATATCTTCAAGTTCAAATATATATGTATGTTCACCATACAGTTGCAAGTGGTGTTATTTTAATGTTGATTACATTTGAACACATACATATTGGGCATTTTCAGGTGTATAGTGTTATATGAATTAAAATAAAAACCATAGGGGGGGGGCTTATACCAGTCGTTGGGTTTTTTTCTACATTGATTTCCCGCAGGAATTATATGCGTCATCAGACTCCATGTTCACCCACTAGTCCAAAAAAATATATATAATATACACTACACAAAGAAATTAAGGGAACACTTAATCAATACAGTATAACACCAAGTGAATTAAACTTCTGGGATATCGATCTGTCCAGTTAGGAAGCGTAAACGATTGTGAATCAATTTCACCTGCTTTGGTGCAAATGAAAGTGACAGGATGGACAGGAGAGGCAACAGCAAGACAACCCCCAAAAGGTAAATGGTTTTGCAGATGGTGTCCACAGACCATTTCTCTCCCCTTATCCTTCCTGACTGATTTTTCTCTAGTTTTGCATTTTGTTAGTGCCCTTGTCACTACTGGTAGCATGAGGCGGTACCTGCAGCCCATTCAGGTTGCACAGGTAGTCCAGCTCCAGGATGGCACATCCATACATGCCTTCACAAGAAGGTTTGCTGTGTCTCCCAGCACAGTTTCAAGAGCGTGGAGGAGATACCGGGAGACGGGCCATTACACGAGGAGGGCTGGACAGGGCCGTAGAAGGGCAACAACCCAGCGGCAGGACCGGTATCTGCTCCTTTGTGCGAGGAGGAACAGCAGGAGTCCTGCCAGAGCCCTACAAAATGACCTCCAGCGGGCTACTCGTGTGCATGTTTCTGACCAAACTGTCAGAAACAGACTCCATGAGGGTGGCATGAGGGCCCGACATCCTGTAGTGGGACCTGTGCTCACAGCCCAGCACTGTGCCGCTCGATTGGCATTGGCATTTACCAGAGAACACCAGAATTGGCAGTTTCTTCACAGATGAGAGCAGGTTCACACTGAGCACATGTGACAGATGTGAAAGAATCTGGAGATGCCGTGGCGAATGTTATGCTGCCTGCAACATCATCCAGCATGACCGGTTTGGTTTAATTGACTTGGTGTTATACTGTGATGATTAAGTGTTCCCTTAATTTTTTTGAGCAGTGTATATATATATATATTTTATTTTATTTTTATTTTTTCTTCTGGCCGGTTAATTTTGTGGCAGTGGAACTAGTACTTGTACATCAAAGATGTATGTTTACTTAAGTTGTGCAACATCTATTTGTTTTGTGACCTTGACCTACTTTTCCAAGATGGCCGCCCTACCGGACAAAAACATGTTTTTTCTGATAACTCGAGAACTATATATCAGATCGGGACAAACGAAGTATAAACTTGAAGCTTGACTCAAATGACATCTTTCTCAAATGACAACTATATAGGTCAAGGTCATATGGCCAATTGAAAAATAGGTGCAACAAAAATTAGCACTTAAATTTTGTGGAGGCAGAATCTCAGAAACCGCAAGGCCCTGGAACTAGTCCTTGTGCATCAGAGATGTATATTTACTGAAATTGTGCAACATCTATTTGTTTTGTGACCTTGACCTACTTTTCGTCCGGTAGGATGGCCATCTTGGAAAACAAAGTATCAACTTGAAGCTTGACTTGGGGCACATATTTCTCAAATGACAAGTATATAGGTCAGAGGTCAAGGTCATATGGATACGTTCAAAAAGAGATGCAACAAAAATTGGCACTTTTTGGGGCTAAAATTGTCTATATATACTAATGGTTTGCATTAAATCTATGCCGTAGCATAAATAGGTGAAATGCATATAGCCCAGTTATTCAATCTGTTCATGAACATACTTTCTGCCTTGCAGAATTTACCCATCTCAGTGTCCCAACATATCTACATATTTACAAGGCATAGTTCTCCTGTGGTGAGGACGGAGCGTCGGCAGTGGGCGTGTCAATGTCAAGATTTTGTCACATGCACTACAGCACCACCACCTGGCCTATCGTCACCGAATTTGGTGAGGGCGTGTGAGATGGCAACTTGTAACTATATGCCAAGTTTCATAAGAATCAGCCAAGCAGTTAAGGAAAACCACAGAGAAGTAATAGATGAGTACATTTAAACCAAAATGTTGGCAAATTTAAGATGGCGCCCACCCAATTAGTAAAGATCTATAATCCAAATCTGCGCCTTTGTCAGTGTAGCATGTTTTAAATCTCTACAAAAGAACAGTGATTTTTTTGTGAAAATTTATTTTTGATTATATTTTTATCTCTGTAGCGCCACCATGTGGCTCAATTGGGTTGAAACTGCAGAGGTCAAGTCCTGATGTTACTGTTAAGAGACATACCATGGTTCATAACTTTCTGTCAAATGGTTTTGGAATTATTAGCATTTTTGTGATAAGCCACGCCCACTGAAAATTCATTGGCTTGTCATTTGGCCATTTCTTGACAAAAGCTATAGAAATGTAATGCATTAAGGAAGGCCTGTGAGTTTCGTGCAAATTGGTCAGATTTTGTAGTAGCAGCATTTTAAGTGTTTTACAAAAAATGCTAATTAATACATTTATTCTGAGAAAAAAAATCCCTCATCAAGAAATAATAATTTTTTTGCAAAACCACGTGTGCCACAATTATTGGCACCCCTGCATTTAATACTTTGTACAACCTCCCTTTGCCAACAGCACAGAGTCTTTTCCCGTAACATCTAATAAGGTTAGAGAATACAGAGCAAGGAATCTGAGACCATTCCTCTTTACAAAATCTCTCCAGATCATCCAGAGTCCTAGGTCCTCTCTTGTGCACTCTCTTCTTCAGCTCAGCCCATAGGTTTTCAATGGGGTTTAAGTCAGGGGATTGAGATGGCCATGGCAGAAGCTTGATTTTGTGTTCAGTTAATCATTTTTGTGTTGATTTGGACATATGTTTTGGATCATTGTCCTGCTGGAAGATCCAACGACGACCCAGTTTTAGTTTCCTGGCAGAGGCAGCCAGATTCAGATTCAAAATGTCCTGGTATTTCATGGAGTTCATGATGTCATGTACTCTAACAAGGTTCCCAGGGCCTTTGGAGGAAAAACAACCCCACAACATCACGGAACGTCCACCATACGTAACAGTGGGGATCAGTTTATTTTTGGTATAGCCATCCTTCTTTTTACGCCAAACCCACCTTTAGTGTTGGTTGCCGAAAAGCTCAATTTTTGTTTCATCTGACCATAGAACACGGTTCCAGTCAAAGTTCCAGTAGCGTTTAGCAAACTCCAGGCGCTTACGTTTGTGGTGAAATGACAGGAAAGGCTTTTTTCTGGCATGCCTTCCAAATAATTTGTTGGCATGGAGGTGATGTCTAATGGTAGTTTTGGAGACTTGATGATCCCAAGATGCTACTTTCCTTTGTAATTCTCCAACAGTGATCCTTGGGGATTTTTTTTGCCTCTCTTACCATCCTCCTCACTGTACGTGGGGGCAAAATTAACTTGGGTCCTCTTCCAGGCAAGTTTGTAACACTTCCAGTTGCTTTGAACTTTTTAAATATTGCCCTAACGGTAGATATGGGCATTTTCAGGTGAGTAGCTATTTTGTTATAGCCATTCCCTGACTTATGAAGCTCAATACACTTTTCCCTCATTTGATTTGTGTGTTCTCTTATCTTTCCCATGTTGATGTATGAATAAAGGAATATGGCCTCTGTGTCATTTCATATTTATACCCCAGTGAAACAGGAAGTCATGCATTACTGCTTGAAAGTTCCTAAACACTCTGATAAACTTTAAAAAGTACAATATAAATGGAAAAAATGCTTCCGTTACATTTTGTTCATAAGGATTTCTAGGGGTGCCAATAATTGTGGCACATGTGGTTTTGTTAAAAATAATTATTTCTTGATGAGGGATTTTTTCTTTCTCAGAATACATTTTCCTCAATTAAAGGTTGGATTTTTGTCATTTTTTCAGTGTGAGATTAAGTTAATTCACCAAAAGGTGCATTTTTATAACCCTTTTTACTCATCTTTACCAGGGGTGCCAATAATAATGTGGAGGGTATTGTATGATAGCTGGGGGCTATTTAACAAAGCAGGATTACTGAGTTGGATAACTGCACTGAGTAAAACTCGGAACCCTCCCAAATTTGGAACATGGACTGAAGTAAAAAGAGCTGTTCTGATTTTTACTCAGTGCAGTTATCCAGCTAACTCGGTAATCCTACTTTTCGAAATACTCCCTGGTCTGCTGTATGTATCATTTAAAAAAACAGTTTAATTTTTCAGTTTGACCTGTTGCTTATTTTCCCCTGCGGTAGGATTTTTAATTTACTCCAGCCATCTGGGTAAATGCCTTCATAAATCATAATTAATTGAGAAATATATATTTTGAACGTGTATAGGCTACCGGTAGATTTGTACAGGCTCTAGCGTGCTAAGCAGGGTGATGTGCTGTGGGAAACACCACACAACGGTCTTTCTGATCATACAGAAACCCAGTCCTTACTTAAACTGGACATTAACGATGAATGAACACACTTCCCATGAAGATTAAAGGATGTAAACCATGTCGAGCTCGTTCATATCCCTGCTATGTTATCTAACTCTGACATATTTGAGCTCTTAGTTTAAAAGTAGCAGCCTTTGGATACAAAATGCAAGACGTTAGCAATGTTATTGCAATAACATTATGTTGCCTATATATTGGACCTCATTTTTGTTGGTGCTGTTGCAACAAAAATGTGGTCCCCACCTCACCATCGCAGCCCCGGGGCAGAACGCGTGCGTCACCTTTCCCAGAACCCTTCGCGGGTTGGAATGAGCGGAGGAGCAAGGAAGTGCGTGGAGTGGAGTGGAGTGGGGAAAGGACAGGGAGCAACAGGCAGACTCAAAACAGACTTGGTTTGGGTGTGGGTGTTGAAAGCGTATGCATGTTTTGAACATTTCTCAAAAATAGCTAGCTAGTTAGACAATCTCGTTCGGATTCAATAAGTAGTTACATAGATAAAGTTGGCTTGCTAGCAGTTTTTGGTCTTTGGTGCCCGCTGCCTGGGAGATGAGTTTGCGTAGTGGCCGAGCCTGTCTGAGAAGTTAAAATGCTCAGTTTCCTAAAATTCCCGTTTAAATGTCGTGGTTGTCGCACTTCTCCAAGGGCCGTCGAGTTTCTTCCAAAGCATTGATGTCTCCACTCTTTGAGTTATGCTTTCCAGAAAGAAAAGTAAAAACGAAGCGTCGAAACCAGCCGAGGTACACGGAAAATATGTAAAGAAGGAGACATCGCCACTCTTGAGAAGTAAGTTGTTATTATGTTGAAATGTCGGATTGCTTGCTTGCCTGTTAATTAGTGTTATTTTAATTGAGTTCGGTAAATGCGTAATTGATGTTTATTTGCCTTAACTATACTTGGCTAGCTTATTCTTTCGAAGTTGTCTATCCTTGATATAATTGATGTAACCTAATGGGTAACTTGGCTAGCTGGGTAGAAATGCTGCTCTCCAGCGATGTCATTCACTGCCATTCACTCCCATACTTGAGCTGCAGCCGAACCGCTCGGGATCTTTGAAATTTAACATCCTTTTCACTGAATTGTAACATTTGAGTGTGATCGGCGTGAACTTAACTTGTCTGCTGCTATACAGCTAGCGAACAATGCTAAAATGGTATATATACCCTGGAAGCTGATGGTTAGCGAAATGGCAGGCAAGCTACTCGACTATCATGCACAGCTGTCAGAGCGTGTAGCTAGCTAAGTTATGTAATGTTTTGTAATAATAGTAATAACTTTTCTTTAGTTAACATTGGCGTCGTTTTGGTTCCTTTGTTTATTTGTATGAATGATGTAAGTGTCCTCTTCATTTTTATTTGTTGTTTGTTGCCATTTCTGATATAGAATAGAGGTTCCCGAGTAAGTAGCCTTTCACTCTAAATAGCGGCGCGAGTGAATTATTTTCCTGAAATTATGAATCATTTAAACTGAAGTATATTTCTTGTCTATTGCGGCCACGAATTTGAATGATAATGTAAGTTACCTGGTTGTGTTGCTGACCTTATGCGTTAGTGACTGAATACAGTTATTTGTCATAGCCTACTCTTAAAATGTTAATGGCAACCATGTCCATTTTCTCATCTGGGTAGGAATGATATTAATTCACAGCTGCAGTGAACTAGAGTAGTAGTGTGAAAAGTGCTTTTAGCTCATAGTTTTCATCAGGGAACATAAAGCCGCAGCACATATTTGGCAGAAAATCCCAGAAACTTTTTTATTTTAAAAAAACAAAAACACAGGGGATTTAAAGCTGCATTACTTTTCCATCATGGAATCTGTTAGCAGTGACCCATTTATGTCCAGATTTCCTTCCCAATTGTCTTAATTTACACCCTTCATCATGTGAATGTTCTGCTTTTATTGTTTCCAAAGTATTCATATTTTTTGAGTTGGCAAACACCTTACCATTCACGAATGGGATGTGATGCTAAAGTGGTTTTCTAGGGGGAGCCTGTAAACAAATTTGGTGTTCAGTTCTCAAGAACAGCTTTAATTAAATGCATGTTTACAGCTCAAGATGAACATTTGCATGTCAAACCCCATATTTACTGGAAACCGAGTTGACATAGCATGACATTGGATGTTTGGATGGCTGAACAAACACTGTTTGCAGGTGATATGACTTTGTACAGTGTTCTTTTAGAATGACGTGACTTGAAAGTACAGAGGCTTGTTATGTGTGGTGTGATATTGTATGCCGTTGGAGGGTTTGTATAGAAGAGTGATAGTATAGTCAGGTTTTGTTGGGTGGGGCTCACAATTAAGATTTTTGCATTGGGTGTTGCACTATGGTATTACTGGGGCTGGTGTTGTACTGGTGTGCAGTTGACTCAGTATCATTTTGTATGGTGTGGTGTGGTGTGAGTCTGGGAGGTGGGGTAGGCCAGTAGATATTTTAGGATAAATGTTGTCCATTAGGCTTTTGTCTAACATAATTGGAAGTATTTTGCAGAATATGTTAAGTAGGCCTTGGTATAGTAGGGCATTTTATGGCCTTATGTGT
Organism: Ilyophis sp. 1 JC-2022; assembly: GCA_022702515.1. Classification (NCBI taxonomy): domain Eukaryota; kingdom Metazoa; phylum Chordata; class Actinopteri; order Anguilliformes; family Synaphobranchidae; genus Ilyophis; species Ilyophis sp. 1 JC-2022. Next base: position 44,955,369 of record CM040406.1, read on the forward strand.
GTATGGTAATCTATAAAATATTTTGGCTAACTTTTCAAAAGACTTCAGCAGTAAAACCCCTGAGCTTATTATAAGAGAAGGTCCAGCTGGTCTGTCATGTCAGTTTGTCTTGGACAAATGGTGTGTGTGGACCAATTTTTCCCCCAATTCTACATGAAGAATCCTGGCCTTTGGCCAGCAACCTTAAACCGGTCAGGTGGTGTGACTGCAGCATTCATTCATTAACTGTAGTTTACTGCACACATCATCGTAGAATATGAACAATCAATTTGTTCAGCATTCACTATCCAAATGTGAAGGCAAATATTTTCCAGATCAAAAGCTTCTCTGGCGCTTAGTTCAAATACGAACACAGGCACATGTTTTGCCTTGTATTTTAAATCACAGTTAAATCTCTCTCTCTCTCTCTCTCTTACTACAAAAGACAAATCGTTGCGACTTTGCATGCTCTGTTCTCTCCATGACGTCTAGGCAGATTGTGGAACATTGATCATTGATTTATTTTCCTTTAATTGTGACGAGAGTAAAATTAGCTTCATTAGCTTCTGGAGTGTCTACATTACTCTCCCTGTTCGGTATTACAGGTGCAATGCACCCTGGGCCCAAATTGGGCGGCAGTATAGTATAATGGTTAAGGGACTGGACATGTAACCGCGAGGTTGCAGGTTTGATTCCCAGGTAGGACACTACCGTTGTACCCTTGAGCAAGGTACTTACCTGAGTTGCTTCATTATATATCCAGCTGTATTAATTGGATAAATGTAATAAGATGCTAAGAAGTTGTGTAAGTCGCTCTTGATAAGAGCGTCTGCTAAATGCCTGTAATGTAATGTAATGTAATGTAAATTAGCCGCTAATAATCACTGGACCTTGTTAGTCAGAGGCTATCAGGTGGATATGTGGAGGGCATAAGACCTAAGGCTCAGAACTGGCCAATGCAGTGCATCGCCATAACCCTTCCTCTGCTAGTTTACCAGTTATGCAGCCTACTCATCTTATACCGGAAAGCCAGCTGCCGCGTACCTCCACCACGACAAAATGGTTCACCGAAATACCCTTCACACTCTGTGTAGAGCATACTTTCTACATGACGCAAAGAGAGGAAAATCGAGCAACACCATCTCATACCTACGGCAATTTGCAGGAACACAAATAAAAATTGTTATGTTATTTATGCCCCTGGGGCAGTTTCTGTAATCTCTCTGCCCCCCTGAGAGGAGGAGTGAGTGTCAGATACGAGGAAAAGCCAAAGCAGCGCGGGTGAAGCGCAGCGTAAAGAAACCAGCACGAGGGAGCGGAGCGCGTATGCCTGCATCACAAAGCCGCCTCGACAACACTCCGTTTTACCGTCGCTTTTTATATATCGCCACACGGCGGCCACACAATAACGCAATGCCAACGAGCGCAGCGCAGAGTAACGTCCGTTTCCAATTACTTTTTCTCCCAGGCACTAACCCTTCATAGTTTTGAACCGTCTGTGCGACAAAACGGTCACAGATGGAAAGTGAATGGGGCCATTGTCTTGTCGTTTTGCTGTATTTTATTTTGTGCTTTAATAATCTTACCAAAAAGAGAAGGTATAAATGTAAAGTTTAAGTTGATAGAAGTGACAGTAATGGTCTATAGTACGGGTGGGCAACTCTGGTCCTGGACTGCTAGAGACGGTCCTGGGTTTTACTCCATCCAAACCTAGACCTACATAACTGGATTCATTTTAATTAATGAGGTTTAATGTATTCAGTTAACTGTGTGCTGGAGGCACTCAGCGTTTCACAATTCAGAATATTAAAACTCAGGCTTTTAATCATCCATCAAACTCTTGTGATGCAGCTCAGTTGGAACAAAAAACAGAAATGTCACCGGTACTCCAGGACCAGAGTTGCCTACCCCTGGTCTATAGCTATAGGGATGCCCTGGCTGGTGTTATGTATTTGTCCCCCTGTGGTGCTCAGCGCTCTTGTCTCATTGGTGCAGATCTGATGCCCTCGTTCATTCGGCATGGGCCCACCATTCCGCGGCGCACGGAGATCCCCCTGCGCACGGAGATCCCCCTGCGCACGGAGATCCCCCTGCCTGAGCCCGGGGCGCTGGCGTACCCCGTGGGTCCGGGCGAGCCCGTAGTGGCGCGCAACAAGAGCTTCCTGCGCAACCCGGTGCCACGGCCGCCCCACGAGGTGGCACGACGCGAGAGCCACCGCATGTCAGCCCCGCCCTACCTCCCACGCGGCCTGGGGGAGCTCCCCCACGAGTACGGCGGCTCCTCCCAGTCTTTCCTCACCGAGGTCAACCCGCTGGCCGAGAACGGGGACGCTGGTGGCGGAGGGGGCGGGGCCCGGTACTACTTCCCGCCGGACCCCTACTACGACGGGCCTCGGCGGCCCAGGCAGAGGCATGTGCCTGACCGTTTCCACGACGACTACAGATACTACGAGCACGGCGAACAGAACTTCCAAAGAGTGCCGCATACCTCACAGGCCCCGAGCAGACATCCAGTGGGTAAGCTTTCCCCCGTCCTCCCTCTACCTCTCCCCTGTCCTCCCTCTACCTCTCCCCCGTCCTCCCTCTACCTCTCCCCCGTCCTCCCTCTACCTCTCCCCCGTCCTCCCTCTACACCTCCCTCTACCTCTCCCCCATGCTCCCTCTACCCCTCCCTCTACCTCTCCCCCGTCCTCCCTCTACCTCTTCCCCGTCCTCCCTCTACCTCTTCCCCGTCCTCCCTCTACCTCTCCCCCGTCCTCCCTCTACACCTCCCTCTACCTCTCCCCCGTCCTCCCTCTACCTCTCCCCCGTCCTCCCTCTACACCTCCCTCTACCTCTCCCCCATGCTCCCTCTACCCCTCCCTCTACCTCTCCCCCGTCCTCCCTCTACCTCTCCTCCGTCCTCCCTCTACCTCTCCCCCGTACTCCCTCTACCTCTACCCCGTGCTCCCTCTACCTCTCCCCCGGCCTCCCTCTACCTCTCCCTCTACCTCTCCCCCATGCTCCCTTTACCCCTCCCTCTACTTCTCCCCCGTCCTCCCTCTACCTCTCCTCCGTCCTCCCTCTACCTCTCCCCCGTACTCCCTCTACCTCTCCCCCGTGCTCCCTCTACCTCTCCCCCATCCTCCCTCTACCTCTCCCCCGTCCTCCCTCTACCTCTCCCCCGTCCCTCCTCTACCTCTACCTCTTCCCCGTGCTCCCTCTACCGCTCCCCGTACTCCCTCTACCTCTACCTCTTCCCCGTGCTCCCTCTACCTCTCCTCCATCCTCCCTCTACCTCTCCCCATCCTCCCTCTACCTCTCCCACTACCTCTCCTCCGTCCTCCCTCTCCCCCTCCCCATCCTCCCTCTACCTCTCCCCGTCCCTCCTCTACCTCTTCCCCGTGCTCCCTCTACCTCTCCTCCGTGCTCCCTCTACCTCTCCTCCGTGCTCCCTCTACCTCTCCCCGTGCTCCCTCTACCTCTCCCCGTCCTCCCTCTACCTCTCCCCGTGCTCCCTCTACCTCTCCCCCGTCCTCCCCTTACCTCTCCCTCTACCTCTCCTCCGTGCTCCCTCTACCTCTCCTCTGTGCTCCCTCTACCTCTCCCCGTGCTCCCTCTACCTCTCCCCCGTCCTCCCTCTACCTCTCCTCCGTGCTCCCTCTACCTCTCCCCCGTCCCTCCTCTACCTCTCCGTATGGACAGCTGCTCATCCTGGCACTGCAGGGTAGCACCGAGTGCTCTTTCTCTGGCACACCTGCCATGCTTATTTCAGTTGATCCGGAAACCCTGCCTCAATAAAACCCTGACAGCTTTGCTTATTTGAAGCCAAAGATCTGAGCTTCGCACTCTAGTATGCTCAGAAATATATGGAGATATCCAGGGTATGAAATTAACTTTTTCACCCACTTGAGTGGCTTGCGGATTCTAAAAATGACCAGCCATTTTCAACATTTTACCAGCCACATTACCTTTTACAATATAACACAACCTGGTTGGTTAACTGCCAACGTGGCTGCTAGAGTAGGAAATCTTACCAGCCACAATCAAAGTTACCACCATTTGGCTGGTGGCTGATGTTAATTTCATACCCTGGAGATGTGTCAGTGGAGTTGTTAAGGTTACGTTAGCATTAGCATTGGATGCTTCTACCATCTTACCTGGGTATTCAAGGCCTCAGTGTAGAACAGATTACACTTCCGTAGAAGATACATAAAGATATGTGATGACTACACGTAAAAAGCTGGAACTGGGAATTCTAACAATCTGGAAATGCTCGAGGGTATTATTTTTAAACATAGCTGCAATATAGTATAAAAAGGTCAAAGTTGGATTGATATGATGGAATGACTCTTTTGAAGACTGATCATATGACCGGTTGTGTAGCCTGTATGCGACACCCTTATATTTTAATGGCACGCTGTAAATAGGAGACTGGGAGGTGGAGCTGCATCCCAGGGGCTGTACGTACACTGACAGCAGACGAAGGTTATCAAATCCGTCCGTGTTGTTGTGAACGGCGAAGATGTCCTGGCATGAAACGGTGACGGCAGAGTTTCTGAATGCTGCTGGAATGTCGGTTCCCCTCGCAGTGCGGTTTCAGCTCCGCTCCTGTGGGGGCTTTTCTTCTCTTTTTTTCTTTCTCTTTTCTCTCTCTTTCTTGCTCTCTCGCTCCGCCACCCTCTCTCTCTTTTTCTCACTCCCCTACCCCCCCTCTCTCTCTCTCTCTCTCTCTCTATCTCTCTCTATCTTCTATCCCCCTCTTTCTCTCCCCCACCCACCCTCCCTCTCTTTTTTTCTCTCTCTCCCGCACTCTCTTCCCTCCTCTCCCCTTTCGCCTCCTCTCTCTCCCTTTTTACCTCTCCCTCCTTCTTTCCCCCTCCATCCCTGTCTCTCATTCTCTCTCTCTATCTCTCTCTCTTTCTCTCTCTCTCTCTCTCTCTCTGTCTCTGACAGTATTAGCCCATGTTCCCATCACTTCAGTATTCATGTGTACTAATGTTCTGGAGCTTCCTGTTTGTACAGTGAGTGTACACAACTGAATGCTTGTTATTGGCATCTTAGAGTTTATTTTTGCTCAGTCTTTATCGCCAGGGCAGAGAGTTACTGCTGCGTTCACCTTTGGACAAATACACCACTTTTACTGTGTTACAGTGGCTAACAGCCACTCTGATTACAGCTTCCCTCAATTCTCTGTAGGCAACTTATGCAATTATTTGTCCCCAGGATGACAAGGATGCTGATTCTGTAGGTGATTAAATATTATTTTTCTGTGTGGCATTATTGTGACTGTGTTTTGAAAAACATTTCAGGGATAAAACATGGGAGCTGTCCAACCTCTACATTGCTTTCTGGGTGTTGTCTTACAGGGATGGTGTCTTTAATGCACAGTCGTGCTTTTAAAGTGAACTTGCCTGTTTGTTTTTCAAAAAGAGCATCGTGGCTATAAACTAGTGTGTAATAATATTTTCTCTCTAAGTCAGCTAATCTGCCGTAGTTACACTCTGTATTAAGAACTAGATTATCAGCCTTTTTATATCAACTGTTTTATGCAAACTTATCACCTGTAACAGTCTAATATGATTCCCTTGTTACTTTTTATACTGGTATTTAGTTTAAACAGATTTAAACAAAGGATTATCTAGTATATGTTTTTTTACAGTGGGTATTGTCCCGTGTCATTTCTATATGAACCTGTGCTAATGTATGTGCAGTGCTGCGCGGTAGATTTGTTGTATTCCTCCCACTGAACCCCCACCCCCCACCCCCACCCCCACCGCGCAAAAAAAAATACTGTGGTTTTAGGTCAGTTTACAGTACTCCCCACTCTCTCCCATAATAACCTCATACAGTCACTGGCCTCTCCTAAAGATAGTGGCTTTTCCGATAGCAGGCAGCTACCTCTTGAGTGTTTTCCACTAGAATGAACCGCGGTCATTATATTGTATACGCCGTTATGCTGAGGAAATGTTTTCAAGTTACATAAGAGGACTGTTTTTGTGGAAGATGGTTATCTCCGAATGACTCATGCCTTTGGAAATTATACCGAAATATACGAGTTTTATTAAAAACAGCGACGTAGCGCTCGCGTCCAGCAGGGTAATTCAGAATGAAGTCGTGGCCTTTGTCGTATGAATGAATGCCAGTAGTCACTCACGTCTCTTGATGAGACGGTGCAGAGGTGAACGTTTCGCAAATGTAGGCTATTCTTGGGTCGGTGTCTATAATGCCCTGATATGACTTCTAGTGAAAGTATTGTGGAGCATACGTCTTAGCGTTTCATGTAGAAATGAGTGAGTGGAATAGGCTTTATTGGGCACGATGTACGTAATTGGTCTGCTCTACCCATTCATTTCCAGCGCTCGGGTTTGTCTTGGACGTGGCACGGCGTTTGGCATCGTTTCGCGTCGGGTCAGGCGGCGGGGGTGAAGGCAGGTCCGACTTTGATGTGGGGCCTCTGTGTCACGCCCAGTGCGTTACCCCCGGTAACCGCGGCCACCAGAGGTTCCCTGAATGTAAACACGGGGGGGTTACTCTCCATTTGAAATCTTTTGTGAACGTTACCCGTCCCGTATGCTCTTCTGCTGAGGCGAGTTTCCAGAACACCGCCTGCTTTAGGGGAGGCAGAGGCGCTGTGCAGTCCCTCACGTTTCCAAATGCGCTTGTTTGTGTGGTGGTGAGAGGTGGGGCGCCAGGTGCTGCCTCGTAGTCGCTGGTGCCCAATGACGAGCGGTGATTTTCTCTCCTGACTGTGAAGCTCACACACACACACACACACACACACACACACACACGGGCAGTCAGCTTAGTGCCCTGAACGAATGTTACTCCGCTAACGGTTAACTGTCTGAAGACCTCTTCGACAGGAGCTTGACCCTTTAAGGTGTGAGGTCACAAACGTGCTTAGAATGTTCTGAACTCTAATGCTGATGTAACAATCACTACTGGTAATTTAATCCAATGGAGTACTAGAATTGACACTGGCTTAGAATTTTGAACAAAAACATTCCACAAAGCCTACTCTTCAAATGGTTGAGGAAGTTATCAATGGCAATCAGCCATCGCCATCTCCTCTTCTCCTTCTGGTTGGAAGCATGGCCCTTAAAGAAAGCGGCCCTTAAATAAAGAAAGTGTAACTCGTGGCAAACTGAGCTGTGTCCTCACTTTCTTGCATTGGTCTCTCGTTGGGGGAAAAAAAGGTCTTGGATAAACTGCGACGTGTATAAATCGCTGGCAGAGCAAATTTTTTAGTCTTTGGGAAGGAGGGGGATGTGTTTCGGTGGAACGCTCTAACATTCCAGTCCTGCGTTCGCCCGCTGGCTCGGACGACTTTCATTCGCGTGTAGAATTTATCAGTCTCGGGCTGCTGTTTCGCTCGGCTGCTTTTCAGCATTTTCCTACAAAATTCTTCTTTGTACCTGTTGGAATAGTACCATATTTAATAACATGCATATATAATAAATTTATTTTCAAATGAAAGTTGAATACGGTGTGGGATGACTACTGTTGTGGCTTGTGTAAGAATGAGATTACAGCTGGTCTTTTCTGGGCGGAAAAAATTAAAGTAATTTTGATGAAAAGTCTGCCTACAGCGGACTGGAGGGGAAGCGGGAGTTCAGACAGCTCTGCTATTGCTGTAAATGTTGCTGGTTATATATCACACAGCAGCTGCCAGGGGCTACTGCCTGGTGCGGGCTGCTCATTCAGTATGCTATCCTAACGTCAACCCCATCAATCACAGACTAGTCCCTGTACCGCAGTCCACAAGCTTCAAATATGTGTACCATAACGACAGCGCAACTCATGTTGAGTTAGGGGTGGGGTTTTCTTGGATTTTCACAAAGTAATATTTTTACATTTGAAATTAGATTAGTACGCATATGGCAGCGTGTGGAAGTTTTGTTCATTTTCCCAGACAAAAATCAAATCTTTGTGAAATCAGTGGTGAGTTTGAGCGTGGAGAGCGTGGATGTTTGCTCTTGTTGACAGCTGATTTTTTAGTGCAGGGTGTTAGATGTATAATATATAAGTGTTTATAAGTGTTAACGGAGCCGTTCACTGCAGTTATTGATAGAATGGATGACAGGGCTGAGTGCAGAGTGTGTGGGTCCGTCCATTATCCCCGGGTCTGGGGGGGAGAGTGCAGAGTGTGTGGGTCAGTCCATTATCCCCGGGTCTGGGGGGGGGAGTGCAGAGTGTGTGGGTCAGTCCATTATCCCCGGGTCTAGGGGGGAGGGTGCAGAGTGTGTGGGTCAGTCCATTATCTCCGGAGAGTGCAGAGTGTGTGGGTCAGTCCATTATCCCTGGGTCTGGGGGGAGAGTGCAGAGTGTGTGGGTCTGTCCATTATCCCCGGGGCTAGGGGGAGAGTGCAGAGTGTGTGGGTCAGTCAATTATCTCCGGGTCTGGGGGGGGAGAGTGCAGATTGTGTGGGTCAGTCCATTATCCCCGGGTCTTGGGGGGGAGTGCAGAGTGTGTGGGTCAGTCCATTATCCCCGGGTCTGGGGGGGAGAGTGCAGAGTGTGTGGGTCCGTCCATTATCCCCGGGTCTGGGGGGGAGAGTGCAGAGTGTGTGGGTCAGTCCATTATCCCCGGGTCTGGGGGGGAGAGTGCAGAGTGTGTGGGTCCGTCCATTATCCCCGGGTCTGGGGGGGAGAGTGCAGAGTGTGTGGGTCCGTCCATTATCCCCGGGTCTGGGGAGGAGAGTGCAGAGTGTGTGGGTCCGTCCATTATCCCCGGGTCTGGGGGGGAGAGTGCAGAGTGTGTTAGGGTCCGTCCATTATCCCCGGGTCTTGGGGGGAGAGTGCAGAGTGTGTGGGTCCGTCCATTATCCCCGGGTCTTGGGGGGAGAGTGCAGAGTGTGTGGGTCCGTCCATTATCCCCGGGTCTTGGGGGGAGAGTGCAGAGTGTGTGGGTCCGTCCGTTATCCCCGGGTCTGGGGAGGAGAATGCAGATATCAGCCTTCCTGATTTACACTGTTTCCTCTCATTCTGCATGTGTGTGCGCGTGTGTGTGTGTGTGTGTGTGTGTGTGTGTGCGTGTGTGTCAGAACCGGGCGCCGCCTCCGTGGCCTGGCGTAGGCTATTTTAAAAACGCATTACAGCCCACAGTGCAACAGTGGTCAGCCTGGCTCCTGGGAAGTGTCTACGCTCTGCCCCCCGCCCCCCCCAATCCAAGCATGTCATTTCTTGAGATGATCGATTCACAACCTCCGTTTCCAGTTGGCCTTGTGGTTTTATGTGCAATCAGAATCCCTGAAAGTGACCTATCACATCCAAGGTTGCCAGGGGACTGTATGTAACCCATAATTCTTAGTCGGTTAGTCCATAAATTAAGTATAACGAGCACTAAATTATATACCCCCCCCCCCCCACATATTTGTAAGGATTGTTAAATAGGGTATATTACATAACTTGGTTTTATTTAATGGCATATTGGCACAATCGTTTTACTATTGGGGATATAAAAAGCCAGCAGTCTTTTGAGAAAATACCCAGCTAGTTTCTGTGGGATGTAGTTGAGTACGAAGAAGCATACGAGCAGGAGTAGTGATGTCTCATGATCAGGGTAAGTGCAGTATTTGTGTTTCTCTTTCTTAACAGGCTTAATCTGTTTGTTTTGTGAATGCAGAACTCCATTGTGAAGAATTTTGGTTTGGATCCAGTCACCTGGAATGTGTGTGTGGAAAGCTGTGTGTGCGTGTGTGTGTAGAAAGCACAGTGTGTGTGTGTGTGTGTGTGTGTGTGTGTGTGTGTGTGTGTGTGTGTGTGTGTGTGTGTGTGGAGAGCACTTGTGTTCTGTAACGTCATCCTGTGGTCCGCCCTTCTGACATTCCGAGCGTTGTCGACTAAGGATTTGAATGCTGGGATAGCATGCTGGCAATATGCTGGGAATTCCTGCTCTGGGAAATAGAAGCTGTGCCTCTTTAGCACACGAACTTCAGTGGAGGCCAGTCCCACGTTATCCCCTCCAAACCAACTCTCTGTCCCTGAGGGGGCTCAATTTACGTGGCTAATTGTGTCATGTCGGATGTGTCCAGTACAGGAATCGAATACGAGGGCAGTAAATTAACTTCTGTTACTTCTTCCTAAAGCTCTCGCACTGAGGAGTACACGTTCACACTCACTACAGTAAACTGTACAGAAATGAATGGGGATGATCAGTTGGTGGTCTTTGTCGCGCAAGTTAATTTAGAAATGCAGTGATCCATAGGCGTTTCATAGAGCTTGTTCATTGGTAAGACCTTATAGATCCATGGTATTCAAATCACGGTCCTCAAGGTCTGAGAACTGCTGGTTTCCACCCTCCCTTTACCTGGGAGTCAGGTGTGAAGACAGTCTGGCCAATCAGTACCACTAATTGTTCAGTTAATTACCTGAGCGAAAGAAAACTAGGACCAGATTTGGATTCAAGGTCCAGATTTTAATATCTCATCCATCATCTAACCCGCTTATACCTGGTCAAGGTCGCGGGGGGCTAGAGCCTATCCCAGTATGCATTGGGCGAGAAACAGAAATACACCCTGGACAGGTCGCCAGTCCAGCTCAGGGCACACACACATTCTCTCACTCGAATATAGATATAGTGCCTGTTTCTATCACCTTTACCCAGTCCAGCTCAGGGCACACACACATTCTCTCACTCGAATATAGATATAGTGCCTGTTTCTATCACCTTTACCCAGTCCAGCTCAGGGCACACACACACATTCTCTCACTCTAATATAGATATAGTGCCTGTTTCTATCACCTTTACTTGCGCTCTCGGTGTGAAAGAGGCACACACACATTCTCTCACTCTAATATAGATATAGTGCCTGTTTCTATCACCTTTACCCAGTCCAGCTCAGGGCACACACACATTCTCTCACTCTAATATAGATATAGTGCCTGTTTCTATCACCTTTACCCAGTCCAGCTCAGGGCACACACACACACATTCTCTCACTCTAATATAGATATAGTGCCTGTTTCTATCACCTTTACCCAGTCCAGCTCAGGGCACACACACATTCTCTCACTCTAATATAGATATAGTGCCTGTTTCTATCACCTTTACCCAGTCCAGCTCAGGGCACACACACATTCTCTCACTCTAATATAGATATAGTGCCTGTTTCTATCACCTTTACTCGCGCTCTCGGTGTGAAAGAGGCACATTTGTATGTCGGCTTTCTCTCTTCTGCAGGGACATAACCCATAACTACATCGCTGTGGTAACTCATGCACCGCCCACGGATATCTCCAATGTTTGTGTCGATACAGTGTAGATCCCCTTTTTTGCCAGATATTTCTCAACATGAAACCAAAAGGACCGTTTTGTTTAGCTCATAAATGTGTTCTTCCATAGTACACTATGACTCACTAGGCTGAATTGAGAGTTGCCTTTCTCACTGATAACAGCTGTAACCTGCAGGCACCTGGCAGGTGTGTGTGGTTCCTGGTGCTGGAGAGAGGGGTGACTCAGATTGGGCTCCGATTGCTGTGTAATCATCTGTTTTAACTGATCGGTTAAGTTCTGGGAAACGTTAAAACCGGCTCCTTCTACGGCTCTCCAGGGCCCAGGGTGGGAGAGCCCTTGTTTAGTGGCTACTAATGCTGCCCCAAGAAACATGCTGGATGTCCCTGTCTCACTACTGTAGACTCCCAGTGACAGTTGGCTTGTGACACTGCCCAGAGTGGAACCATCTGGGCTCTAACCCTCTATGGTTACTGACTCTGAACTTTGACCTTATGTGGGTGCCTCTCAGGAATAGGGCGGATTCAGGCCAAGTCTATGGGCAACCTGGCTAGCCCCAGCGGGGAGGACCTGCCCCTGCCAGGAGGCTGGACTATGGACTGGACCATTCGGGGGAGGAAATACTACATAGACCACAACACCAACACCACACACTGGAGCCACCCTCTGGAGAGGGAAGGGCTCCCCCCCGGCTGGGAAAAAGTGGAGTCGGCCGAATTCGGGGTCTACTACGTGGACCACATCAACAAAAGGGCTCAGTATCGCCACCCGTGTGCCCCAAGGTACTGCAGGCTGGACTGGACAGGCCGTGTATTACATCTTACATCCATCTTAACATGTAGTTATGTTGACTTGTTTAGCTTCTTACTTATTATTCAGCATTAATATTCAGGTTGAATAACTGAGTTGTTTGTGTGATGGAGTTACTTTATGAAGGCTGAAGCTAAATCGAAAGGTAATCCCTTATACTGCTCCTTAGGTCAAAGTTTTATAAATATTCAAATTGAAAATGACAAAAGTTTTGAATCATTCAACTGTCATCTGAATTTAGAGTGCAATGATTTACTTCAGTAGATGGTAATAATGGTTAAATACTTTAATTGCAAGTATTGATAACATATTTATTATTTAGCCTTTTAGGACAGGAATAGTTTAGTCATGTTTATCATATGTATTCAAATTGTAAACCTACACTATAGCCCCAGTCATGTCATCTGTATATAGCCCTAGTCACGTGATCTGCCTGCCTATATCCCCAGTGATGTGATCTGCCTGCCTATAGCCCCAGTCATGTGATGTTCCTGCCTATAGCCCCAGTCATGTGATTTGTCTGGAATTCTCCCCTCCCACAGTGTTCCTCGCTATGACCAGCCCCCACCCCTCCCACCGCCAGTCACTTACCAGCCTCGCCAGACAGACCGGAATCAGCCCGTCCTGGTGCCGGCCAACCCCTACCACACAGCTGAGATCCCAGACTGGCTGCAGGTGTACGCCCGCGCCCCCCTCAAGTAAGGCCTCATACATACATGCATACATACATGTGTACATACATACATGCATACATACATACAGTACATACATGGCTTCATACATACTGTATGTGCATGCATACATGTGCATACATATGTGTACAGCTGATATGGACAAAATATATCATGATACTTTTTATATAATTGACCGTATTTGGTTATACAAAGCCGGCCGTTTCAGTTTCGTCCCAAGCCTCGACTTAATCCCTCGCCAGCTGAGGCTCTGCTGTGCGGATGAGTCGTATGCATGAGGAGAATCTCAAAGCATAACTAGAGCAAGTCGGCTCAGGGCCTAAATTAAAGCAAGCGTATTACTATATTTCCAGTCATTTTTGTTAGCCAGGGACTTGTTTTCACACTTGAGGCCACACAGTACTGCAGGAGAGCTAGCTAGCAGTTGGAGGAGAGGTGTATCTCTCAGCTGCTTACCTGTCCAGTGTGCATTCTTGGATGAAGCAAATACAGTGATTACCCAAGGAGCCCCGGTTGGCTTAAGGCCAGCCAGCCCCTTGTGGGACAAAGCTCATTATTTTCTGCTGCAAATTCAGAGTTATAGTGAAATGACATGGTCCCGGCATCATGTCTGACAGAGTTAGCCTCAAGACTTAGCCATAGGCTACTGCTTGAACTAGACTTAATGTTCATGTGTATGGATAGCTGCTACGTTATGGTATAGATGCTTTATCGGACCTGTTTGTAGTTGCTTCAGTGACATTCGGTATGTACTTATTGTACATCGCTTTGAATAAAAGGTTCTGCCAAATGTCATATAATGTAATGAAGGAGAAGTGTCTAGGTTTGATAATGGCGAGTGTGCCCCTGACTGCGTTAGCATAGCTTGGCCCCTGACTGCGTTAGCATAGCTTGGCCCCTGACTGCGTTAGCATAGCTTGGCCCCCGACTGCGTTAGCGTAGCTTGGCCCCTGACCCCGCTAGCATGCCCCTGACTCCGCTAGCTTGGCCCCTGACTGCGTTAGCGTAGCTTCGCCCCTGACTGCGTTAGCGTAGCTTGGCCCCCGACTGCGTTAGCATAGCTTGGCCCCCGACTGCGTTAGCGTAGCTTGGCCCCTGACTCCGCTAGCGTGCCCCTGACTGCGTCTCTCTGCCTCGTCTCACCTCAGGTACGACCACATCCTGAAGTGGGAGCTGTTCCAGCTGGTGGACCTGGACACGTACCAGGGCATGCTGAAGCTGCTGTTCATGAAGGAGCTGGAGCGCATCGTCAAGTCGTACGAGGCCTACCGGCAGGCCCTGCTGTCCGAGGTGGACACGCGCAAGCAGCGGCAGCAGTGGTACGCCCAGCAGCACAGCAAGAACTTCACCGGGAACATGTGAGCGTCGGAAACCCCGCCGCTGTGTTGGAAACCCTGCCCCCTTCGCCGCAAGCCCCGCCTTTGTGACAGAAACCTCGCCTCTCTGCGCGGGCCAGATTCCCCCCGGAGGGTAGTCGGCAGCGCAGTGTGACTGTACACGCTCCGTTTTTTTTCTTTTTTTTCTTTTTTTAAAGACGTTTGCCTTCGTACCAAACACATCTGTGCCTTTTGCTGGATCCAAATTAGCAGCCAAATGACAGGGCCGGAGGACTGCACATTATAAGATGTGGGTTCACAATAAGCGATTTGGCATGTGGGGGAACTCCCGCCCCCTTTGAAAGGTTCAGGAGAGAAAAACGCCGGCTCCCCGAGCTGCAGTCAGTCACACAGTGAGTTGAACGGGGGCCTAAAGACTTTTACAGGGATGGCATAAGGGCTGTGACTCCAACTCATGATCTGTGAGAGCACCCAGAGACTCTGCCTTTTTAGTGTTTTTATTTTTATTTTTTTATTTTTTTACAGGAACCGTTTTTTTCCCCTCTCTCTCTCTAATTGCCGTTTCTATTCATCGGCCGAGCTGTCCAGCCCTTCTGTACGGAGCAGCTTCAGTCTCCTTGTGTTTTTAACGTATGAACCGCTCCATCAATACTTTTATAATCACTTAATTATGTTTCCACTTTTAATCGGCGGTTGTAACCCAACGTAAAACTACGATTATTTTGCTGTCCATGAGAGAGGGTGAAATATGTGTTTTTGTGTGTTTGTGTGTTTATACTTTTTTTTTTGTATTGTTGACAATTCCGGTCTCAGACAATCTGCCCTATTCTGATTGTCCTGCATAAGAATTAATTTTTGATATAGAATATGTCTTTATTTAAAGACTGTAAATTCGTAGGCAAAAAAGCATCACATTTGATGTAGTGCGGTCTGAGCAACTCTTAGCTCTCAGCATTATTATATGTAATTGTTACCTTTATTATTATTATTATTATGCTGTATATAATATGGTATACATAAGCTACTGGAAATATCATTGCAATACACTAAAAGCACAGATGCCTGAAGATGCCTTAGCTTTGCCTACATTATTTATATTTTATTGCATGGCGTGTACAATATCTATCCTTCCCTTTTAGATACACTCTGAACTTCAAATAGGAGATCGAAGGTGTGAGTTCAAATACCAGCTTTGGCTTTTTTTTTTTTAGCATTTTAACCCATTTTCTTCCAATAGTATATCAGTGCTCAGAACTGGGGCCTCAGCTAGAGATTCTGGAGAGCGTGGACAGCATGTGCTCTCCCCTGAACTTTTCAATGCCACACGCTGCTTATTATCACCCCTCAACCAGAGATGAGTCGGACGAAGATTCTTCATGTGCAGCTAAACAGGCGGAACTGCAGGCACCCGGTCCACCAGTAGGTGTCACTAGAGAGCGATGAGACACGGATCCCTGCCAAATAAACCCACCCCGGACTGCGGGCCACTTGTGCATTACAACTCGAACCAGAATGGATCCTTAGCCAGGTGCGCCCCTCAGCAGCCCCCACCATTGGCTTAAAACAAAACGAATGAAACTCGAATTGCGAAAAATCAAACATAAACTTGCTTGGTATCGTCAGTTGGGTTACTTCATTGCACAAATTCACAGAGAGAAATGGAAGTGCAATTGCCCAGAGCCTGTTTTCTGTGTTCCACAACTTGTTCATGTTCCCCATGTTCAAAAAGAAGAGGAGCAGACATCCTGTTTGTGCTGACGGGCCATGTTTTTTGTGTTCACAGAAATGACTCACTTTAGCAAGTGGCTGCTTTCACCGTTCCTTGTGGCGGTTTTATTTGGGACTCTTTCTGAATGGAAGATGGCTTGCTCTTTAATGTAATGCGCTGATGCATATCTAAGTGGGTATGGTTTCATGTTCTTTACTGATAACAGCATTGAGTTCTGAAAAGCAGCCGTCAATAAATTACCTGAGCCACCTTTTTAATTTCTAGGCCGTCAGCGTTTGTGCAGACATGCTTGCGTGGGAAGTCCTGGGTCGCAGCCCAGTTCAGTCTATTTAGAGAATGAAACCATTGAAAAGGGTTGCATGACGTTATGGGTATGTCCAAGTACACTCCCATCAAGTAAACATTTCAGGAAGAGGAAAACTGTTTCAGGTGACCACTTTAGGTCATGATGTCACCAATATTGCACCAGAAACCTTTTGTTTTGTTTTTAGCATGTGACTCTGTGTCATGTGTGGACATGAAAATGAGCTGGAAATTCATTATCTTCACCTGGACGGCATTTAATTTGGGTCAGTATGCTTGCATTTCAGTTTGTCCGTAACAGTACCGTTATGGCATCTTACCATAAGAACCCGTGAGTGCACCAGAGGGGTTAGGGTCTGTGTTTGCATTTTATTTAACTTTACATTTTTTTTAATGAGTCTTCCCAATGTGCCCATTGTATCACCAGATGAAACGTAGTGTATCTCGTTGTAAATATTTTCATTCTTGTATTCAGACAATACCGAGGACTGAAAATGCAGGCCAGATTATGTTTTCTTGCAGGAACGTTATTTATGAATTTTATATAATAAATCTAATTTCCACCGTACAAGTACAGTTACAATAAAAAATCTCCCTATGAAATGACCTATGCCTGTGTTGAGATCAGTTTTTTAGGGTGTTGTGCTGATGTCTTAGCCCAAAGTGGACCTGAGCCATTTGGTGACCTGGCTCTACAGTACTCTGCAATTTTCTCAGCGAGCACTTTTGTTGGCACGCGCAGCTGTTCTTAAGATTCACATGCTTTCCTTCATTACAAGCAGCACCTGTTCAACATCATAGCTGTAAACAGAATGTTATGATGTCATTATGATGTCATCGTACACCACAGTCCAGATTCTCACCGCTTGGTTCCGTTTTCACCCTGCAACTCTTAACACTAGAACTTGCCGTTTTTAGATGTAGGCTTGGTTGTGCAAAACAGGTCCGAATATCTGAGGGCCATCATTATGTGGGTTGGCTCAAACCTGGCTGTACGCGTTAACACAACGGCAGCATTGTGCGCTGCTGTGACCGCACGTCTCTAAAGGAGTTCAGGACTGTTTCGTTTCTGGCTTAAGACCTTCAACTGCAGTAAATGGTGTCTGCTATGGAAACCAATATATGAACTAATCTCACTGAGATTAAATAAATTACTTTATCCCCTTAGGCAAGATATCTCATAACGCAAAACAGTGAGAACGTATTACGATATTATTTATGATCACTGGTATGGATAAGTGTGTATTACATTCCTTTTACATTTACTTTGAAAATCAGATAATTTCTAAACTCAAAAGATCACAGTCAAATGTTCTTCCCCCATTTAATAAAAATCCATCATAGTGCTTCACAAATGGTGACATAACAGCATATGGAAGACAGTCGATGGAAGTTTGGAAATGTGTTGTTTCTGTGTTCTACCCTTTGTTCACAACTCTGATTGGCAACACAATGTTACAGTAGAAGTCTCTTTGGTCAGACCCAGATAGGACCAACTGCTTGGTCAACTGCAGAAAACCCATACAGAACATTAACATGGAAAATAAAAACCTGTGATCTTCATTAGACTGTTTATACAGCTAAATCAAATTTACAGAAACTTTCCAACGACTTAATGCAGATGGAGCTTCTTAAGATTCAATTAGTACATTTTACAAATGTAAAAGTCCACCAAGTTCACACATTTTTGCAAACACGTAAGCGCTCTTACATCACAAGCCACTGTTTTTACAAATAGAAGCTGTTTGGAACAGAACTCCGCTCTATAGATGTACAGTATTTACCATGCAGTAGCTAGTAGACAGAGAGGAGCCCTCAGGTAAACATCCGGCATGTAAAACGGGGATTCTGCAAGGTGTTGGGAGCGAATCGGCTTTCCCCTACCACTGCCCACAGGTCAAAGTGTCTCTTCCATTAACAGTGATCCCTATTAGCATGCAATCTACAATTGTTGCCTCGCTAACCACGGAGCAGCGCGTGTGCTTTAGAACTTTCTGCCGTGGAACATCGCAGGGGGAGAAGGGGATTCAACGGCCCAGCTCACCAGTACAGCGGTAAACGATATGCTCCCAGCTCACACATTTCCAAAAGCCTTCACTGGGTTAAACTTGTCGTTTTTTGTTTTTTTTTGTGTACATTTTTACAGCGGAAACGTGCAAAGAAACGGCTCGGCAGTAAGGTGTTTAAGGACAATGATCCCGGCCCTTTCCCTGTAATCCTTTCTGTTGTGAGAGTCCTGCTATCACCACCCAATCGGTCTCTGGCTGTGCTTTACTCCCGAGAACATCAAAGGTGTGAATGCTGAATAAAATTACACCGTGTAACATTAGCTTTGTTACACACGCATGTGGGCGTGTCTGGTCTGCACAGAGAACAAGCCCTGTGGTCACCCAGTGATGTCAGAGGGTTACAACAGCTGAGCGGACAGCAGGAAGATATGGCACCCCATTACCGTACACCAAAGCATTCTTATACGGGGGGACTGCAGCTCTGGATAGAACGCTTGCAAAAAAAACTCACTAAAAGGTGCACAGGTGCCAAGAGTGGAATTACAGTTGCATTTTTCAGTAAATATGCTGTGCACACAGTGTCTAAATGTTTATGTATAAACATTTAAATGCAAAATTTTCAGAAACACAAGCCCTAAAATATATTTTAATTTCAATATATTTTAACTCCTACCTTACTACTAGAGATATCATGGAAAACCTATGAAGATAACCGAATAAATAGTTAAAATTATCCCTATGCTTTTTAAAAAGATGCATACTTCATTATTTGGAACAGATGTTGGATTCTAAACATTACAAATATTTAACAGCACTAAAACTTAAACATTGAATACAAACGAAATGACCTGAGTGATGAATCAACTAAATTTTAACAGCTGAGCGCATTTTTTTTTAATGGCAGCTTATCTACTTGAAAGACAACAGCAAATATACACCTGCATAGCCCTGAATTTCGTACTCTCGCACCCCCTTTAAAATGAATATGTACAGATGTATTTTTTAAACTTTGAAACAAAAAAAAAACAAAAAAAACACCAGATAAAGTAAGTTTGAAAAATAACAATGACGTGTGATTTCCATTGTTTGAAGCCACGCCCCTTCAGCAGGGGATTTAGCTGTCGCATGTGGATCTCACTTTGTTCCCGTTAGCTATATAGTAGTGTATGTATTACAAGGCTGTTCCTGTCAATCAGAGAATAATAAAGAGTGCCCATTGGGTGAGGATGCTCCGCCCCCCTCTCTGTCCGTCATGCTACGTATTGACCCAGAAGCCCCTGCAGCGCACTGCCCAGGCGTTCAGCCCTTCAGTTCTTCTTCCTGTCCTGTTCTTCCGGGGCGTCGGCCTGGCGGTCAGCAGGGAAGGCGTGGTGATACAGGGGCCTGTGACTGGCAGCCGCGCTGTACAGCTTGTAGAGGGCCTGCCAGGGAGGAGACGGCTGCAACAGTAAGACTTTTTAAAAACGAGAGTAATCTGAAAGACGGTAACCTTAAATTTTAAACTGTACATCATGACATGTGAGGGAGGGACTGTCACAGAGCACAACCCACTTGATGCGGGGAAAAAGAAGACTATACTCTAAATTTTATACTCTATAAAGTTCAAAATTGGTTTTGTGAAGTTATGGGCATGTCCAAGTACGACGAGTATATAATGGGACATTTCTGCAAATAGAAAACCGTTTCAGGTGACTGCTTTAGGTCATTAGTTCACCAAAACACTGTGCACCTAATAAAATTTAAAATAAATAGCAAATAAACACCTAACTGACTTGACTTAAAGCTCAAAGTCCTTTTTGAACAATGGTCGCTCCCACTATAAACAGGTGTTTTAGTTACGGCAGATTTTTTTAAAAGATGCCTTGGTCTTTTAGTTTTTAAAATATGTTGACAATATTGGAATACATTAGATCCGCCGACAAATCCATTGTGTTCTGTTTTCGCCCACTAGGTGTCACTATTTACGTCTGTGCCATTTTCCCTCCGTTTTTCTTGGCAGAAATGTTATCGGAAACGAATCATTAAACGCTTTTCCCTTTCATACCCATATGCACATTAACATCAGTAATGGGTTCATTTTACTTCCCATCTAGCAATATTGCAGTTTCCCTGAACAATCATAAAATTCGGTACTGGAACTGGAAAACTTGTGTAAAATGGACTGACGTTCCTATGAACACCCGTGGCTTAACAATGCAATGACCAAGACATAAATAGAAGACAATAAAAATGACAGGGGTCATTGTGCCAATATTCAAATTCAGTGAAGGAAAAAAATAAAAGTAGACCATACAGAAAAGTGGTAAGTAAATCTTTCCTTACCTCATTTGTGCTTCCCTGTGGAGGGGGAGTAGGAGAAACAGAAAAGAAAACGAGTCTCAGAATCAGTGAATAACGAGCTTCAGTCACATCAAACGCACCTGACACCCTGAGTGGGAATCATCTCTCTCACAGCAAGGCAGCAGTTTGCCTTTAAGCAGCACCAACAATTTACAAAAGACTCTCTCAGCTGCATCAGGGGCGGAACGTGTGTCAGGGAAATTCCTAGCTAAACGTGTTGCTTACGGAGGACTGCAGTCACTGCAGGATAAGCTGGAGCAGCAGCTCTTAAACTGCGGTCCACAAGTTCCTCTCCAGCAAGCTGCAGAAAGGGCGCGTGGTTACAGAAGTGATGAGGCGGCTGATCTAAACTCTATGATAAGCCTGGATTGATGGGAATTAAGACAACTGCTGCACGTGCGCAGGATGATCGTGGGAAAGTGTGTCTCTACAAAATTGTATTTCTTTATTTATTCTCTGTCACTTGATGTACCATTAATTAAGTCTTGCCACACCTTTCATGTGGCCTGGAAAAAATAATTTAAAAAAATGAACCACTAAATTTGACCCTTGGGAGAACCTTGAGACAGGCGCCCTCCAGTGGTATAATTGTTAAATGGCTCATAATAAAGTAATTATTTGCATTAACAGACATCATAATTTGACTCCAGGATTCAGTACCATATTAACAGTACAGTAAGCAGCTGTAATTGTAGAGAGCTGTAATTTGTAATGCATACAGAGCTGTGACTAGGAGTGCATACAATGGCTCTGAGGGGTGGTATGGAGAGGCACTCGTGGACTTTGACAGTGCCGACTGTGGCTAGCAGCCCCACAGAGACGGCACACAATTGGCTTTGCGTCGCCCGATGGATATATGGGAGGAATTCTGTCAGTGGGGATAGCAGTGTTCATTGCTCGAGCGACCCCTGTTGTCCGTCCAGGCCCGTGTGGCTTGCTCTCTGCGCACGTGTATGATTGGGTGTCCTCCACCCCCGCTCTGTGTGTGCGCGGCTTGTGGCTATGGTGTGAAAACAAGCAGCTGGCTGACACTATGTGATTGTGTTTCAGAGGAGAACCGCAAGTTGTCTTCACTCTCCCAAGCCGGGAGCAGGGGACGTATATGAGCGCACGTGTACATAGTTAACAAATTTGACATTTCAAATTCAGGTGGGATTGGACATGCCAAATTAAAATAAAAGGAAAGTGGTGTTACCTGGTCCCAGAGCGCTCCAGCCACCTGGTCGATGACTGCACCGAGCTCGCGGTACTCCCCGGAGTAACGGATGTAGGCCCAGGTGCAGAGCGTGATCAGCGCCAGGCCCAGGATCATGTTACAGACGCTGGCGATGATGTCCACGCCCACGAAGCCCGTCACCCCGGCGACCACGTACATGATGAAGATGACGACGAAGAGCGTGGCGGGGGTCCTGGCGGCGTGGAAGATGTTCTTGGAGTCGTTGTGTTTGATGTACTGGACGAACACCTCGTCGATCTCCGCCTCCAGCTGCTGCAGGTAGCGGCGGCTGAACTCCTCCCCCCCCATCTTCTTCACCCCTCGGAAAACCTGCAGCGCCTCCTCCCGGATCTCCCCGTGCCGTGCCTGCAGCTCGCTGGGGGCCAGGAAGGGCCGGTCGCCCCCGCATACCTGGAGGAGAGGGAGGAGCAGAGACGATCAAAACACCTTGGGGTGTTACGGTGGCGATTGCCATTATAATGTCCTGCCTCTCTCACCTCCTCCATCTTCTTGTTGTACAAGTCCTTCGCTGCTGCCACTGCTGCAAGGTTATTGGCCTCTGCTGTGGCCTGATGGACAGAGAAGGGGTCACAGGTCAAAGGTGAAACCGGCATTGGCTTATTGAATAACTGGGCTGAATTTGGATCCAATTTACCACATTTCTTTCCCATGCTCTCTTCTCTCCAGTGAGCCATTTTGTGGCAAAATTTGTGACGTGCAGCAAGCAAACTTAACAGGTGCTCTTCAAGGGAGGATAGACGAGAAACAAACCAAAATGGAACTGAACGGCCCTCACAATTGATATAGGAAGTGCTACATGCCATAGAGCTGAAATGTGACCTCCCACTTCTTTTTTCTGTGTGGAACATTGCATTATTGGATTCCCTTCTTGCTGGAATCTTACGTTTTATCCCCCTGGTGGGAGGGAGGATAGACGAGGGAGTGAGGGAATATAATTACTCCCTCCCCTTTCTTAAATTGGAGCTGAATCCCACTTGGTGTGGCTGTAGTATTTCATCCTGCCATTTTGAGAATTGCCCCCTTGAAGCAAGGGTAGGGAACGACGGAAAGAAAGCATAAAATTTGGATCCGAATGCAGCTATGGACTGGGGGAGATGGTCAAAACCAAACTCAAAACCAACACTTCCACCGTCACATGCGCTCTCGCCCCCCAGATGAAGTGGGAGGCAGAGGTGAATCCCCCCGTTAACTGCCTGATCACTTTCAGCAGACAACAGCACTATGTTAAACACCTTCACGTGGGATGATTCATTCACTCCTTACACATAATTACACATGCGCTTGTAACTGCTTAACGTAACTGCTTATTTTGGAACAAACAGAAATCATTTTGCATTTTTCATGTCTCTGATTCCTCTATGTATAAAAATGCACACGTCATTTAATCCCCCTTTATTATTAAGAATGGTTCTTGTCATGACAAGAAAAATGAATACCTGCAGCATGGATTTTGGATGAGGCAGCTCCTCTCCTTGATAAATCTTTATGTAAGCCTGTAAAAAAGCAGAATTAATCCCTAACAATACGTAGCAGGTAGCAGTTAAGCTCTTTTAATAAAACACCACACAGAAAACCCTCCATTGAAATTTCTAAATGAGCGGTTAAGCTTTTTAAAAGAATAAATGGCTAAATGTGTTTTATTTTTAAAAAAAATGCTTTTTCAAATACTGTAGTCACCAAATATCACTAGAATACAGCACCGTAGTACGTTCAAACACAACAATGTCTTGCTTGCAATGTATGAAAAATAATACTGACGATAAAATAATACTTCAGAATTAATATATCCAACTTGGCATCACTGTGTTAGGCATGACTCTATACTCGGCATTGCTGACAATTCCAACAAACCCAAATCTGTCCTTTTCTGTGTGATTTAGATATACAATTTGTGAAAGTAAGACTAGGAAAGTAACTAACAGTTGACATTGGCTCAGTGTGACTGCCGTGGCCTTTGAAGAGATTCTTTTCACGTGCGGTGAAGTCTCCAGCGCTAACGCGGTGCTAGCCCAGGGTGACGGGCTTACTTTGAAGTACTCCACCAGGCCACGGCAGGTGATGTTGTTGCCGTTGATCTCCTTCATGTCCAGGTTGCATGGGCTGAGCAGCCAGGGAACGAGCACCTGCAGATTATTGATGAATTCCCTGTCTATCTCTGGACACACAGGCAGAGGGAGGGAGGGGCAGAGGGAGGGGCAGAATGAGGCTGATGTAATGCACCATCACAAGACTGCACCATCCTGCCATGACGGTTACCAGTGAGCAGCAGCATTTATGTTGTACCACAAATGCACAGTTATTAATAATAATAATAATAATAATAGTTTTAATAATAAAATGCAGCTCAATGTGCTTTCCAAACATCATAAAATGGGCTACTTATTAATTAAAATAATTTAGTGAATCACATACAGGACTCATATTTCTGTAATACAATTCGCTGGTTGTTATGCAGTTTGGTGTGAGATGGCTAAAACCGGTGGTATGTCTGTGATAACGTTCTGCATTCCGCACGCTGTGTCTTTGTGGGCGTACCTTTGAGCCGTCCGTCAAAGTGTGGGTTGGTGGCCACCTTGAGGCCCGGGTGGGGCATGAGGAAGCAGGATATGTTTGTGAAGCAGGAGTGGATGTGCTTACGGACGTTCTGCAGCTCCTCGTGCTGGTTCTCTGAGATCTGCACCAGGACCACACCCAGACACGATTCATTTATTACAATCATGTGCCGTCAGACCTCTTCACTTTACTGATGATGAAAAACCATTCCTTAAGTTATTATTAAGAGATCGACATACGAGACTGCAGTCACTCTGGAGTCCCTACAGACTTGTAAACAGTCGACATCGCTCTTCAGTGACTTGCAGTTTACATTACGTGGCCTGTTGCCATTCAAATCTGTAATCAGCACGATAGATGTTGTGATTCAGTTGAGACTCTTGTCAGTCTATTCTTTATTTTGTTATGATTCCTCAGCTACTGAAAAAAATGACCTCTGACCTTGAGTCTCTTTTCCAGAAACTTCATGCCTCCCTCCTGCCCATAGGCGAATTCATAAGGAAAGCTCCAGTCTCGGACCAGAAAAATCATCGACTGAAAGAAAAACCGAAACCCAATTCACAATCACGTTCCCCCAGAAAACTGATGCAGTTCTCTTGAATTTTCCAAATCTAGGAATAGGTGAAACATACCCGCAATTAAAGTATGCAAGTCCACCATATCACCCAAATGATGCCAAATCATGATAAGAGAGACTCAATACCTGGAAAGGTTTCAGGAATGTTTCTTCCATGGCTAGCCTGCCATATTCAGTAAAGAGCTACAAAAAAACACGATCAGGAGAAGAAGGAAGACATTGGTAAATGTATATACGAGGTTAATTTTCTTATGATAATCGTAAAATGAACTGAAACAATTGTGAAGGCATGAGGTGTACAGATCTATGTGTGTTTCAATCGTTGTGGCTCTCTAAAAGAGGACCCACCATAGAACCATAGAATCTACCTGTAAGTGCTGAAGATCGTCCTCCTGTACGTTCTGAGAGATGTTGTACACCTGGAGACATACAACAACCACATTTAACAGGATAATACAGTGACAGCATTAAAATGTTAAACATCCCTGAAGGCATTTGTATATGAATACATTATCAATTATCTATATTTTATAACTATATACAAAATCCGATGGGGACAGAGCAAAGCAACAGTACCTGCATTGAACTTATCATGGTGCTAAGGGCAAACACTGTGGCAGAGTCCCTCAGTGTTGACTGGCTGTCAAAGGTCCCCTGTGTGTCCATTAGCAACACTGCCACCTAATGGACAGCGAAAGACCCACAGGCAGAGTTGATTTCCATAATTTCTTTTCAGTTATAAATAATTAAGCAGATGAGTAGGCATCGTAATCTGACAGGGAAATGTAATTTTAGGTCACTTTCACCTTCCGGCCATCTGGCTTGTCCACCAGGAAGACCTCACTCCAGATTTGGATGCCAGTCGTCTCCCGCTCAGACCCGCCCCTCCAGGAGAAGCCGGTCAGCGGCTCATCGGGCTCTCCCAGCCAATCTTCTGAGGCCTGTGTGTATACACAAGCCTGCTTTAAGTCTGTTTTTTCAGTGGTCAATCACAACACTTCTTCTCACACAAACGCACATACACACACCCGCACACACATATACAATCACACACACGCACACATGCACACACACAGTCACACACACACCCGCACGCGCACACGCACACACAATCACACACAGTGTGTGTACAGCACACCACATGTTTACCACACCCCCAGGAGCCCAAACGCCTGCATCGTTCAGGTCTAACCAGCATTCTTGCAGATACAATCATAAGGCTGCATCATTAATTAACCTATGTTACTCCTGTGATTGATTCCTGAGATCCACAGGAATGACAGATCCTCTGTATAGCCAGCACTGATTACACTGGATTGCATTACAGTGATGGGTCGAAGGGGAGTGTATCTATGTTCCCAGGGTCCCATGTTCCACAGTTCAATATTCTGTTAACACACATTAACCCTCCTAATGTGTTCATGTCAAATGTGACCCATTTCAAGTAAAAATATTTCATAAATATTATCCAGTTTATAACTCTAACCCTAACCCACAATAGCTAATAAAGTCATATTAAGTGAATACAGAGCTGGGGAACATCTTTTTCAGGTTTCCATTATGTGCTATATAGAGTAGGGGAACAGAGAACCCTGGGAGAGCATGGATGTAGAGCTGGGGAACATGGGACCCTGGGAACATAGAAGCCTTTGTCATGGTCCCATTATGTGTCATATAAATCTGGGGAACATAGCAATGACCCCGGTGGAAGATGGGTAGAGGCCTCACCTGACTGTACATGTAGCGCAGCATGAAGTCCATGAGGAAGGACTTGCCCTTCCGGAATGCTCCGGCCACAGAGATTGCCACCACCTCTCGGTCCCTGACCTCCTCGGAGAGAAGGATGCGGCTCAGCGCCGCCTCGTCCAACTCAAAGGAATGGTCGTCCTTGACGACCAGCACCTGCACGGGCCGCGCCCGCCCATCTGGCTCCTCCTCCTCGGAACTCCAGTCGTAGGTGCTCTTGTCAGAGAGGTTTCCTGTTATAGGATGAATCACACAGATGACACCATCTTGGGATACTCAAGAGCAAGTACCAATTGTAAGGTCGTCTATGAATATTAATATTAGTATCATCTGTTGAAATTGTGAAATCAATGAGCTGTATTCGACAGAGGTGCTGCTTTCACAGGACTCATTAGCTGAATATCAGGGGGAAAGGAACTGACTCAGCACACAGGACTCATTAGCTGAATATCAGGGGAAGGGACCTGACTCAGCACACAGTACTCATTAGCTGAATATCAGGGGGAAAGGAACTGACTCAGCACACAGGACTCATTAGCTGAATATCAGGGGAAGGGAACTGACTCAGCACACAGTACTCATTAGCTGAATATCAGGGGGAAAGGGAGCTGACTCAGCACACAGGACTCATTAGCTGAATATCAGGGGAAGGGAGCTGACTCAGCACACAGGACTCATTAACTGAATATCAGGGGAAGGGAGCTGACTCAGCACACAGTACTCATTAGCTGAATATCAGGGGGAAAGGGAGCTGACTCAGCACACAGGACTCATTAGCTGAATATCAGGGGAAGGGAGCTGACTCAGCACACAGGACTCATTAACTGAATATCAGGGGAAAGAAACTGACTCAGCACACAGGACTCATTAGCTGAATATCAGGGGAAGGGAGCTGACTCAGCACACAGGACTCATTAATTGAATATCAGGGGGAAAGGGAACTGACTCAGCACACAGGACTCATTAGCTGAATATCAGGGGAAGGGAGCTGACTCAGCACACAGTACTCATTAGCTGAATATCAGGGGGAAAGGGAGCTGACTCAGCACACAGGACTCATTAGCTGAATATCAGGGGAAGGGAGCTGACTCAGCACACAGGACTCATTAACTGAATATCAGGGGAAAGAAACTGACTCAGCACACAGAACTCATTAACTGAATATCAGGGGGAAAGGGACTGACTCAGCACACAGGACTCATTAATTGAATATCAGGGGGAAAGGGAACTGACTCAGCACACAGGACTCATTAGCTGAATATCAGGGAAAATGGAGCTGACTCAGCAAACCAGACAGTGAGCCAGAGGTTCCAAAAATTAACATGAGGAGGGCACTTCATGTTGCTTATATTATCATTTCATTGTCGAATTATAGACAAAGGGCAATTCAATTACCACAAATTGCATCAAGCCTGGCACTGGACTTAATTGGTTAATTTGTTTTATTAGCTTATTTTGAAGATGCTGTGAGGCAGGGGGGGTTCCTTAATCAGGTCCCTTTCTCTGGACTCCTGTTCCTCATAATGCACCCAAATTGGTGTCTTTCTCACAAACACAGATGAGTGGCTAATGACTTGATGGGGCAAATGTATCGCTGATTGGCTCCCGGATTCCCAATGAGTTTTCAGGACTGTACATGTAGAATTTTGGCAGGCAGGTCCCGGAATCTCTTTTTTGCTTCCAAACACAATTACATCACTGGATCAGTGCCCACCAGCCGACTCATTGAGAAGCATTGCCTTGGTATGTAGCCTACCCCGTCTAACAGGGCAAACAAGTTCATATTTAACGGCTTCAATGATTAGCATTTAACACACCTGATTTAAATACTCGTTTGAATCCACTGGTTAAATGTACAGAAGGAAAACCTTTGAAACACCTTGGTGTTTTTAGCAGAAAATTTGTGTGATCTATTCTTGACTTCTTGGATTGGCAGAGATGAGGGTCATCTCCAGTCTTATGTCACAATACGCTTATTTTAATTTATTTTTTTACTCCAGAGGATGAAACAAAAGCCATTTCAAATTTAATTTGAATGCGAATGGGATGGTAAAAAAAAAAAAAACCTTTCCCCTTCATGTTGGAGGAAGCCTGACATGCCTTATCACGCACCACTGTTCAGGGATCATGTAGGGGCACGTAAAGACAGCGCTGATATCACACCGCTACAGATCGATAGATCCCAGAATGCAGTGCTACGTCGAGCCACATAATGACATGGGCTAATCATCTTTTCACATCGAAAGAGCGGGCATTAGGAGGGGCTTTCAGGCAATGACTCAGTGTGACTGCCCTGTTGCTCTTCTCTCTCCCTGTGTGCTGCCTCATGGTAGGGGCAGCAATGCGTAGGTCACAAAAGCTCTGCTGAGCGCTGCGAGGCGATGTAGCGTCTCAGCGCTCCGGTAAACATGGCTGCCGCACCTTCAACGTCAAGATCGGCAGGGCGGCTCCTAAATTACCCAAAAATATATATGAAAAATACACTATTTGATTATTTTAATTCCATTATAAAACAAAGAGAAATTGCAGAGCCAACTGAAGGCTGAACGCAACTGTGGAATGAGAAATGTGTGAAATGAAAACTGCTCCCTCTGGACACTCTATATTGGGTCAAACTTCTGGAATGTTCATCTAGAGCCAGACGCAGAGCACTGGCTCCGTAGAGCTGGACAGGAAAAGTGCAGTGAGTTTGGAGAGTACATTTTCCAGAAATCATTTCTAGGAACGGTTTAGACATTGTACGATGGTGATGTATGGTTCTGTGAAAACATAAGGCTTTCTTTATTCAGCGGGAAAACATCACCAAAAATATTATGAAATACTGTAAACTTAAAACAAAACACTCCGTAACTTACGAGGATGTGATACTGTGAGATGATATGTGTGAGCTGAAAAGAGACCGTGAGAACTAAAGGCGTTTGACTGTAGCTGCCAGAGTCAGCAAGTCTGGTTGTAAACATTTGACACACAGAAAACAAGGGCACACCAGCCATGCCAAATCAAACACGGGAGAGGATGCTGAATTGTCCAACAGATTTTTTTTTAGCACTGGTTGTCGTGCCACTAAACTTTCATTATAATGCAAAGGAAACGATGACGTGGAGCTGTAACCAGAATACACAGTGGAAGTGGAAGAAGTTTTGTCTATTGAAACTGAAATTGCACAACCAGCCCTGCAAGATGTGAAAAGGTATATTTTTAAAGGCACTCCTTAAACTGGACATGAATTATATCCCATTGTTTCGCTTTTATGGCTCATTTGGTATATGTGTTTCACCACTCCCAAAGCATAGTTTTGAGTTGAAAAAATACACTGAAATGCATCCAAAATTTCAAAAATATTTTGGGATATTTTAACACATGTGCGGATATGTAAAATGTCCATGTAGAACATACTGCCTGTGAATAATGCATGGTATTTCATAACATAACAGTAAAGGGGTCCATATTCTTCTTTATTTTTATATATATATATATATATTATTATTTTATTTATTTATTTATTTTTGAAGGCCACATAGGAAAAGGTGCAATCAGTGCTAATGGAACAATCTTCCTTCCACCTTTTCTGTTCCTGTTTAAACTCCGCTACACTGTCGAAACCACATGTTCCGTCCAATAGCATCCCGCAATGACTGCACCCCTCTGAGCGATGATGTCACAAGGGTCCTGATTTTGCTTCTGTCAGTGAATCATTTTCCATTCTCAGAAAGAGCTTTGTGCACTTCAGCACGTGTGGGAGACAAACGCACACTGCGACGTATACACTGTGACCGATCAGACTGTGACTGATCCAGAATGTCCCAGGTTAATGTCGGTTATACACAGGGCTTTTTGTAGGCCTGACATAAACCCCCAGACTCAGCAAACCAAAGAGTCTGGTCCAATTTGATTCTGACAGCAGCGTCCCTATCGCCATGTTCCTAAATCATTTCTAGGAGTTTTGACATTTTGGCTCATGCATTCAGTATTAAATATTCAACTGGCTTTTTTGGTCAACATTACATAACCAGCTGAGACAATGTACAATAACTTCAAAATGTGTGACTCGAGATGGACGCTGTCAATTTAAGGCGTGTCCTCAGTGCGCACATGGCAATGGTTGCACACTTGGATTTACCTCAGGGGTGTCCAGTCTTATCCAAAATGGGCCAGTGTGGGTGCAGGTTTTTGTTTTAGCCCAGCACTATGACACCTGACTCAACTAATTAACGAATCATGGTCTTCAATCAAGATCTTGATAAATCGAATCAGGTGTCTTAGGGCTGGACTAAAATAAAAACCTGCACCCACACTAGCCCTTTTTCGGATAAGATTGGGCACAACCCTGATTTTGCTGACATGCTCAGAATATAGCACTGCTCACCGTGTAAAGGTATATTTTTTTGGCAGGGTAAGACCTGGCAATAAATGATGTATTTTAATGGCTTTAAATAAATATGAACAGAATGTTGTGATATTGCAAAAGGCTACAGCACTAGCAAGATGTGAAAAGGACAGAGGCACAAGACAAAATCCCTGCAGTGCTGTACAAAATGAACAAACACCTCCTGAACAGAAAGGCACACGCTCAAAAAATCCAGTTTTACCACATACAACAGTCAATTGATCTGAGTTACTGTGCGAAAGTTGTGTTCTGCCTGTACGCGCTGAGTAATCCCCACTTAAGGGTCGACATCCTCCCCCACACCCAACCAATCAAACCTGTAGGACTTTAACATCCACTTCTGTCTCATTTTAAAAGGTGCGGAGTCATGCGTGCGCTGTTAAAATATACAGAATGCCAGAAAGGAGAAATGGGAGGCATTAAAATTAATGCAACGTGCAGAATAACGTCAATTATTTAAGATGAAACCCTCCCAGATTCCCTGGGCCCGGACAGGGCGATCATGTGCACAGTGCAGGCCTGAGGCCTGGGCTGGTCTTTCACTCCTCGTGCAGAACCATAGAAGCTTTAAGTGTTATCACAGTCATACCCATACCCATATCTGTTCACTGTCACTGCCTGAAAACTGAAACCGGCATGATGACAACTGCTAAATGGTCCAGGGGCTACTTCACTGTATGTAGGTCAGTGCTCAAACCTGTAATTAGAAATAATAAAAGTTCCATTTGCCCTATCGCTTCTAACCCCATTGATTTTATTAGGATTGTGTGATGTTGCATTTTACACAAAAATACTTAATACACAAATGTGTGATATGCATACAGTACAGTGCTTGTCATGTTAATGCTAATGTGAATTGTGAAAGGATCCGTAGCATAAATGCAATTAGTGCAGGTATCAAGTAGATGAATTTATGATAAACAATCAAATGCAGAAGCAAATCTAAGGGTGAGATCATTGCCAACCATTGGTGCAGACCGTTATTCTTAAACCCGTATCGTCTGTTACTGGAACTGTGTACATGATCTAATAATCTGATATCACGTTGACTACTTCATATCCACGAATTTAGTAATACACAAAGGCTTTTGTGCATAACATTGTCATTACACACGCATAATACTAACACAGGAATTTAAAGGCGTTAAATAGGCGACGAACTAGATTGTACACTGGCCTATACTGTGTATTTACGCTGAAATATTACTGTCACGTCAGATATACAGGGCTGTGGTCGGGGCAAGGCTTGTCAAAGAATATAATATGTACATATACGCTAATTTTAATATTATTATTATTATTATTATTATTATTATTATGACGAAGCAATTTATACAATGAGAAATAGTACGCGTAGCAGAGGCTAACGAACGTCTCCCATATTATTTATGGTCAATGATCTACAAGCAACACTGATGTAACAACACACACATGCACAGAAATATCAGAGATGGCTATAAATCTAAATTGTGTCCCTCTAATGTAGGCTATTCATTAAAAAAACGGCAGCTCACCCCAGCTATCCCTGTCTTTGCGGTTTCTGGCCATGATGTTGGACGTTGTTCTTTTAATCCTCTGATTTTCTGTGTTGCTTTGGAGGAGTGAGAACCTACTCAGTTAACATGTAGTCGTAGGAGGTTCTTTTTTTTTCACTCGGCAGAGAAGATGCTCGTAGGTATGGGAGGATGATGTAGCCTCATTCTCATCTCAAACATAGCCACAGCATCTACGAAGTCCCACCAGGGGGTGCTGTTCGTCGACTAATATACAAAATGTGTGATAAAAACACATAAAATAAATATTGCGAAATGTGAAGTTGTACGTTTCGATATAAGCCTACTTGATCGTTGTAATACTTATGCATTACATACCATACCACACATACATACATTATTATTTTTATTTTATTTGGTAACTCAGCTAACGTGAACTTGCTTGATAACCATGTTTAGAAGCCTTCCATTTTTGCACGTTTGTAAAATGACTCTAGATGGCAGCGTAAGTCCCTTTACGATGCTTTGTTGTATCTGCGATTAGAATAACACGACGTTCCTTTAAATGGAATGCAGGCTGCTATTTGAACGCACTGCGTTCGTAAACTGGTGAGACCAGAGAAAACCGTTCGTTTCGCTAAACTATCAGGTTTAGTTAACTACCTTGAAATTATTTTTCTTGTATGCGTTTCATAGAACATTCAACCAAAAGTGTGTATGTGTGGATATTTTTAAAAATACTTAATTTCTTACAAGTAGCTAGCTATCCATGAGGTTGTAGAAATGTCTGAGGTCCTGATTATTTCTCCTTATACTAAATAAACCCGGACCTTTGGCGTTGGCATTGAGAACGCAAGCTAGCACCAATAACGTTCCCTTATGGAAATGTAATATACTGCAGTATATTTTAAATATATTGTGACGATAATTTTGATATATTTACAATATACTGTAGTATATTCTTTTTCCATAAGGGTTTACCTCGCATCTATTTTTTTCCAGACTCCATTGAGAGTGAGAAGACTGTTGTCAACAGGAGGAAGTGACCCGTTTGTGACGTCGAAAGCGGAGGCGGGGTAAGAGACTGGAGGGTAGAGACTGGAGCGCGAGCTGAGATCGCCGTTGAAGCGTCAGCTAAACGATCTGCGCGATCGTGAAACGTTCACTGCTGAATAAGTTTCTTTTTATTGTTGCCTGAAATAACTTAATTGGACTTAAAAATTCGACGCCGGATGATTTCGGAACAGTTTGTGAATTAACCGAAAGGACGCTTTTACCCGTGAGCATGAATTGCTTTTTTTTTTTTTGTAAAGATAGTGAGATATATGGTCATTGTCATGCAAGTTAGCGGGCTAGCTACGTGTAGCTAGCTAACGTTACTGCGCTTGCCTGGTAGCAACTACATACAAATCCAGCTAGCATTCGGTGCTAGACTCCACAACTTTAGTTACTTGTTGCTAGCAAGTTAGCAAACAGATGTCCGAAACATTATTCGGATATATTGGTTAAAGTCTAGCAAGCTCGTTTCAAATTAGCTTTCTAACGTACTTACGAGTACCACGTTTTATATTTCCAGGCTTGGCTACTCGTATAAAACCCAGTTAAAAAGTGAACGTTACATATGCTAGTTAGCATGTCGAGTTAGTGTTAACTAGTTAGCTCACTATTTGTAGCTGACTAACGTTACCTGCGAGATTAACGTTAGCTTTCTAAATGTTCAGCTAATAAACTTACTTGATAACTGACAACTAAATAGCTAGTGTAGCAAGTATGAAATTATAGCTATAGCTACGTGCTGATATTGATAACTAACTTAGCAATAGTGTTGCAAGGTATCTAACTTTAACAAGCTAATTTAGCTAGATGTTCACGTTTTAATTTACTTTAGCCACTAAAAGTAACGTTCAGTTGAAGCCTGTTGTGGCAAGCACTCACAGTTAACTTAGTTAACATGCAAATAATATTGCCACGACTCAATAGGACAAGCGCGATGCAATATTTATGCCAGTTGATAGATCGTTAACGTTAAAAACAAATAAAATAATAGACTGGGTTGTGCTAGCTGTCATTCATCTAGACTGCCTATAGAGCTTGCCAAATTAACTCGTGTTTATTTTTCCAACGAGTAACGTAAACGTTTGTTGGCTCGTTAGTTTCTCCCAGTGAAGTCAGTGGCAACGAAATACGTGTGACTCCCGTGACATTTCAGATAACGCCTTTTCCCTTTGGCCTGGGACTAGCCCTAACCCTAACCCGTGTGTAGTGTGTTGTGTTTGCGAGGTAACATTAGCTTGGACTGTAGCTATCTACCCGTGTGTAGTGTGTTGTGTTAGCTATAGTCCCAGCTAATGTTACCTTGCAAACACAACACACTACACACGGGTAGATAGCTACAGTCCCAGCTAATGTTACCTTGCAATCTACCCGTGTGTAGTGTGTTGTGTTTGCAAGGTAACATTAGCTTGGACTATAGCTATCTACCTGCGTGTAGTGTGTTTGCAAGGTAACATTAGCTGGGACTGTAGCTAGTTCGCTGTTTGTTATTCACACTTTTTTTTTTGTCTTTCTCGCCAGCAGGAAATGGACCAGAAGCCATATTTGGACATAGAAGCTGTGTTACTTTAGAAACCGAGAAAAGCAGTGATACGTTGTTGGAGCCGAAGATTGCCGTTTCCTCACTGCCTGTCCGGTTAATGTAAAGCACAGGACGAGGCTACTATGGATGCTTTCTCCCGGCCCAGCGGGGAAATTCAAAGGAGAAATCCACAGCACGATTTTGAGCTTATTCAGCGAGTTGGAAGCGGTACATATGGAGACGTGTACAAGGTATTTCGCTTTTAATGTCATTATGGAATTTGGTTAGTTAAATAGTTGATTATATTTAATATTTAGGGGGGGGGTGCACGTGTTCAGTTCTGCTCACACGCCGTAAGAATTTCACACTTCGTGCACAATCCTTGGAGCACCTACACAGCTGTTGCGTTTGCACTGACAGTTCAGCCAGCCAGCCAGCATCTATATCCTGCATTCAGACTGAATGTGGAAAAACAGTTAGATTCTGACAGCGAAGTAGAGCGTTAAAATGCCATTCATTAAGCTTTGTTTTCCCGGTCGTACAATGATTTTTCATCGAGTCTTTACTATGCATTCGCACATTTGGTTTCTTTCTTGTGTTGTCTTGAACTTGCACAACCTGTTCATTTCCGACGACACTTCAGTAAGCTGTAATATCAGATGCTTCTGTTCAGTGTGAAAGTTTGGCACCTGTGGCCGTTCGGGGTGTGATCAACGTTAAAGTAGCAAC
Organism: Ilyophis sp. 1 JC-2022; assembly: GCA_022702515.1. Taxonomy (NCBI): domain Eukaryota; kingdom Metazoa; phylum Chordata; class Actinopteri; order Anguilliformes; family Synaphobranchidae; genus Ilyophis; species Ilyophis sp. 1 JC-2022. The sequence continues at coordinate 44,991,080 of CM040406.1, forward strand.
AAACAAGACTATTCACGGCAAGGTTATATCGTATTTAACTGCATAGAGATTCACAGATGAATTTCCACTGTAGTATTTTACAGCTGAAAAACTATCTCGGCTGAGACATAATGTACAGGTGCAGCTCAAAAAATTAGAATATCGTGAAAAAGTTCAATATTTTTTGTCACTGATTTCAGAAAGTGAAACTCATATATAGATTCATTACACATAGTGAAATATTTCAAGCCTTTATTTCTTGTAATTTTGATGATTATGGCTTACAGCTAATGAAACCCAAAATTCAGTGTCTCAGAAAATTAGAATATTTTGCTTTAACATATTTTTAAAGTATCATATTTAATATTTGGTCGCATATCCTTTGCATGCTGTTACTTCCTGAATTCTGTGACCAATCAACATCAAAAGACTCGATATCTTATTTTCAGGTACTGTTACAAGTGATACTATAACCTCTCTGCATTTGAACTGATCTCTATGGGAATTTGGGGGTGAGACTAGATTCAGCTGTAAATTACACTGGTACAGTATGGAACACATGGCTGGCTAAATGGCTGTAAGTCATCAAGGGTCTGAGCTATCGAACGAGCCCCAAACCATCACTCTGTTGCCAGATATGGAGTAGATGTGGATGGATCACTGCAAGGGTTATTTCTCCTGACTCATTTTCCTATAGAACTCTATGGGGAAAAAAGTCAGGAGAAACAACCCTTAAAGGGATCCATCCACATCTACTCCATATCTGGCCGCAGAGTGATGGTTTGGGGTTCGTTTGATACCTTAGACCCTTGATGACGTACAGCCATTTCGCCAGTCATGTGTTCCATACTGTACCAGCGTAATTTACAGCTGAATCTAGTCTTACCCCCCAATTCTCATAGAGATCAGTTCAAATGCAGAGAGGTTATAGTATCGCTTGTAACAGTACCTGAAAATAAGATATCGAGAGTCTTTTGATGTTGATTGGTCACAGACTTCAGGAAGTAACAGCATGCAAAGGATATGCGACCAAATATTAAATATGATACTTTAAAAATATGTTAAAGCAAAATATTCTAATTTTCTGAGACACTGAATTTGGGTTTTCATTAGCTGTAAGCCATAATCATCAAAATTACAAGAAATAAAGGCTTGAAATATTTCACTATGTGTAATGAATCTATATAATATATGAGTTTCACTTTCTGTAATGAGTGACAAAAAATATTGAACCTTTTCACGATATTCTAATTTTTTGAGCTGCACCTGTATATAGCTAGAGACATGGTGGTGGTTAGTTTATAAATGAGAGGGTTTCTAGCTGTGCCACTCATGTAAACCATAGCCAATGCCTATTAAAGTATTACATTATCGTACAAAGAGATTGGTTTTCATACAAAATTATTGTGAGTTATTCAGCTCTTAGTTGATGCCCCTTGAACGATGCACATTTGGACAGTGTATGTTTTTGAAGTTGGGTAAAGTCTTTATGTAGTTAGATGAATTGTTTGGAGCAACAAAATACTTAATTTACTGCCCTCGGTGAGTCACATGAATGGACACTACTGGTGCATTGTGGGACTGTTGCACCTTAACGAATAGTGGAGCGCTCAGATCGGGGTCATATTTCGGGTGCCTAGAGCTGCCTAATAGCACCGTTGTAATGGTGGACAGTATAGTTTATATTGTCCTTTTAGACCAAAGCACGAGTAATTAAGAGGATTCGTTCAAGAGTCCAGTAATGTTTTTAACACGAAAAGGACGAATTTGCCACGCTCGTGTCAGTGTGCTGTATTGAAACTATTCACCCAGGCAATTGAACAGTCAGGTTTTTACTCCAGTCGTTGAATCTTTGAAAACGGTTTCACCATGCGATCATTTGAATAGCTATATGTATGACCCTGCCTTGCTAATCTACATCGACCAATATGTAAAAAGCAGTGAGATTGTAATCAAATAACTTTAAACTAAACTCCCAACACTTCACTCATGGTTTAAAGTGTTCTGTCGTTCCCAACTGTAACGCATCGCCGTAGAATGAGCCTAATTCCATTTTTGCACTTGCCCAGCTTCAACTAACAGTGGTTTTTGTAGCGTTTACGTTGCCATCCAGGTGTAACCCAGCCTGGGCTGCAATTGTGGGTTTCTGCAGATCATTCCCAACCCTGTAGGCAACTGGCAAGACCAGCCACAGCAGGGAGTATGTTTATTTTGGCGTGTTTTTATTTGTTTGTTTGTATTGTTTTTTAAATGGGTATTTTATGAGTAATCGTAAGCGTTTCAAACACTTCTCATGATTGAGCAGTGGCAAAACGTTTTGCCACTTTTCTTCAAGGAGCATTCGCTACAGAGCAGAGCAGAGGGGAAGGTTTAGAAAATGAATTGAATGACTGCTGTTTTCTTTGAGCTGCACTGATGCAATGTTCTGCCAACTGCTGCAGAATGCAAAGAGAATGCATTGAGCAGACGCATTGATTAAGTAATCTGTTCTGTGGGTGAGCCGCTTGGCTTGCAGACACAAGGTTCCGCTTAGTTCCGTAGCGGGCAACTGTGCGCGTTCTCTCATGTGAGCGCTGCTGACTGAGTGAACCGTAAACTCTATTTCCGATCACACAAACACAATTTAGTGACTTTCCGAGAAACTTGTGGTCGAGCTAATTGTGACTTTGCTGCCAATTTGAGTAAAAATGAACCAGAATGCAGAAGTAACCAGTGAAGAAGAAAAGTAGCATAATCATCCTGTCTCTTATTTCTATTTAGTTATAACTGTAAGTAATGCATAGGAATGTGTAACAGAATTGGCAGCCACTGCTCTGGCACACAATAGACAGTGACAATTGCCTGCTGGGGTGGAACCCGGTGTGGTTGAAGTGATCCACTATTGAGAATTCAACAACAATGTAAATAACCGTTTTGAACAGCTCTGGAGCCGACAAGGTGCAGGGTAGGTGTGCCAGAACTGCCGAAAGTGTGCAGAACCAACCCTTACCCGTTATTATTCTACATTAAGGCACTATCGGGCCCTTTCCAAATGGGTTGGGATGTTCCAGGATTTGCATGCAATGATGTAACAGTATAGCTTCCATCAATTACTGTTCAACACCGTATTGTTTTGTATACATGCTTAGAAATGATCTGTTTCAAATTCCTATCCTCTGAAAATGTGCTGCTTGTATTTTTGTTTCATTCTTAGTGTACGTGAGCAGCTCAAAGTACGGTAGTGCGGTAAAATGCTGGTCTACGGTTCCCAGTTTTCTGCAGGGTAAATGGGCAGAAGCACACTTTAATACGGAGGAGTCCCATCAGAAATGCAGATATGGCCATATTGTGAGACTGATTCAATCATTCATCACAGCGCTCCTGTGTTGGACAGCCAGCTAGCTGTGCTGCTGCTGTTAAATTGTGGAGACGGCAGATCTGGACGTAATGAGGAAACCTTGTTATCTTGAAACATCACTGAGGGCCACATTTAGCAGGACAAAAAGGATTGTAACAGGAGAACTATGGAGTAAATTGTTTATTGCTAAAAAAGAAAATAACGGCATTTATGTATTAAGTAAGTTCATTATGCTATTTTGAGGAATGCATTGATGTATCTTTTTCTAATTTATCTGGAATTTTCAGGTTCTTCAACCTTTTTAATAATTGATATCTAAACTCATAAACACAAGTCAGTCTAATTGGCACAGGATTTGTAGTGAAACGGATCCTGATAAGATATCGCGCAGCAGGGTTAAAGTTCATGCAGTGCGCGTGTCTGTGTTTATATAGCGATGAGGTCACATACAGGAAGTGCTGAAAGTTATTTGAAAGTACCGATAGACCGCAATCCCTGCCGTGCTCCTGGCTGCTCCACAATCATGCAGAAAGATTAAGCTGCTGCTCTTGTGTAGTAGGTCCAGGGCTACTATAAGGCCCTTTCTCACTTCACAACAGAAACTGGATTTAAACACTTATTTCCGTTCACAATCAATGCCTGAAAGGCATTTTGGCTTGATCAGGAAGACAATTCTCAACACGTGACAACTCGGGAAGAAAAATTTAAGCAGATGTTCTGGGGTCAGAAATTCAGGGTTTGAGCTTTACATCATGGTTCTGGAGGTCAATTCTGGTTGTATTCATGCTCAGAAATGCTTTTAGCCAAAACCCTCTCTTGAAGATCCTGTTGACCACAACTTGGTTTTCATAGAAATTAATGTTTGTGCAGCAGGATTTGTATGGCCCCAATAACAGGTTGAAATTTATGGAAGGTGTTTAAAGTATTACTGCCCATTTAAAACTCCACAGAAATGTAAACTAAGAAATTTAAACTATAACTGAATCTTAAATCATGGGAAAGCTTCACTTTTTTGTGATCAGTGTGAAAACAGTGTTTGTCAGTATTCTACAGACCTGTGGTGATAAATGCTTTCAATATTTGACTGTCTTAAGGCATTGTTAAGCGGGTATTGCCTCTGGTCCATCCAGTGTGCGTTCCTGTGAGCCGTTATCCATTTTGTGCAGCGAGAGCGAAACTCCGAGGCCTAGCCGCGGCAGACCGCCTGCAGGACGTGCCGCGTTCTCCCACCGTGCCGAGGGCCGCGGCAGACTGAAATACGATCGGTCCGTTGTCTAAACACGTGCTCTGTACGTGAGCTCTTAGCTGCTGAACTGACATCGGAAATAGTTAAGATTTTTTTTCCCCCTGTTGTGGAGAGAGAAAAAAAGGTCTTTCTGCGGTTTCGGCGCACGCTTTTCCACATTCGGAACCCGAGACAGGAGGGACGAGAATGGCGAACTTTGAACTCGCAGCCGGAATGCTGGCAGAGTGCCGGTTCGTGTTTCCATTGCATTTTCTTTTCCTGAGCCACTGCTACCAGCCCTGAGGACCAACCAATCAGGGCAAAGATGGCAGACACCGTGTAAAATAATATAGCTAGCCAGCTGCAGCTGAATATCTGAGCTCGGATTGCAAACCGTATAAAGCCACTTATCTTTCATCTAGCTGAAACTGTACCACCACGTCTATTGTGACCAGCAGTTACTAGAAAGTGCCATGCCTAACGGTTTCAGAATCAATTTACAGGTGGAGTGATCATGTTTTCGGTTGATGACCCACTGTACACACTTTAAGATACACCTGCCAGTGTGTCTGATACTACCGTTTACCTTTACATGTCCATATTTGAAAGTGAAATGATCCTGACCAAATTTTTTTACTTAAAAAAAACAAAAAACAAGCAAAACAGCTCAAATAAGGAGTCTCGTGTTCCCATATGGGTTCTTCAATCTCACATGGTGCTGCTACTCCCTGCCTGTCATAATACATGCAAAACCCAGCCTCCATATAGTTCCATAACCCATTCTCTTATTGCTTGTATTGCTCTTTATTCTTGCAGAAAAGCTTGCAATATTGGTAATACACAGCATACAGGGCCCTCAGCTGAATGTGACTGGCTGGTAAAAGTTCTCCTTTTTGGCAAATACATTACATTACAATAATTTGGCAGACGCTTTTATCCAATGCGACGTACAATAAGTGCATATTGAAGGTCGTTGACACAACTACAAAGCAAAGCCGACAAAGCACAACTTTATCACAACGTAGGAGCTATCCCTAGTAATGAACATAGCATACAGTCAGCTATACATTCTTAACTATAAAATAGCAAAAAACAGGACGTCCGGCAGTCTGCCTGGCCCAGCCAAGCTATAAGTGCGGGCGTCCAGAACATGGCTGCACTGCTCAGAAAATACTTCAGAAGATGTGACTGCTAGTCTGAGCTTCCCAAATTCGCGTATGTAGTAGTACTGAAGATACAGGCTCACAGTTTTAGTTGGGCATTTCAGATTGGGTGGACAAGGAACATTGGGGAATAAATGACAACGCATGCTAAAAAATATTTTTTCTTCCCAAACATGAATGACTTGTCACTGCAATGTATTGTTCTGTTTTACTTGCTGTTGTGATTTTGTTTTAGCTGGTTTAATGCAATGATTTGTTTAGCTGCTACATCGTCAGAGATTAGCCCTGTTGAGTGGTGATACACAGTCTGGGGTTCCAATCATAAATATGAAAGCGAAAAGTGGATATAGGCCTGCTGCTGTGGTGTGTGTGACACAACATGTGTGGTCCCGCACTGTGCGACTGTACCCTGAATGCTTTGTGTTATCTGAATTAAAGAAAACAAGAAGTGCAATCAAAATGCAGTTGTATTTTTTCAAATATTTTTCCGCACCACACTGAAAGTCGGTTTTACTGACACGGATAGAGCCCAAATTCACCGTTGGATGCTGCCAGACATTCACATGCTGTATGCTGCTGCAATATGCTCTCTGTTGCTGCTAATTTATGGATTATTTTTGTTTCTTTTCCCTGACGGTTTTGACCAGTAAGACCACGTTATTATTCAACACGGTCAGGGGCAGTTTAGTCCATCCAGCGCACTGTATGACCGTTACAGGCGAATTTGCATTGAAAATAGCCTTTTGCCTTGCCAGTGATCACTTCTCCTTTATCAGGGCCAATCCAAACGCTGATACAGTCGAGGGTTCCCAGACTCAGTGAGCAGTATTTTTTAAGTCGAGAAAGCAAACAGGTTTAAACAGGAAGGCCCTTCAAGGGCAAGTATTTCAGATTAATCCTCTTCTCAGAACGCAGGGGCGCATTGTCGTCGCAGTGCGGTAAAGGGCCGACTGTGTTTACTTTATGAAACAATAACCTCCGACGTGCACCTGCCCGTGTCTCTGACTCTGTCTCTGCGTAATACCGGTCCCTGGCTCGGGCTGTTGCGGGATTTGTCTTTTGATATTAGCTATGAAGTAACTATGACTAAGTCTGCCTCTGTTGTGCATTGACTGCCAATAAAGTGAACATGTCTTTGGGAGTTACCTGCACAATCACCCTTTTCTTATCTCTCCAAGTTTTCGATGAACTAATGTCTTGCCACAGGTTTGTTGTGCGCAGGAGGAAATGAAACTAATAGATGAATACAAATATTAAGTGTGAAATTAATTAATTGAATCTACGTATGTATTATTTAAATGTTTGCATTTCTTTTTCATTATACGCTCACTATATATAGTATTTTACTATTCCATTTGCATTTGTATTTCCAATGTGGTACTGCTTTTTTAATGACATATTCGACATAATCATATTGCGTTCATTTCAGACTTTAATGAGAGCTTGAACGCAGGATCAAGCAAGGTATCACTCCAGTTAACCAGTAGGCACTGACTGTATCAGGGAAGCCGCTCAAGTGATGTTGTGTCCCAGCCTACTGATTTTAATTTACAGAATGCTGTTAAAATGTATACAGAATGCATTTGTTTTCCCCTCATGTATTTGAGCATTTTATTATTTATTTCAACATTCAGTAAGTAGGTTATGTTTGCACGTGTGTTGATTTTTGGTTTCATCCTACAAATTCTGGTTTTTATCTACTCTACAATGCAAAAAAAAAAAATTCGCACTGCTGCAAGCTTGATATGCATTGATTCAGAATAGACTTCAGAGACAACAGTAAAACTAATCATGTTGTCAGCCAGCACTGTAGTGTAGTCAGGGTATGAAATTTACGTTTTCACCCACAGGCCAGACTGGCTTGTGCATTCTAAATATCACCAGTCACCAGTTCAACGTTTTACCAGCCACATTACCTTTTACAATATAACACAACCTGGTTATGGCCGAAGTGGCTGCTAGAGTAAGAATATTACCAGCCACAATCAAACTGTATTTGGCTGGTGGCTGGTGTTAATTTCACACCCTGAGTGTAGTCTCAATGTAGTCTCATTTCATTGAGACTGTGATAAACTGCAGTGGGCAGAAATGACTTGCCCACGCTGGCCCACAGAAGAAGATTCAGAAGACCTTGTACAGGTGCACAGTGTCCCAGGTCATTCAGTGTGGCAACCAGACCCAAGAGGGAGCGGTCACAGAGGTCCTCATATCGTTCATGGTTTCGAGCGGAATTTAATTTAATTTTTTCTCTGTGCTGCATGAGATTAGGTTTGTCTCGTCTTATCTGAGTCTTATCTCCGTGGTATTTCCAGTATTAAAATGCAGCCGTGGCGGAGGTTTAAGGTCGATCGAGCGCAAGCTGTGATTCCTGTGGCTTAAGTATGGCACACTATCTTGAGCTGGATTGGAGGTTGATGCTGACCTACATAGGCCTACAGATTGAGATTTTGGTTCTGATATGATGATGAAACTGTAATCGCTGCAGTCAAGGTGTGGAGATGAGTACATTTAATTTAATGAGAACGAAACTATCAAAAGTCACGTCAGGTGCTCTCCTGATCTGGAGCAACGCCTGGATTCGTCACTTTCACTTTTCAGTGGTTTTCCAAAAAAGACTGCTGCTTTTCCAGTGACCACTTTTGTGCATGTCAGGAATTATTAGCTGGTCCCAGAATCCTGTGCAAAGTGAAATGACTGAAATGTCCCGTTTGTCTCGTTTTTGATGTGCGTGTGTTTGTTCCACAGGCCCGAAACATACAGACAGGAGAACTTGCTGCAGTAAAGATAATCAAACTGGAGCCAGGTGAGTGACCATCTCCTGTCTCTTTCCCCATTGTTTCCTCCTGTTGTTTGGGTCAGTTAAGCATGAATTAAATCCGTTTAAACTAATCTCTCTACTGCTTAACACTAAGCTGATTTACGTATTAATGTATGGATTGGGAGTTTATATCAATTTTAGCAGGGCTGCAACCACCACCTAACTGACAGAAAGGGTGTAGTCGGCTTCACTGTGCTTGTTAAATTATATATTCTGTTACAAGGAGAAAATGTATGTTATACTCTTATGACGAGAAAGTCTCAAAAAAATCAGATTTTATTTGCCGCCCAGCTAGCTAGCTGGCTAGTCAGGTACCAACAGTAGTTAACGTTTAGCTTTGCCAGTGTTTGAACAGTATGAATATATTACCTAGCCATTTGAGCTGTGTTTACAGTCACAAGCTAGTTTCCTGAGCGAACTGCTACCGAGTTAAAGTACAGTACATGCGAATAGTGCAAAACCATAACATGTCAGTAGGGACTGGCAGGCCTAGCAGAAAAAGGAAGTCAACTTGGCCAGGTAATTTACTGCCAGGTAAAGGACCTATATAGTTTTTATGACCTGATAACTTTCCTTTTAAGGGAGTTTTGATACCCCCACCCTCAGTTCCTGTAAATTATCTATAATTGGTTAATATTTAATTTTATTGTTTTTAAAAGAAAAAAAATCATTAGGCTACATAAACTACAGGAACATTAAGAAGAAAGACTTTCTGCTCTTATGTTTTATTTCAGGGTTGTATTTCCATTTCTTTTTTTGTTGGAAATCTTGTATTTTTGAAAGTATAGCGTTAGGAAATCATGACATGTGGTATTTCAAATTGAACTGTCTGGCCTCAATCCCAATCTGCCTCTGCATCTGTTCTGCCATTCAAGGTGATTTATGAAAATAAATGTAATTTTATGAAGTGTGCGCCGTACATGCTGACAGCCCTGACAGTACTCAGAATGCACTTAACATGCCCTTTTACTCCAACCTGTTCAATGGCATTGCACAGGTGTAACATCGCATTACATTAAGACCTGCTCCAGAGAGTAGCCCATTTAAAGGTTTTCCTTGTGTGTGTGTGTGTGTGTGTGTGTGTGTGTGTGTGTGTGTGTGTGTGTGTGTGTGTGTATGTGTGTGTGTGTGTGTGTGTATGTGTGTGTGTGTGTGTGTGTGTGTGTGTGTGTGTGTGTATGTATGTGTGTGTATGTGTGTGTATGTGTGTGTGTGTGTGTGTGTGTGTGTGTGTGTGTGTGTGCGCGCGTGTGGCTGTGGTTTAGTGCACATTTGCATCTGGTCTCGTCAGTCGTCATGTGAGTAGTTGGTGCGCATCATTGTTGAAGGTGTCTGAACTGAATTGCGGTGTGGGATTTAGAAATTCTCCCGTCTGTTGCTGATGTCATTCGTGTACCCGCTGCCGTCATGTGAATGACCATAATACCACAGTACTGTCATCAGCGTGCTCTTTGGTAGATCCTCACCTAAATGTTTCACTTAACCAGTCTGACCACACAGGCTTTGTCTGCTTTCAACAGGTTTCTGACAAGTTTAACTCTGTCAGATTATTAATACCTACTATTTATTTTCTTTAAACTGTTTATTACGGGTATTGAGGTTTTCAGTGTTCTTATGAAGGCCAATTCCAGTTTTGTTTATGGATTATTGATATAGCCCCTGAAATCTAGCTAGGATTCTGTTAAAAAAGAGCATCTTATTTCCAGCATTTCTCTCTAGTTTTGCATGTTAAGCCGACTTCAACCGACAAAGTTACATTTGTGTATTTTTGTTCAGATGTATCCTGTTGGATCTACAGAAAGTTCCCAGCTTTGGCAAAGCACTGTTTATTTTTGAACATTCTTGGCGGGCACATTACTTCAGTCATTCATTTCTGGCAGGTCATCTGCTCCATTGCGTTCAGACAGATGTGTGTTCAGACATGTTCTGGCATACCTAGTGAACATATTAACGTGCCTTTTTATTTAATAGTGCATTACTACCTTTGGGAACACGCTTGTTCATTTCAATGGCAGTTGACTCACAAATAATGGTCAACTTTGCCTGAACTAGTTTTGCATATTCTTTAATATTTTTTGTTGTTTCAGGTACTTTAAAAATAAAAAATAAAATGTCAGGTGAACTTTGCTCATTCACTGGATTTGGATACCATTTATGTTTCTGTATAGCACACTGTTAACTAGCAGTGGGATAATATATATGATTATTATATTTGGTTATTTATACCCAATATACTAGTTAGAAGTTATGTACTGTAGGGGATACTCTGTGGTGTTCCCAGGTTATGAGAGACATTTACTGGCATTGCCAATCTGCTTGGTAGTTTTGGTTAGCTGTGCACATCTTGCTCAATACATGTTGTTCCTTTAAATGCTTTAACACTGCTTGATGCATGAGTCATTCTATTTGTGACAAGCATTATTTTTAAAAATAAAAAATATAAAATATTTGGATATTTTTTCCCGAGTGGCCCCAGTCAGTCCCGTGAGAGCTGGCCGGGGCCTGTCGACGCTCCAGCTGTGTCATTCCAGACTACGACCAGGAATGTGCACCGACTGGACACACTTTGAGCCATGTCCAGGAATGTGCAGGTTAGCTCTGCGTGCAGGTTAGCTCTGCGTGAGCGCTAATGAACAAGCTGCTCTTCTCTGATTGGTGCCAGCTCTCCTGTAGTACTGTGGCCTGTAGAGTGCAATAAAGCCACTGTATCAAAGTGGAGGGAAAAGTGGCTTAAGGAGCAAACAAGGAAAAAGAGAAAATGTAGTGCGTGAAGAATAACAGAATCGGAAGGATTGTCCGTTTTAATGTCCTGGATGAATGTGATGTGTAATTGCTGCACGTTTGTTTTCCTTGCCGAGCACCGTTTTCACCGTTAGCTCGCATGCAACTGCACGAGCGGCTTTGGTGCAGATGATTGGCCAGGGGGTCCTAAGCAATGCCTGCCTGCAAAATGAAAACGGGGTCGGAATATGAACCAATTTTGTCTGTATCTGTCTGTCCTTATCTTGTATGTGCAGATACACATTGGTGCTTTAGCTCCTCTATGAAGGCACTATGACTTGCCTCTGAAGTGCGTATTCATCGTGGCCTTTGATTGAGCTCTGCTGAGGCATGAGAGGAATGTGTCACTGTGGCTGACCCTTCCTCAGGGCTTTTCTGTTGCCCAGGGTCTCATTTGCCCTGTGGGGGGGGGTTTGTGGCTTTCCGGGTCATAAAGGGTGTGGCTAATTCAAATGATAAGAGAATATTGGGGGTCCAGGAGAAGGTGTGTGGTGGGGGTGAGTGCGTGGGGCGGTGAGACGGGTGATCTATGGAGGACGCGGGGGTTTCTGGGCGGCCTGTTCGCTCTGTGACCCAGTGACAGAGTTATGCGCTCCAGATTAGACAGATTATCGGAGAGCTTTGTGCTCCCGGCAGCGCTCACAAAGCTGAGTAAGTCTCATTGGAGTTTTTTTTTGTTGTTGTTGCTTTTTTTCCTATGTTCAGGCGGCATTCCCATTCTATATCTGTTACGTTTTCCGCGTAAGCCCGATCTCATTGGAGCGGTTTGCCTTCCGCACCGCCCGTCCGGGGCACACCTCACGGAGCGCGGACAAAACGGCTTCGTTCCAGCTGTGGTTTAGAGCGACATGTTTAGACGGTGCAGTCTTAGGCGCTCACACGTATCGCATGGACAGATGACAAAGAAATCCCAGCTTTCTGATCTCCCCTCTGGATTTGTCAGCAGGGATCTTAAGACGGGATATAATACAGTGTAGAGAAATTCCAGGATTAGAGAGACTCTCACTGTGGCCCCGCCCACCTACGGTCTGTAGTGGCACCAGCTTAGGAAACACTCCACACCAAATGGGTGAAACGGTGTACAAAGGGGAATTATCGAAAAGTGTTGCCAAAGTCACTTGGGCTAATGGCGTGACTTCGATTACCGGCCTAGAGGACTGTCGTAAAATGAGCTGCAGCACGCTCTGCCTTCGCAAAGTTTTTGTTCATGTCCATCGGAGGTTTCGTTGCTCTGTAAACTTGTGGTAAGATTTAGCGCACGGGCGCAGGTTTTTAATGCAGATGTTGACCAGACGTACCTAGAAGTGACACTGCGATTACTTGGTGTCTCTCAGTGTAAATACAGAGAGATTGAGCTGTTATTAACTGTTTACACGTCAGCGGGTACAGAGGCAGCACTTTCTGTCTTTGAAACGGAAGTGTAGCGTACAGGGAGGACTGAAGCCTTTAATTAGGGATGGGAGGTGTCATTCAGTGGAATGACCTCTGTTCAACATCGCGTTCTCCCAAAGAAGTCGCCTCCTCCCTCCAAATGTTATGTAAGCCAAGCTGAACGCACATTTTTCAAATACCTGGTAGTTTTGACCCCCAAATCTGAAATATGTAGCTTAGTAAAGCCGGAGGATTCTTTAGAAATCGTTGAGGATTTGTATTTATTGGCTTGGATGTGCGGAGATGAGTTTTGCTGGTGGCAGTTAATGCTGTCAAAGGCAGTAGGCTAGTGTGCACACATCCAACCTGATTTGGGCTCAAGTGCTGTCCAAAATAAAGAACTGGATAATAAACAGCCACACACTGAAATAAGCCTGACGAAGACCTTGCGAAACATTGCGCGTCAAATAAATTACACATTTTGGGAGTTTACCATTTCAGTGTGTGGGTTTTGTTTCTTTTTTTTCAATGCTGTCATGCAAGAATTTTGAAATCATCGCTTTCAAAAGTTTCTATGACATAAATAAAGCTTGTTCAAGACGTAGACCTTACATGGTCACAATATTCTGGAACTGTCAGCTTGTGCAGGTATGATATCTCTACCATCTTGTCTGACCTAAGATCAGTAGGGCGGGTTGATTTTCTTTTCCTTCCTGGTATTGGGGAGATTAAAAGAAGGATGTCCTCCATCTTGCTCGCGGTTCACTGCTTTCATGGTGCTGTCCGCTATCATAGCTGTTATTTTTAAACCTGAGCGCTGAGAACAGTGAGCAGTGAGCAGGGATGGCACCGCCGTCGCCGAAGCTCCGCAATTCTTTCCGTTTGTCCGATCGGACAGGCTAAGGGAATGTCTTACTTTTCCGAATACAGTTGTCACTTCTCTCAGAACTTTGGGATAGGCATTACTGTTCAGTCTGGATTACTGATGGCAGCCGGTTTATTTAATGAAAGGGTTCGGCTCTCCCCGCTGCTGCAGCTGAAGCCGCCTCGTTCTTCATAGTCCTCAAAACTGTGTTTGTGCTGCTTGTTGAAACTGTTCTGTATACGCCTGGCCGGCTGGAGCTGGAATAAAGCAGGTTCTGCAAGGCGAGGGTTGAGTACGTGATCGGCTGACGTTGTGGGACAGGGCAGTGCAGAGACATAGATGCACCGCCCTGGTATTTTTTAAAGCGTGGTTTTGTTTAGTCGCTCTCCTTTCCGCACGGCACTATATCAGGGCGTCAAACTCCAGTCCCGGAGGGCCACAGTGTCTGCAGGTATCTGTGCTTTCTTTTCAGTCTGCGGCCAATTAAGGCCCTGGCAACAAGGTGTGTAGACGAGCTGTTTAGCCAATCAATTACTTGTGCTGATGCACTCCAAAAACCAGGAGACACTGCGACCCTCCAGGACTGGAGTTTGACAGCCCTGCTCTATGTTAATACAAGTTGTTGTTTTCACATAAAATGGAGTGCATTCTAAAATGTATGCATAGGAACGCACAAGACCACGTATGGTGTTTCTGTAGCTGTATCGCCAACATAGAGGGTAATGCTTGTTACTGTGGCGATGGCATTTAAATAATTTGTGATTAAAGTGATGTAAAGACACGGGGATGGACATATGAGAATAGCTGCGTGTTGCTCGTTCCTAAACCTTGCACTGCGACTGAATGCAAAAGCATTGTTGATGTGGCTTACATTGTGTGCGTCCTGCAGAGAGCTGGGGCCTTGCACAAACAGCGTCTCTATAGAGGGAGGGAAGTGTTGGTTCAGAAGGGAAGTGGTGAGGCTTCTTGTCTTCAAGGGAAAAATTAAATAAAAAAAGTATGTGGTCCCAACTTTTGTTTTGCTGCTCGTCCACAATAATTTACACTCACCGTTATTTATTTCGGTGCTTTATTGCATGCCATTGACCGTGGTAAATATCATATTGTGATTTATATTGTGAAGTTGGACATATAAGCATTCCAGCAGTTCCCCATTTCTTCATACCAAGGTCTGTCTTATTGTCTGGTATTCGCACTGTGTGTAGTCATTATTGAACTGATGAACTGAAAACGAAGAACCTTCTAGAATAGAGTTCAGTCATCTTTCAAGACCTGAGGGGCGACTGTAGTGTGCAGTAAACTGCATTAGAAGAAGCTGCCTTCTTTTCTCTCCGGGGGGGGGGGTACAGTTCTGGGGGGAGGGGGGGAGTTCTGGGGGGGCTCCCAGCGGGGAGATGGAAACTAAGCTGATTTTCCAGAGTTAAATCGAGCCTCTCCAGGTGACTCAGATGGAGTTATTTTTAGGAGATCATTAATGGCCACTCCTTCCCATGATGCACGGGCCAGGCAAAGCACACTTTTCACTCTCTGAGTACAGCGTTGTGCCAAAGTGGGCAGAATCAATCGGAATGCACCGTTAAAGTTTACAATCACCGGCGGCGTTGCGTTTTGCAGAAGGTGGCTGGCACTTTTCAGATAGATCATGACAACCGGGCCACCATAAATGGCCGGGCCTAATTATTGTAATGAAACAACAGACCTGTGGGGAGGAAAGATGAATTTCCGTACAGACTTCTGTATTATGAAACATGGCAAATAAATGTAGTCACAACATTTGTGTTAACAGGGAATGTATGTTTTTGAACATTAATTGTGTAATCTCTGACTATACCCTGCTGCCCTCAGGCCTGTGCTATGGGTACTGAGCTGGCTGCATGCTCATGGCACACTAATCCAGTAATCAGGCTAATTGTGTGGAAAATGAGATGATGGCGCAGTCCATTCAGAATATGTCACCACATGGCGGGCAGCACCCCGGGGACGCACGCGTAGGGGTGGGCCATGTTGCCTAAAAATAATATCCCAATATTTTCTGCCACTTTGGCATTTTCAATATTGTGGCGATATTTCAGCCTTTGAAAGATGTAATGACAACATTTGATGTTTTTTTCAAGAGGTCTTTTCAATGAAAGCATCAGACATTTTAAATAAAAATCCAATATTTTAAATTGGCAAAAAGTAAAGCAGTATATGAAATTTATGGCATATTAGTCACCAAAACATTCAAATGAAATGGCATTAACATAACAGTTGAACAAAAATATTCAAATAAAGTTAACATATTTTATTATTGGGACTTTATGCCAGGAGAATGACTCGCAAAGCTATTCATAATCTGCGTGTCGCCGCCTGGGAGGATTAACGCAAAGATGGTGAAACAGGTTTGTGGGAGAACTGCCCTTCGCTGCAACCGGCAGTTTGCAAAGTGTCCTCTTTCGTTTGGTATCGTTCAAGTCCAAACCATCTCCAGGCAACTGGATTTGAACCACGTCATGGAATTAAATCCTTATTGGGTTCTTCAGAGGCTCAAGCTGCTCTCCTGTCCTAGCACTCATTTTGGGGTGTTGAGTTTTTAGCCAATGGAGGAGCAGCAATATGAAGCACTCATCTGTGTTTACTTACGTGATTGATGTAATCTTCTTCAGTTCAGGTGATCAATAACAAGGAACTTGTTTGGAAGCAGTTTTAAGTCTCATGATATGATTTTTTTTGCCATTAAATAGACTATGTAGTCAATTTATTGTATTTTATTTATTTTATTATTCTTGTTGATAAATATGATTACCTAACTGCTCATGGATCGCTTTAGTCTTGTGTCATACTCGATATTGACAAATAGCATTTTGATGGCATCTCAATGATATTATCACAAACAATGTAATATCCCCCAGCCCTACACAAGATTTGGGTCTCTCCCAGGGACACCAGGCGCACCCCACCCACTGCACCCCACTGCACCACCCGCTTTTCTGCTCAGCACCTCCCCTTAATCCTCCACATTTGCTCTTTCCAAAATAAACCGGTTATCTCATACCCTGCGGCCCACGCTGTTAGCGCCAAACCATGTGGCGGCTGAGCAGCCTGTGGGGTTCTGCAGCGGTGACCCCACATACCTGCGGCCTTTTGGGGTTTCTGAGCGCTCGGCAGGCATCTCTGCGCCCCGAAATGGCACCACTGGGACATGCGCCCGCGGACGAAAAGTGATTTACATGTTGCTTATGGCGGACTGGACCATAAGCTCAGTGTGATGGAGAACAAGCTAAGAGACGGTGTGCTAACTGCTAATCGCAGAAGTAGCCAAGACACAGTTCGCTAACTGTGCTAATTGGAGAACAAGCTAAGAGACGGTGTTCTAACTGTGCTAATCGCAGAAGTAGCCAAGACACAGTTGGCTAACTGTGCTAATTGGAGAACAAGCTAAGAGACGGTGTGCTAACTGTGCTAATCGCAGAACTAGCCAAGACATGGTCTGCTAACTGTGCTAATTGGAGGGCAAGCTAAGAGACGTGTGATAACTGCTAATCAGAGGACAAACTAAGAGACGGTGTGCTAACTGTGCTAATCGGAGGACAAACTAAGAGACGGTGTGCTAATCGCAGCTCCAGAGCAGTGCAGCACTCGATGTTCCGTTGTTTCAGAAACGGTGCTTTCATTGGGAAAAACAGGAATGTTGGGAGACTGTGACCAAAGGTTATTCCCCACGTCACGAAATGGAGTCTGTCGTTGTGCAATAATGGCAGTTATTTTTTCTTTTCGTAAATGATAGCAGGGGGTGGACAAAAAAACGGCTCATGCAAGTAAAGTATGTGGAATTTGGAGTCGCAGAGCCAAGAGCAGCCTGAGAGCCAAGAGCGGGTGCCCCAGTGTGCCTTTCCTTACTTCACGGGAGTATAATCGGATATATAACCGTACGTCTGCACTTCAGCACTTCCCAAGCCTCGCCCTATTTCCCGCCTCTCAACTGGAATGTATTGTTAACCAGTAATATGTAGATCAAGTATCTCTGTCTGATATTATCATACATGGCAGTTGCTCACTTTCTCACTACAGTTTTTGGTAGTTGGGTAATATGAAATGTGTGCTGTGACCAGGGAAACGGAGTGTGTCAGAGGCTGGGTCACACTGGCAGAAGGATGATGGCATGACTGTGCGTATGTGCTCTGCTGTAGTTCGCTGTGCGAACAAGGCCCCTGGAACAAACATTTATGGTTCCGTGTGTTTATCCTGGAGGTGTTTTTTCCATGTGCTCTCCGTGCTCTGCTTAGTATAAAGAATTTTAGGAACTAAGGGCTTTGACACCAGTGTGCAGGACAAAATATACAAGGATCTCAATCACGTCATGTGACCCGTTTCTCACACTGGTGACTGCACACGGCAGCGATGGTACATTTATTATATAGCTAGATTTTGGATAATGTAATGAATTCTGGCCTTTTAAAGTGTATGTAATTGGAAAAAAATAGCAAAGCTGGTGCACTTGTTGGTGCTTTGCTACTGGGCACTCAGACACATTTCATTATTGAAAAAATTTTATTAAATTAAAATTTAAAAGGTTTTTAAACAATTTTGTTGATGTAGCGTGTCAGAGTCTTCTACCTTACTCACCTGAAAAACGTCTTTCTTTATGACCTAGGCACAGAAAATGTCGCGTTTTTCGGTAGCACCGTAATGATAGTGAAGAGCAGGTGGGGAAGTTTGAGTTGGTCCTGACCCCATTACTGCAAACGCAACACTTTACACAGCGGGTCACGACGGAGGCCGTTATTAGCGGGAGGCCCGTGGCTGTTATGCTTGGACGCGGTTTTAAGGGCCGTTTCGGCAGCGAGGGGCCCAGGGTTGAGCTTCTCCACCTGGCCCGGCCTGCGTCAGAGTTAGCGCCTCTCCCGCTAACACTGCTCTCTGCTGGGCTTGGCTGCTCCCTCAGCCGGGGTGAGGCTGAGGAGCACAGAACGGGATTCCTGTCCAAGGTACACAGTGTGCAGGGAGGAGGCTTTCCGCTATCTTAAATCTTACAGGAATGAAGGCAATACAGCCCCTCTTTCTCTCCCAAAAAGGTTTTATTTAGTTTAAAAAGAGGCTGAATGTCAGAGCCTCATTACCAGTGTGTTATTCAGAATGTGTTTTAAATCGTTCAGATTCCTTTGTGTTTTTGTTTGACTTTTTCCTGCATTTGATTTCCTAGAAAGAAGGAAAACTGAAAAAACTTTTGTTTTGCTGATTGTGTGTTCTTTAAATTCAAATATTATGACAGTGGACTCTTCGTTCAGAAAATAAGGTCTTGTGAAAAAGAAGTCCGCTGGCAGAGTTAAACCCTATGAAGGAGGGCAGGGTTTGATTGATCTGGCCTCTTGCGCTAATAGATTCCAGGGCAGAGTCTCGCTGCTGAATTGGTAGCAGATGGCTTGCATATTTCTGCCTTTTATTGCCTACTGTGGAGATGCATTGAGAACATACGGTTTGACTGAATGGCCGTATAGCGCGTGCAGTGATATACTATGAGCCCACATGCAGCGCCTCCCAAATCCTTTCTCTTTTGATTTGTATCCTCAGTCAGTGAACCGATAGTGGAAGAGTTAGGATCATCCATCCAGCGTCGGAGTGCATGGCTGTGGTCTGCTCGATGGTTTAGCTTGGCACAGTTAAAGGAAAGACTTGCTGATCTCTCAAAACCGACCGTCGTACGACGTGCTTTAAGTCCCTTCCCCCTGCTGGGAGAGCACGTGCTTAACAAGCAGGCGCCTAACGAATGAGCGCTTAACGCGCGCACGCGCAGTTCAAGAAGTCACGCTAAACGAACGCCGTCCGACGCAGCCGCTCCTGTGATGATGGTACGCACCACCGGGCAGGCCGGGGCTGCCTTCGTTATTCAGCTGGGCCAGGAATTTAGTGATAAACGACCACTAGGGGAAGTAATAAAACGTGTTCGGAGTGACCCCTGCCAGAAAGGAATGCAGAACATCTCACACTTTAGATGCTTATTTTATATATCTTGTACTGGCAATAAAAATATTTTCTTATGTGGGATTGAAGTGTCTAATAATGTACAGGATCAGAGTTGGGCATTATTACCATGGTGTGAAAAAGCTGATGTACTAGTACAGCTCAGGACACCAGTTCTGTAATCTCTTAATTCTGAGTGTCAGACAGACAGACAGAGGCAGGTACTATTTCAAAAGTCAGGTTTGTATCGAGGAAAAATAAATGATCATCTTCTGGTGTCTTCATCTGTGAATGCCAATGATACTGCTGATTGCCTCTTATTTTTTATGTTGGTATATTTTATTTACTTATTTATTTGCTTAGATTAGTCCCAATAGAATTTTAATTGGAAAAACAAAACATCAAGTGTGTGACTGAACCACAAATCTTCTAGAGTATATTTGGTTACAGTGTTCATTTGAATTGGCCTAAAAACCAATTGCTAATTGCAATTACTAACTGCTCCCCAGTGTCTGTGGCTGTTGTGTAGTACCTGGGACCCTGTGCTAGCTGCTGGTTGCTGTTGTGTAGTACCTGGGACCCTGTGCTAGCTGCTGGTTGCTGTTGTGCAGGACCTGGGACCCTGTGCTAGCTGCTGGTTGCTGTTGTGTAGTACCTGGGACCCTGTGCTAGCTGCTGGTTGCTGTTGTGCAGGACCTGGGACCCTGTGCTAGCTGCTGGTTGCTGTTGTGTAGTACCTGGGACCCTGTGCTAGCTGCTGGTTGCTGTTGTGCAGGACCTGGGACCCTGTGCTAGCTGCTGGTTGCAGACACTTGTCCTTTAAGCCGTGCGTTTCTTTCTCTCTTCCAGGGGACGACTTTTCCATCATACAGCAGGAAATCTTCATGGTGAAGGAATGCACGCACCAAAACATCGTGGCTTACTTCGGGAGCTACTTGTGGTAAGAGCCAGTTGTGACACCAGTGGGGGAGGGTTCAATCAGCAGCGAGTTAGAGACAATAAAGCAGGAAATGCTGTTACGCACCAGCTTCCAGTACCAGCAAGGCTGTTATTCAGTATAGTCTTCCTGTGTTACTGCACAGTGAATCCCTGTGTTACTGCACAGTGAATCTCTGTATTACTGCACAGTGAATCCCTGTATTACTGCACAGTGAATCCCTGTGTTACTGCATAGTGAATCCCTGTGTTACTGCACGGTGAATCCCTGTGTTACTGCACGGTGAATCCATGTGTTACTGCACGGTGAATCCCTGTGTTACTGCACGGTGAATCCCTGTGTTACTGCACGGTGAATCCCTGTGTTACTGCACGGTGAATCCCTGTGTTACTGCACGGTGAATCCCTGTGTTACTGCACGGTGAATCCCGGTGTTACTGCACGGTGAATCCCGGTGTTACTGCACAGTGAATCCATGTGTTACTGCACAGTGAATCCCGGTGTTACTGCACAGTGAATCCCGGTGTTACTGCACAGTGAATCCCGGTGTTACTGCACAGTGAATCCATGTGTTACTGCACAGTGAATCCATGTGTTACTGCACAGTGAATCCATGTGTTACTGCACAGTGAATCCCTGTGTAACTGTAAATGTTTTAAAAGAGCAGATATTTAGTGCAAAAACAATTCCGATGTTAAAGTAGCAAAGAAAAATAGATACAAGGATTATTATTTGATGGGCGCTGAACAAAGCTTTCTGTTGGCCTTTGGAATCAAATATGTGTTTTCGTGCATTTCTTGGAACTGCACAGCAGCAGTAGTTTTTCTCTGCGCTCTGTGCGATCGCTTTTTTTTTAACGAGCACAGATAACTGGGTGGCTTTTAAATCACCCTCTCATGATTGTGCTGACAGGCCGTTACATCAGCCTGCATATTTATACCCCGCTAAGCTCAAACAGGTACTCCATCTTTTCCACATTGTTTTCATGCACGGCACTTACTAGTACAGCACATTTCCCTGTGCTGCAGGGGAATGATCTGCATGCAAACGTACAGGTTCACCTTTCTTCATGCCTGTATCGTGTTCATTGTACAGCGATGGAGATTTCGCCGTTTTTGTTACTTTTACAGGGGCAGTTCACCCCAAAAATGTAATTAAGATATTTCACTAGTTTTATAGATATCCGCTGCAGCTCACCTTGGTATCACCCTGATACAACCGTTTCTATTATAGAAACATTGCTTCGTTACATTTTTGGGTATGAGGTGGGTAAATAAGGTAGCGTGTTATTGCCCCTAACGAGGGTGTGTTCTCTGTCCTCACGTCAGCCGGGAGAAGTTATGGATCTGCATGGAATACTGCGGAGGAGGATCCCTTCAGGACATTTACCATGGTAACGTAGCTCCCGTGAAGCGCACAGACCTGTTTAGGAAGTTTTTAAACGTATTGCCTAATGCATTCTAATGGTTATTATTGTTATTATTATCATTCTTTTACTCTCGTTTGCTGTGCTCCGTCGTATTTGTGGGCTCGTTGGCGGTCTGAGGCATCGGTGGGCCGCTCAGCTGGAGCAGACAGGCTGCAAACAGTTTTTCTTTTCCCACCAGAGGCACTGAGCTTGTGCAACAAGCGAAACCATTCTCCCTCACCAGGGTTACGGCCAATTATGCAGCTCCCCGCAGATCAGCGCTCACAGAACGAGCTCTTAACCGAGCCCCCACACAGTCACCGTTTTATAACGACTTTCATACCTCTGTTTTCTCCGGGGCTTCTGATCGGTAAACTCAGACGCGGAGCTCCCGTCAAATTAATGAGGCCGGTCCAGCCCTTTGCCTTAGACACCACGGCCTTGGTTGACAGTGTGCTTATTGGTTTCCCTGCAGTGACCGGTCCCCTCTCTGAGCTCCAGATCGCCTACGTCTGCAGGGAAACCTTGCAGGTAACCTGGATCCTGGGGGGGAAAAAATCTACATTTTTATTGGAATTGTGTAGTTTTAACAGTTTGCGGTTACGACTGGTTAATAACAATGTCTCTATTGTACAGGGCCTGGGTTATCTGCACATGAAGGGGAAAATGCACCGTGACATTAAGGTATCACAGACACTGCATCTGTATCTGTACTGGCGATGCAGGCCAGCAGAATCACTGCCCTTCTTCTGATACAAACTACAGACCGACCACTTCAGACTGTATCTGGTCTCCTCTTCTATATCCACCCACTAGCACTCTTATCTTATGTAATTAAATTCAGGTTATGGCTTGCTATGGATGTTATTTGTAGGTATAAGGGATTTAGTTTGTTGCATATATGACTGGTAGATGCACGTTGTGTTTTCTTGACTTGTGAGTCACTCTGGATAAGACACTCCTGGGGAAGCAATGTGATGTCACTCAGGTGAGGACACAGCATAGAGATGGTGGAGATTTTCACTGAGCGATGAAGGGCAATCTAGGTATATGTTGGCACTTCTCTTTAAAAATCAATCATTAAAATGAAGGAAGACGAGAAGTATTTAGCGTGCGGAACAGGCCTGTAGTACTTCTGGCACATCCTTCCCCTCTGTTTAAACAGTTATAGAGCTGAGAGACAGGGGAGAGGTATGCAATTTGCCCTGTGGCCATTTTGTGTTCTTTTCTTTCTCCTCTGTGAATGCTCAGACAAACGCTGTGGTCCTTTGGTTGCGTTTATCACAGTGGTTCAGTATTAGTCTGCGCCGTCCTATCTCTGCAGCGCTGCACACAGAGAGACCACTTCCTGTTTCTTTTTTTTCTGTGGCCACAGGATGTACACAGACACAGGCCTGCAATCAGCACCCCCACCCCACCCCCCTCCCCCATTCAAACACTGAGGCTCCCTTAGATAGAATACATGTACACCTGCTCTAATATGTTCATTAATCAAGGAATTTGTTCTTCAAGAGTGAAATAGTTGGGCATTTATTTATGGAAATGTACTGGTCTTATCCACACTTGCTCCATTTGAAAGGTGTGAAATAGTTTTGTGTGTGTGCTGTATAGAGTTGTGTGTAAAAGCAGGCCTATAGCTGCATGTTTTGTGTTATCTCCTTCAGGGCGCTAATATCCTGCTATCAGATAATGGGGATGTGAAACTAGGTGAGTTATTGAACCATAACCTCTCTGAAATTGCGGTGGCTGCTTGTTTATTCCTTGATTATGTGTGAGAAATGAAATATGAAACGGTTTGTTGTCTTTTATTCCAGCTGATTTTGGAGTCGCCGCCAAGATAACGGCTACAATCGCCAAGAGGAAGTCTTTTATCGGAACTCCGTACTGGTGAGTTTTTCAGCTTTTGAGAGGCTGTCTCTGTCTGCGTGCGTGCGTGCGTGCGTGCGTGCGTGCGTGCGTGCGTGTGCGTGCGTGTGCGTGTGTACATGGTGGGATTGGAAACTTGCAGGCTAGCTGGATGCTACTTGCATGAAATGTTGGAAAGTTTTCTTTGTTTGTTTTCTGCAACTTACTTTGGGAATCTGGGGCTTGCAGTTTAGGAATCTGGGGCTTGCAGTTTGGGAATCTGGGGCTTGCAGTTTGGGAATCTGGGGCTTGCAGTTGTACATTGAATACACTGATAATGCATATTGCGGAATATCCGGCTTCTTAAAAAAAGTGTTTTTTGGGGTTTTTTTGTCCTCATTACGCCACTTCCTTGGAATCTCTCTTCATTGCAAACTCACCGATTTTTCTGATGGTCCCTGACGCAGACCAGGTATCGAGGGGGAGTTGTACGTCAATACAGCGAGATGCTCTGTCTGACAAATATTGTTCCAGTCTGGTGAACTTTCGAGAGGAAATTGTGCAACACGCGCTCTAAGTAGTGTGCAGACACACGCGATAACTTGGCTCTGTGTGCAGGATGGCTCCTGAGGTGGCCGCGGTGGAGAAGAACGGAGGCTACAACCAGCTGTGTGACATCTGGGCCGTGGGCATCACTTCCATTGAGCTGGCCGAGCTGCAGCCCCCAATGTTTGACCTGCACCCGATGAGGTACCCCCCTGCACCCTACTCACCACGACTGCACACAGACCATCTCACACCGTTTCCCAGGGGCAACTTCCTGTTGAGGCATTCTATGGTTTTCATTTGCTTCCTGTTTTCTAAACATGTTACTTTTTTCGTTATACTTTGATTGCTAAGAAACACACATTTTAAATGAATGATCGGTATGTTCTAGTTTTCCTGTTCCGTGGCATCATGTGGTGAAATTATTGTCATGGTAACCAAGTTGGGCGATTGATTGAGCTGATCATCGTTTGTGTTGACGAATGTGCCTTTCCTTGCAGGGCCTTATTTTTAATGTCAAAGAGCAGTTTTCAGCCTCCCAAGCTAAAAGACAAAACAAAATGGTGAGTTTATCCCCAGCAGGCCTTTGCTTATTAGACCTTAGCGGTACGGCTGGCTAGGCTGGCGGATTATGCTGGAATCTGACAGCACTCTTCTGCCTTGCCGTTAGCTATAAAGCACACTGGCCTTGTAGGGCTGGGTTTGGGATGGGTGTGTTGGCATGGGTTTGGGATGGGTGTGTTAGCATGGGTTTGGGATGGGTGTGTTAGCATGGGTTTGGGATGGGTGTGTTAGCATGGGTTTGGGATGGGTGTGTTAGCATGGGTTTGGGATGGGTGTGTTAGCATGGGTTTGGGATGGGTGTGTTGGCATGGGTTTGGGATGGGTGTGTTAGCATGGGTTTGGGATGGGTGTGTTAGCATGGGTTTGGGATGGCTCTGTTGGGATTGGTTTGGAATGGCTGTGTTGGGATGGGTTTGGGATTGGTTTAGGATGGCTGTGTTGGGATGGGTTTCGGATTGGTTTAGGATGGCTGTGTTGGGATGGGTTTCGGATTGCTGTGTTTTGATGGATTTGGGATGGGTTTAGGATGGCTCTGTTGGGATGGGTTTCGGATGGCTGTTTTGAGATTAGTGTGGAATGGCTGTGTTGGGATGTGTGTGGAATGACTGTGTTGGGATGGGTATTGGATGGCTGCGTTGGGATAGGTTTGGACAGACAGCTGGGTGTGGGGCTAAATTGGCTGTGTTAGTCAAACCGGGGCATCCTGCAGAACAACATGTTGGCCTGGGTGGGGTTTCTTTAGCTCCATGTGGGTCTGGTGCAGGATTAGCCTTGGGGAAAAGAGGTGTGGTTTTGTTAGCGGTGTACCAGGCGCTCTGCTTGTGATCCAGTCACTAACAACAGGTTTATGTCTCTCACAGGAGCACGGCTTTCCAAAACTTCATCAAAGTGTCTCTGACCAAGAACCCCAAGAAGAGACCGACAGCAGAGAAGCTCCTCTTGGTAACCCCAGTTTTGCTCGCGCCCCACGTGGTGCTAACCCTGAGTAACTGCTGATCTGTTAGGGAGGAGAAGATGAAAGGGAGGGCTGAGGCTATGGGACAAGGGGGACTGATGGTCTGGTGACCTCATTAATGCTCCCAGGAAAACCTGTTGCAGCTGTGAATCATCTCCCCGATAAAATGGATTTGAGACGAATGACACTTGAATTATTAACTGTGTGGTAAAATTAGACTTTCTATATCTGGGTGTTTCATCAGCTTCCTGCCCTTGTGGCTCGGAGGGCATTTATTTCACTTCTGTTGCGGCCCAGATCTGTACATACAGCCCCCTGCGGTTTAGCCACAGGCTAGATGGTTATGTTAAGTGTTCAGTGCTTGGTTCACTGTTCTCATGAGCCCATGAACTGAGCTCGCTCTCTCTCTTTGTGGCAGCACATGTTTGTGGGCCAGGGTGGGCTGACCAGAAGGCTGGCTGTGGAGCTCCTGGATAAGATGAACAACCCCGACAACCATACCCACTTCAGCGAGGTTGACGATGATGATTTGGAGGTACATGGGTGTTCTCTGCCCCCCAACCCCCCCACTACGCCCCTCGCTATGTCGTGACGTCAGCGAGACAGAACCTCTCCAGCAGCAGTGTTCCGTCTGGCGGGCCGCAGAGCTACACTGCAGTGGCTGTATAACGTTTCCCCTCGCGTCCCCTAAACGCACGTCCCCTTCTTACCGTGAGCCTGAAGACCGGCACCCTTCTCTACTCACTGTGCTCAGGGTCTGCGCCGGACTCCGCCCGAGGGAACCCGAGTTGCCGCGCGCAGGGCCTGTCCTCTCCGTGGCCGCGCCTCGGCCTCGTCTCCAGAGCGCTCTTTCGCTCGCTGACAGATTAATTCATGCAGCTCTGGCCTCGATGCTCCTGGCTTGTCTTTTGTGCATTGTTGCCCCCCCTCTGTCTGCCTTGCTGCTCTCTGCGTTTGGTGTCAGTGCGAGAGATCTCAACCGCTTCTGTTTGGCAGCGCAGGAGAAAGAGATGGTACCAGCGGCCTTAAAGAGCCGTATTGTGCCTCTCGCTGCCGTCCTAAGACAGGCAGCGCTGTGTGAGAAACAGTGAAAATTACTCCAGTTTGATCCTCATGCTCACAGATAAGCACATTACTGCTGGAATATCTCAAACTCACATGAGCTGTGTGCTGCCATTCACCCTGACGGTTTCTCTGTTAGGTATACTGCCCTGTGTTATTTCAAAAGTGTAAATCATCTGTCAGAACCATTTAGCTGTTGGCTTATAAAGTGCATTTTATGACAATATTGATTCTATATATCATGGACACAAATCTGGCCGTCGAATCCAAATCCGTTCCTGGTTTTCTTTTTCCAGGTAATTAACTGAACAATTAGTGGTACTTATTGGCCAGACTGTCTTCACACCTGACTCTCAGGTAAAGGGAGTGTGGAAAACCAGCAGTTCTCGGGCCTCACAGGCTGTTATTTGAGTAACAGGGATATATATCAAGATCTGAACTGAGCAGTATTAAAAGTCAAGCAAATAATTTTTGGTTCCAGTTACTTAAGAAGAACAAAATAAAGATTGATTTATTTGGATGTTGGATGCGCGTATTGCCAAGCACATAAAATGATGATGTTCAAACCCACTATCAACCTTATACTGACTTATATAAGTGAAATACCAAGAGCACCATCTTTTTTTCACTGGACATGATTGATTTGCATCCCTGAGTTGCTGCCCACAATGCACCTGTCTTGGCATTAGCATCACAGGAGAGTTTAATCCTGTGGAATGGCATTCCGATCAGTGAGGAGTTCTGTAGCTGGTCCCAGATCCCGATGACGTCTCCCAGAGGCGCCATATTGGGTTCATCACAGGTGAACAGTACAGGTGCTCAACTCTGTTCCGTGTGAGGAAAGGCTCATAAATGCACTGTGTGTTACCGTAGATAAAATGAGTGAGTTCCTTTCCATCTTACTTTTTACAAGGAAGGTGCAAAGTGTGGGGTGAGAACATGGTCTCTGTAGTGTTGCAAGGAACTGCGATTTTTGTCGAGATCTGAGCTTCAGCTTGTAGAATCGAACCCCCCCGCCTCTGAACCTTTCCTCTTACACACTGCAGCTTAGATTGTACCCTCTCCCTTCATGCCTCACCTGCCACAGTATCAAAACAAATTGAACGTCACCAAACAGGTTGCGGCGAACAGTGTTTTTGTAGTTTCTGTTTGAATATCAATGTGTTTGTGTTCGTTTCTGTGCCCAGGTGCACTGTGCTTTTCCCTGTGACAGTTATTCAGCACTATGCTTCAAGCCTGAAGCCTGTTGTCATATGTTTGATTCACTCCGAGGAAATTAAGTGAATGTTTGAGCTCATTTGTCCTGATGTTACTACTCCTGGGGCCATATTGGAGCCTGTCTGATTAGTTTTTTAAATTTTTATGTTTGGCTCTCACTTCATATTTATGAGTTGAGTGTGGTTGTTATCGTTTAGTACTATTCAGAGCATTTGACTTCCTGCTGATGAAGTCCTTCTAAAAAATAATTTTTTCAGTGGGAAAAAATAATTATCTTTTTGTCTCGATGCAATTGTTCAAGTCTATTCAATCAGTCCAACTGACCTGTGTGATTCTCTCAATGTTTTTGTTTAGAAATGGCAATGTATAATACCTGAATGCAGGTGAAATAAATATAAAACGAACGGGTCAGCCTGTACATATTTTTTTTTTTTTTGCAAAGATATTGTAAATGATGAGATATCTTACTCTTTCCTCCCATAGCCTCTTCCTCCAGTGAGACATACCATCCGCTCCACCAACAAGAGCTCCAGGGCAGAGAGGACGCGCTCAGAGATCAACTGTGAGTACCGCAGGCCTCTTCTGATTGGCCTGCTTTCTCAAGACACACGCCTCTAAGGTCACA
The DNA here is from genome assembly GCA_022702515.1 of Ilyophis sp. 1 JC-2022. NCBI lineage: Eukaryota > Metazoa > Chordata > Actinopteri > Anguilliformes > Synaphobranchidae > Ilyophis > Ilyophis sp. 1 JC-2022. Next base: position 45,019,718 of record CM040406.1, read on the forward strand.
CCGTGGTCCCGGGCCTGTTCTGCTCCAGCGGGCCTCCCAGTCCCCCACTGGCGGATCCGTGCCTCAGATCCACTCGTGTTAAAGATCCCGTGGGACCGTTGGATCTTGTCTCCGGAGCAGCCTGTTCACTAATCCAGCGGAATTGGGCGTCACTCCAGTGGCCGGTATGGGCGGCGCTAAAAATAGAGGGGGATCGAACGCAGAAGAGACGCGAGGACTGGCTGCAATTTGGGCTCGTGCACATGTCAGGATCTCGTATCCTTAAACACGCCTTACACGGAGTTACATGTCAGGATCTCGTATCCTTAAACACGCCTCACACGGAGCTGTAATGGTGCAGCGTGTTTCTCACTAAGGCACACGGGGGGAAAGCAGCATTTGAGTTGCATTGCAGTGGTTTTTTTCCACTTGCCACATAACAAACTTAAAATAAATAAATAATAATTTTTGCAGGATTTCATATCAGGCATGGACATGTTTAATCCATGAATTCATTTTTTACATTTTTTTTTATTAATCTAAATCATTTGCACAGTAATCAATACGATCAACAGTATATCTCTTGGAAAAGACAGGTTTTTATTTGACTATGTACATAACCCCCTTCCCTGGTAAACCTCGTTGCTGAGTCATTTCATGAATGAGCTGTTTGGGGCATGAGGTTGTGTGTGAGTCTCTGGCTCTCTTCTTGTATGTGAATTTTAAGATTTAGGAGGAAAAACCTCCCATGGTGCCCCAGCAGAGGCACTCTGTCCCACTCTGTGTGGGCCGTCCCGTGGCTGACGGAGGGCCGGATCCGGGAGACCTCTGTCCCATGCAAGGGGAGGAAGGGGAGGACGCCGGTATTTGGCAGGGCAGTGAGATATCACACTTTCACAAACACGCCGTCACAGTGTAAAGTAGACCAGCGCGGATGGCCAGAGCAGAGTACAGAGCTCTGTGTAGGAACACGTTTGTAATAAGTGACTGGTTATTGTTTAGTAGCATTCTCAGACCGAGAGCTGTGGTCTCTCCTGATTGGATGAGATGGTTTCTCAGTCAGCCTGTAAGCTGCGGTTCAACCAGGGTGGAGGAGCTCGGTCTTCTGGTGTTCCACATGAGTACCACTGGTCTCCCACGTACCTGATTGGTGGGTTGGCTTTAAGGGACTTCGGACTAGCCGTGTGAAAATAAACACCTGGCTTTAGAAGAGGATTTCATAGTTCTTCTCCATAAATGTCAGCGTACATTCTTTTTTGATACACGCAGTACAAGCTCATTTGTTTATGATCAAGTGGAATGATATGCATCTAAACCTCAGCAGAAGCGCTAAGTACCAGGATACATTTTTTTATTTTTTTATCCCAATTCATGCTTTACAGCCATTGGGGTAAAGATGGAGAAGTTAAGATTTACTGCAGCAAGTTTCAGACTTTAGTTCAGTAAAATTAATATTTGAAGACAAAAAAAAAAATTTTTTATGGTTAACTTTTTGGCAAGGAAGGAATTATGCAGTTAAAGCCTTCTGCACATTAAGCCATCTATCTGTATGCGGTGATATGGCCGGCCCGGTCCACAATCTTCTCCCCGCTTCTACTTGCTGATTCTTGATTGGTCATTGACAAGGACCCTTCAACCCCTGAGCCAATCGGTGAGCTGTAGGGTGTAAAACGAGCATCGTTTCAGCGTGAAGTGAACACTGACAGAAATGGTATCCCTGTGAGAGCCCACTACCCAATAACAAATTAGCCAAGCAAAATTTTTATATTTGAATAATAATAAATAATTATGCAAAAAAAGTATCTGCTCAAATAAAAATGAGCCGATGTTTATGCAAAAATTTCTGTGAGTGAATTATAGTACATTTTTATTCTTCTGCATTTCAAAATTAGATAAAACATTCTGCCTCCCTGCCTTTCCATTATATCCATTTTATCTTCCTGGCACCCGTCAGTATAGTAAAAGATCAGCGCTCGAGTTTTCTCTGACTCTTCTCTATCGTGTGCTGTAAGGAAGGGTGGTTGGTCCACTAGAATGGCCTGATGTGTAGGGCTGTTGTGTGGATGGGCTGTGTTGTGTACAAGAGTGCCACTGTAGTTCATTGTTTAATGTCTAGGCTCTGCTGAACACAGCTTCCCAAACATTGTATTATCGTCATGTCCCGTTTCCTTCGGTCAAACGGTTTAGATGCTTGGCTAAAACTTCACAGATCCATTGTCTGTGATCAACAGTATTGTCTGAAATAAGAAATGATAATCTTTTCAGTTGCTGTGGTTCTGTTATTGTCCTGTTACTTTACTTTAATCTGTGAGCACTACATGAATGAACTGCATGCAGAGAAATGAAGTTAAAATCCCATCGGTAACCCAACATGTTTACACAGTTCGGTTGTATTTCTTGAGTCATAGCTGTGGAAAATCACAAGCTGGCTGTGTGTGCTCGGGAAGAAATTAAAGTGAATTTGTCATTTTTCTAGTTGTACCTGTCTTCACCGCAGTTATGGGGCCAAATTGTAGGCCACAGAAGTCGGTTATATTCAAGGGTGGAGGGTATCTAACCCCAGAGCCCTCAAATAGTCACTGTTCCATCCGAGACGTCAAATAGTACACAGCCGTCGCCAAGAAGGACATTTCAAACTATGCTGTTTAATTTTTCACCCTGGAAATCATAATATAAATTGTATTGAATAGCCCTGCTCTCTCTAAAGCCTTTTGCAGGAGGGAGCAAATGTGGTTTATGCAGAAGGGTTCCTGTGGTTTTCCTCCTGCTCCTGTGAGCTTTTAGCGCCCTCTAGTGACAGCGGGGTAGCAGGGCAGCAGAAAGCAGAAGCGTTCACTGTTGTGTTTCGTCTCCCTTGCAGTTGATAAGGTGCAGTTTGAACCTCCGCTCCTGAAGGAAACAGCGGCTCACGCTGAAATGGTAATGGCACCACTGTGCACTCTCTACATTCCACCGTGCACGGAAATTAGCAAGGTGTTAATCCATGTTACTTGGCATTTATTTAAACATCCTTCCCGTTCTTCTGTGTACTTGAAGGCACAGTTCATTCAAGGGCAGTGATATGATGGAATACAGATTTTATTTCCTACATTCAATGGAAAATATTAAGCCTAAATAAGCCTGTTTTTCATTATTTTCGGAATGCTGCTATTCAGTGGGAAATGTAAAGTTTGTTCAACACAGTATTTGCAAAGCGGTTAAAGGATAGTGAGGGTCTACTTTTTTGATTTTCACACACTAACTGCAGGGCTATTCTTGAAGAGTAGACCTGACATTGTTGAGTGGCAGTGGTGTGTCTGTTAGAGGACTCCGTGACTCTCATGTCTGCCTCTGCTTTCCAGGACGTGACCAAAGAGAGCGACTTCTCCTCCCCCTGGAGCCCCTACTGTGAGGGGGGAATCAGCACCAAGTAAGTCATGGAAACCATCGCCGTGGAAATTCTGCCCGCTCTCATTAGCGAGCTTCCTGCCGGGCCTTGTGCACCAGTGGAAAAATTTCCCGCCTGGGGAACGCGCGAGCGTTGGGGCCGGGAGAGGCTCTGCCGTCGGCCATTTTGTGTGGCTTCCAGGAACAGTCCCAGATGCCCTGCACGTTCTGTTGTTTATTAACCCGTGTCAGTAAACCATAGATCACACCGTAGAGCTCTTCACTGGCTAATGAAGGTGTTTGTTCCCTGTCTTAACGTCCTGACCATCTAATCCGTTCCATTCTGCTATACTCCAGAGCCGTCTTGTGTCTTCAGCATGGACCCCAACCTCTCCCGTCTAGTCTGGGAATGCCGATTGTTGTTGCATCCATGCTGGGAAAGAGTTTATATATCCTTGTGTCTTCTTCATTCTTCTTCTCTCCCTCTTCATTTTATCCTTTCTTTTTTTCGACTGTCTTTCCTCTCCGCCGTCCTTCTGAAGGAGCCTTCTCAAAAGCGTTGAGGAGGAGTTGTTCCAACGGTAACACCTGTGTGTCCTCCGGGTCTCCATTCCCACTAATGGTCGTGCGGTGGTCGTGAGGCTGTGCTTGTTCAGTAATGTGTCGTGTGCTCCAGTCAATAACCATTGCAACCACCACCACCCCACATGTGACATGTGACTGTGACATGTGACGTGACTGGAGCTAAAGCTCTTCAGGATTTGACGGCGGCTGCATCATCAGCATTGATTGTGTGCTTCTTGTGTTTACATGCAAGCGGAATGGCTAGTCAGTAGGTCAGACAGACTGACCGACACCCCCCATCCCCACCCCCTTTGATCTCGGCAGGCGTAACCCCTGCACGTTCTTAGAGGCCCGCTAGCCTGTTCCTGCAGGCTTTAAACGCAGCCATAAATAGCGTAAAACAAAGGGCCCAGACGCCAGGCTTCGGCACGGCGCAGCGGGTTTAAAGTGCGTCTCCGCTCTGATTACTGTTACCAGAAATGGGCCCGGCGGTGACCACCAGCTGCAAGTCCGTGCCTAATTCAAAACACCCGGCAAGCAGCCCTTGAACTGAGTCACAACACAGTAAATATTGCTGACAGGGCAGCCATTAGATAACCCAAGGGGTTTTACATGGGTTAAAAAAAGGAATTATTGTTTTTAATCTTTTTTTGTTTAGAATTGCTTACTCATTACGTTCCTTTACTGGCATTAGAGGTTGATAACTGGCATTAAGCAATATATATTAGAGTCCATTTCATGTATCAAGGACTTTGTTGACATTGTCTTTATTATGTAGTCTGTTTTATATGTTACTCATCCCCAGACCAACTCAGGAATTGTAACTGAATAATGGTTGTTGTCATTCAGTGGTTTTCTGTGGAATTAGCTGCAGACTACCTGACTTTACTTGTGTTCTGAGGTTTCGAAAATTGAGATTTGATCGGAAATCATGTGCATTTAGGAAACCTGGCCAGGCCACCCACCTTTAGAGCTTAAGGAACATTTCTGGGTAATTGGAGTCATGTGTCACTTCCTAAATTAAAGCAGCTGCCTTTAATGGTTGTTGGAGCATGTTTAGCTCTCGTAGCGGAAAGCCCACGCCCCCCTGTCAGGAGCATACCTAAACCCGCCCCATCTACCTCTCGCCCCCTGTTCTCCCCCCCCAGGGGACACATCGCCCATCTGGAAGACGCGTTTGAAGACGTGGAGCTGTAAGTACAAACCCCAGACTCAAAGGGACCCTTTGAAACGTTCCCGGCCGCGCTGTTCCTGTTTAACTCCTGTCTCCGTTTCAGCTCGACTCTGAAGCCGGGAGCCCCTCCCCCGCTGCCTCCCAAGGTAAAGACCTGTAGTTTTTGACCTCCCTGTGAAACATGGCGTTGGGGGTTGTGTTCTCGGCTGGCAATAATGGCCCTCTCTATTTCTCTCGCAGCCTCGTCTGAACAGCTGTTCGGATGATATGGGCCCGAACGACGAGAGGTGTGTGACCGTGCGCCGCTTTCCCAACGCTGAAAACAGCCCCTCCCCTGACCTGCGGAGGCAGAGCACACCCGAGCAGGGCAGCATGGCGGAGCACGCGCCCCCCGACTTCCTGTCCGTCAGCGTCAGCAGCCCTGGCTTCCTGTCCCAGACCGCGGAGCAGGGTAACCCCCCCCCCCCGCTGCTCAGCCCACTAGGGTCAAACACCCTGCTTCCTCTCCCCCACACTAATGTCCTCACACCATAACTACAGCACCTTCACTGTGTGTCGTCATTACCGGCACGTTCCCGCAGTCCTGGAGCGTAAAGTTAATCTAATCTGCTTTTTTAGTTATTATTGCTTCTGCATTTCCTTTATCCTCAGACAAAAAACGTTTTCTTACTTTATAATTCTTTACTAAATTTGAAATCTGAAACATTTTCTTATATATGACAAGCCATGTTGAATAGACCTTGAAGCGATGTTTAGTAACGCGGAGTGTACTTGTTAAAAGAGAATGACCTATGTGCTCGCCGTGATTGGCCCTCAGAACATGACATGGCAGAGAGAAGTTTGAATGGAGACGGCTCCAAGCAGCCCCCGGCCCCGCCTCAGAGAAAGGAGAAGAAGGAGTTTCCGGTGAGTGTGTCCTGCAGCTGGGTTTATCATACTCAACACTGCTGGGTTTATCATACTCAACACTGCTGGGTTTATCATACTCAACACTGCTGGGTTTATCATACTCAACACTGCTGGGTTTATCATACTCAACACTGCTGGGATGATCATACTCAACACTGCTGGGATGATCATACTCAACACTGTTGGGATGATCATACTCAACACTGTTGGGATGATCAGCCTCAACACTGCTGGGCTTATCAGCCTCAACACTGCTGGGCTTATCAGCCTCAACACAGCTGGGCTTATCAGCCTCAACACAGCTGGGCTTATCAGCCTCAACACTGCTGGGCTTATCAGCCTCAACACAGCTGGGCTTATCAGCCTCAACACAGCTGGGCTTATCATACTCGGCACAGCTGGGGTTATCATACTCAACTGTGTTATGATTATCACACTCAACACTGCTGGGGTTATACCCAACACAGCTGGGTTTATCACACTGAATGGGTAATGTCTTTGTTGTCCTCTAAATACCAGAGTGTAAACTCATTCAACACAGGATCATTCAGTTAGTCCTCAATGTAAAACCTGAAATTATATTTGGAAAGAGGATAAATACCCATGCTTTATTTTGCATGCCAAACTGACTTCGTATTGTTTTGATTTGGGTCAGTGAAATATTTGTGGCCATTGGAGTGTTGAGTGTGGAATGGCGTTTGTGAGCGGCTGGGGTCTGAACACAGTGTGACCTCAAGGGTAGGGTTAGGGGGGGAGAATGCTCTGACACTGTTGTGTTATGCCTGCTCCTCCTGTAGAAGCCAGCCATCAATGGTCTGCCACCAACCCCCAAAGTCCTGGTGAGTTTCTTCTTTTTTTAATCTCCCTCTCTCATTACACCATTTCTCCATCCCTCTTCTCACATTCCTGGTGCTTTTTATTAGATAGAAATGCCATCGTTATACCTGAGTTTTGATTTCTGAGTTTTGATTTCTGAGTTGTGTCTTTGTGGACGTGATGTGGTTGACTCAGTAATGTGATATTCGGTAGCCGGTGTCCTTGCTGAACTTGTGCCCTCTGCTTCACCGCTGGCCTCTCCCCGGCTCCTGTCCTCTGTTTTTACTCCAGATGGGTGCCTGTTTCTCCAAGGTCTTTGACGGGTGTCCCCTGAAGATCAACTGTGCCACATCCTGGATCCACCCGGACACAAAAGGTAACGCTCCGGTGCTGTAAAGAGTGTGTGTGTGTGGGTAAAGTGAATACACAGACGTGCGGGTGTGTAGTTGGTTGGGGGAGGCCTGTGCGTGCGTGCGTGTGTGCGGGCGGGCTCCTGGTCACGTGCTGCTGAAAGACAGAAACTGTGTTTTCCAGACCAGTACCTCATTTTCGGGACCGAGGACGGCATTTACACTCTGAACTTGAATGAGTTGCATGAAGCCACAATGGAGCAGGTGAGGAGAAGGGTGGGGGTGTGTGATTTCTGGCACTGGTAAATTTTCATAAATGCTGTAGAAATGCCTCACTGTTATGGGGGAAAAAAAACATTCTTCCCAATGATTCTCAAAGAAAAGTCTGAAGCCATTTTTATTCCAAGTCTTGGGATCTCACACGGTAGTTTGTGCCAGACTCTGAGCACCATAAGAGCAGTATTCACAGTGCAGCTCAATCTGTCTAAAGCAAATGACATGTAGAAACACAGCTATGTCTAATGCGTCCTCAACAGTGTATTTATGCTTTATGCTCCTTTTAGCTGTTTCCAAGGAGGTGTACCTGGCTGTATATTATCAACAATAACCTAATGTCTTTATCAGGTATGTGAGTTAAGATAGCAGAGCCATCTGTTTTACTGTACTGTTAGGTGCTGCCACAACTTCCTCTCTATCAGTCTGTAATGACAGCAATGCAATTTCCTTTATCTGCGGCTCATAAATAGCCAGTCAAAAGCTGTTAGGAATACTGCGTCCATAAATGGCTCTCTGCCCAGTGTGTGGTGAGCTGTAAATACTCGGTGTGTTTATGAGGTGCTGTTGTGCCACACGATTACATGGCATTGTGGGCCATTAGGCACTGGAAATGTGTGGATACAGTAGCAATGTGGCACGATGTTGTAAAGTGACATAACTGCGTTGTCATTGCGCCATTTTCCTTTCAGTAAAAAGCATGCTGCCTTGCGTTTTAGTCGGCCCAAAATTTAGTGGGTGTCATTTCAGCGGTGACCAGTAGGCGGAGTATAACCCCAGTCAAGATTCTGTAATGCTGACTTGAGACAAGTTATGGGGAAATGTCTGTCTGTAAAATATGTCTTTTGCTTTTTTACTATTATTTGGCCTACATTCGGTTTAGATTTTATTCGGTTTTTACTGTTCATAATTGAGAGGTTGCATATGGGGTATTTTCTTGCTTTTTCCATTTTTAATAAAGATGTTCAGCGCCGTTTGTCATCCATTGAATTACTGAATAATTTCTGTCTGCCTTATGAATGAGAGGCCTAATTTATCTTTTCTTCTGTGTGATACGTGTTCCTCCTGGCCTGATGTGACTCTGATTGACATTCTGATCCTTTCTTTCACTTCTAAAGAAGGTAATTCTGCTTTCCTTTTTCTTTTGTCTTTCTATCGTTTTCTCTTAAGCCTTAATCCTGAAAAACCCAGCGTCACATTAATGGTGAAAACCTGCTCATAGTTAATGTATTAATGTGATATTGAACCCTGGCATCACTATTAATACTTTACAGTTTTATTCCATTTTATTTTTTGACTGTGTTTGTGTAAAAGCTGCTCTAGGTTATACCCTTTTGTCTTTAATCACTGGCGTTGCGATCTATTCCTGTCCGTTTTTTAAGTACCTGTACACATTTCCTCCTGTAATGTATAATTCACGGATTAATTGGTTGTTAATCTGGGTTCAATCACTACTGCTGTGGGCAATGAACCACTAAAGATAAGAATTGAGCTTTTGATTTGCGAACGTCGGGAACAAAAGCGTGCCTTGCGGTCATGCAGCCGTGTGCGTAATCTCCGTCTCCCATATGGCTCTTCCAGGGAAGTCCTTCCAGCTCTATTCTCACAACCTGATTGGCCTGTTCGAACAACTGAGGAAGCCGGGCCTGGCTGCCCAGTTCCAGACCCACCGTTTCCCGGACAAGATCTTACCGAGGTGAGAGAGAGGGTCAAAGGTCACCTGCGTGAGGGCACCTCCTCACAGCCTGACCCTCCCCAGTCTTACTGATCTATCCCATTCACTAAACAGGAGCTATGTACTCCTCTCCTCCGGCCACACATTTAGATTGACACTACACAAACCAACAAGCGCAAATGGGACATTCATACCTAAAACCATAGAGCCACTGAACAAGACATTTCCAGTAACCAACTTGTGTTTCTAGTGTTTATGTACACTATCGCGTTGTCGTATTGGTCCTGTCTTGATGCTGCATGTCGCCAGATGTCCATGTTGTACAAGTCAAATTACCTGAAAGGATCAATAAACAGACCATAAATTTTTTACAGGAGGTTCGCCCTGACCGCCAAGATCCCAGACACAAAGGGCTGTCACAAGTGCTGCATCGGTGAGTGTCTGTGGCCTTTATGGTGCAGACTAAGGTCAGGGGCCTTTTTCACATCCAGCCAGGGAAATGTGTTGAGTTGCACTGCACTGACCTGTGGTTTGTGATGTTAGTGGATTAGATAGCGGTGCTACACATAACCCTGCAGTTTGTGATGTTAGTGGATTAGATAGCGGTGCTACACATAGCCCTGCAGTTTGTGATGTTAGTGGATTAGATAGCGGTGCTACACATAGCCCTGCAGTTTGTGATGTTAGTGGATTAGATAGCGGTGCTACACATAGCCCTGCAGTTTGTGATGTTAGTGGATTAGATAGCGGTGCTACACGTAGCCCTGCAGTTTGTGATGTTAGTGGATTAGATAGCGGTGCTACACATAGCCCTGCAGTTTGTGATGTTAGCGGATTAGATAGCGGTGCTACACGTAGCCCTGCAGTTTGTGATGTTAGCGGATTAGATAGCGGTGCTACACATAGCCCTGCAGTTTGTGATGTTAGTGGATTAGATAGCGGTGCTACACGTAGCCCTGCAGTTTGTGATGTTGGTGGATTAGATAGCGGTGCTACACATAGCCCTGCAGTTTGTGATGTTAGTGGATTAGATAGCGGTGCTACACATAACCCTGCAGTTTGTGATGTTGGTGGATTAGATAGCGGTGCTACACGTAGCCCTGCAGTTTGTGATGTTAGTGGATTAGATAGCGGTGCTACACATAACCCTGCAGTTTGTGATGTTAGTGGATTAGATAGCGGTGCTACACATAACCCTGCAGTTTGTGATGTTGGTGGATTAGATAGCGGTGCTACACGTAGCCCTGACAGTTTGTGATGTTAGTGGATTAGATAGCGGTGCTACACATAACCCTGCAGTTTGTGATGTTAGTGGATTAGATAGCGGTGCTACACATAACCCTGCAGTTTGTGATGTTAGTGGATTAGATAGCGGTGCTACACATAACCCTGCAGTTTGTGATGTTAGTGGATTAGATAGCGGTGCTACACATAGCCCTGCAGTTTGTGATGTTGGTGGATTAGATAGCGGTGCTACACGTAGCCCTGACAGTACAGAGGTCTGTTCTCTGTGCTGATAGTCTCCCCCTTTCTCCCCGCAGTGAGGAACCCCTATACCGGGCACAAGTATCTGTGTGGGGCGTTGCAGTCTGGGATAGTGCTGCTGCAGTGGTATGAGCCCATGCAGAGGTTCATGCTCATAAAGGTAAAGCACCGCACAGCCGCTGTCCCTCCGTCCGTCCGTCCGTCCTGGCCGAAAGCACTAAAGCGGGGCTCCTCATCCTCGTCCAGAAAGGGCCGGTGTGGGTGCAGGCTTTTGTTTTAGCCAAGCAGTAACACACCTGATTCTACTAATCAAGCAAAGACTCTCGTGGTTGATTGGTAGAATCAGGCGTGTCGCTGCTTGATTGGAGCAAAAGCCTGCACCCGCACCGGCCCTTACTGGATAAGATTGAGAACCTCTGCACTAAAGTGTTTCCAGTGGGTCTGTCGACTGTGAATAACACTGCACTGGAATGGCTGTGTTGGGTACTGGCTCTAAATCTAGATCTAGAAAAGATGACTTTCAAATTTATAAACGCTATAAAATGCAGAATTTACATGAAACGTACAGTTACCACAAGCATTTTTTTTTTCCCGTTCTAAAATTAAAACCAGGCCAGATAAAACTGATCAAAAGCACGGTCTTGTTCCACTGATGCCAAAATGTGTCCCTGAAAATATACTAGCATCAGAGAAGATGGATTTAACAGACTCTGTTTTAAATTTATTCTCCTCTGGAAGAAGTAACGTTTGAAAATGGAGCCAGCTAATTCATACGTGTCTGGCGTGTAGAGGCTGTCAGCAGCAGCTGTGGTTAGAGCAGGGTAGCATGCATATCTCAGGGTCCGATATTGCATTACAGTACAAGTACTGACTTGCTAGGGTGCTACAGATACATAGTGTTCAGAAAGTGAAAAGGGAAAGGCATGGGTAGACATGAAGGGTGTGTCTACAGCTTCTCTAGCCCATAATGCAGGTAAGTCTCTTCAGCAGAGGAGCTCAGCTCTTCCCATAAGGCACCTCTGCATAACCTCTGCCAGATTCCTGGTTTCCCTCTAGCCCAGGGTGTGAAATTAACACCAGTCACCAGTTAAATGCTGGTAAAAGTTTGATTCTGGCTGGCAAGATTTTCTATTCAGCAGCCACTTTGCCTGGTAACCAACCAGGTTGTGTTACATTGCAAAAGGTAATGTGGCTGGTAATTTGTTGAAAATGGCTGGTGGATTTTTATAATCCACAAGCCACTCTGGTTAGTCGGTGAAAAAGTTAACTGGATGCCCTGATCCAGCTCATTGACTGGTGGTCGTGTCATGTTGTCTGCAGCACTTTGACTTCCCCCTGCCCAGCCCGCTGAAGGTGTTTGAGATGCTGGTAGTCCCAGAGCAGGAGTACCCCATGGTGTGTGTGGCCATCAGCCGGGGCAGCGAGCCCGGCCAGGTGGTCCGCTTCGAGACCATCAACCTGAACTCCTGCTCGTCCTGGTTCACCGAGATCGGTTCAAGTAAGGAGCGCGTCGCTTGCGTCGAAACGGTCGCGCCGGTCGAACGGGGACCGCCTGAAAACATGTCCGCTTTTCCTCCGCAGGTGTACATCAGGTGGACGCCATCCACGTGACCCAGCTGGAGAGAGACACGGTGCTGGTGTGTCTGGACAGTGAGTAACTGTAACACACACACACACACACACACACCCCCGCTACACTGTGTGTCAGTCACTCCCAAGTGTGTTTCACATTTTATTCACACTGGTTCTCAACGGTCCTATCACAATTAAATGAGCGTTGGTACAGGAAATGACTCATTGGTATTTACTCTTGCACAGTGCTCATTGATACTGTTCTTGGCAGTTTATTTCTAGATCTGGTTGTCTGGCAATGCCACACCTTTTGATAAAGTGTCGCCGCTGTAAAGTTGATCTTGAACAGACCAGCTGACCCAAAGGCACAGTCGGCCGAGCGTGTTACAGTCACTGGTACACATTGTGCGTCGTTCACGCCGTCGTACACTGGAGCGGTAAAACACTGTAGTATTAAAATACACCGGACTCATTCCTCACCGTGACAGATTGACTGTGTCAATCTGAATATATTGGTTCACAAGTCTGGTTTTAAACAAGAAGAGGAACAGGATCCCCGAATGCTTGCATTGGTGTTATTTTGAGCGGCCGGTTTATTTGTGGAGGTCTCACTCCATATCGGTTGTAAATTCGCGTCAGATCAATAAGTTCAAATGTGCCGTCAGCCAGTTGTGGTCTCAGATCCTGACTTTACAGATCAGAGACTCCAGCCTCGGTAGTGAATATGTTGATTCTCTGTCTGAACATTTTAAGATAAATTGTTCACATTGATTTCCTCTCCTGTGCTTGCAGTCTTTTAAATACCTTTTTTTTGTTGTTTTTACAGAGAATTTGAAAATCGTCAATCTCCAGGGCAAATTGAAGTCTAACAAAAAGCTGGCCTCTGAACTCAGCTTTGATTTCTGCATCGGGTCTGTTGGTAGGTTTTCTGCATTGGGTCTGTGGGTAGGCTTTCTGCATCGGGTCTGTGGGTAGGCTTTCTGCATCGGGTCTGTGGGTAGGCTTTCTGCATCGGGTCTGTGGGTAGGCTTTCTGCATCGGGTCTGTGGGTAGGCTTTCTGCATCGGGTATGTGGGTAGGCTTTCTGCATCGGGTCTGTGGGTAGGCTTTCTGCATTAGGTCTGTGGGTAGGTTTTCTGCATTGGGTCTGTGGGTAGGCTTTCTGCATTGGGTCTGTGGGTAGGCTTTCTGCATCGGGTCTGTGGGTAGGCTTTCTGCATCGGGTCTGTGGGTAGGCTTTCTGCATTGGGTCTGTGGGTAGGTTTTCTGCATTGGGTCTGTGGGTAGGCTTTCTGCATCGGGTCTGTGGGTAGGCTTTCTGCATCGGGTCTGTGGGTAGGCTTTCTGCATTGGGTCTGTGGGTAGGTTTTCTGCATCGGGTCTGTGGGTAGGTTTCCGGCTCTTCACTGTTTATTCATGTTCTCTTTTGATCTTGGAAAGGCAGTAGCTTTTTCATCATGGGACTGATTTGTGTTTGTAATGTGTGCTCTTTTGTGACATTGTTGAGATTGACCTTCTCTCTCTCTCTCTCTCTCTCTCAGTGTGCCTTCAGGACAGCGTTTTGGCCTTCTGGAAACACGGCATGCAGGGCAAGAGCTTCAAGTCCAACGAGGCAAGTGCAGCGCCGCACTCCGCTGACCCCGCCGTTACTCCCCCCCCATGTTACCCGAGCGCACGGAGCTGCCCCGTCGGTCAGCGCTAACACCATCTCTGTTGTTCATCTGCGCTCCCCGTCTGATAAAGATCAGCTCGCCACATTAGCCTTCAGACGTAAACATGAACCGAGGGGCAGACCCCTTTTCGCTGGGGGAAGTGTCGACCTTTTGACGGAGGGATTAGCGTGAACCCGATCACGAGGTGAACACAATGCGTCCCGAGATCACCGTGCGGTGAGGTATTCTCGACACCGCCCCGTCCCTTTTTGAATCGTCGGCCCGTGAGATGAAGCCCAAAAGGACGGGTGAAACACAAGTCTGCTGGCCCCGCGTGACGGGCTCGTCACGGACACGCCGCGGATGACAGAATGTCAGCGGCCATGCAAAATTCATGTTCAATCAGAAATTAAACAGCTGCGAAGAGAGAGGGGGCCCTAAATTATTCAGTGTTCTTCATATGATTCTTTTTGAAAAGGCCGTCAGTGAAAGCACTGGAGGAGGGAAGCCGCCGGCAGGTGTGCGTACGCTTGCGCTCGGGCGGGGCGCTCAGGCGGGGCCTCCTGGGGCCTCCTTTCCACCGGGCCCGGGGTCAGCCGTCTGTCTGCGGGTTAGATGTTTATATGGAGCGAGTGTCACAGGTCACCTGTCTGTGTGGTTGGTTTACACGCTAGCCGTGCGTGTTTTCTCAGCATGCAAACCGTGTGTATGTTCTCACCACGCGAGCCGCGTGTGTTTTCTCACCACGGAACCTGTGTGTTTTATGACCATGTGTGCCCAGTGAGTTTTCTCGCCACGCGAGCAGGTGTGGCGATGAAGCTCGTGCCCTCTGGCCCCCGGAACCAGGCCACGCCCTCCGCGGTATGCGGAACATGCCGAGTCAAGGGCCTTAACCACACACACACACAACGCTGCTCTGCAAATTTGCTCTGGCTCTGAAAGGGAACAGTAGCGCCACCACTGATCCCTGTGTTCGCCTGCATTTGCCGATACTCCCGGCACTTCAGTCTCTGACTGACTGAGTCTATCTTCTGTCTCCTAGCAGCGAGGAGCCCGCATGCTAATGTGTAAGGAGTGGGGGGGTTTTTTGACACAGGATACTATGTATCACAGAAATATGGCCCAAAACTAGTAATGTCTTGTATCATATTTTGATTAGAGGGGTAAATCATTAACTTAAGGTCGTTTGCTGTTCTCTCATGGTCGTTGCGGAGCTTGTGATACCAAGGCCAGGCTCTGAACATGCTGCTGAGGGTGCTTTCAGTGCACGCGCTGGATTGCTGACATCCTGAGCGCTCAGCCGCCAAGCTGTGTGCTGTCGCTTGGCCCTGTGTGCTGTCGCTTGGCCCTGTGTGCTGTTGCTCTCTCTCTGTCTCTCTCTCGCTCTCACTCTCTCGCTGGCTTGCTCCCTCTGACTCTCTCGCTTTCTCTCTCTTTCTCATTCTGTCTGTCTGTCTCTTGCTTTCTTTTTCTGTCTCTTTCCCTTTCTCACTCTCTCTCGTCTTTTCCTCGTTTTGTTTTTCCCTCAGCCTGTCCCATTGTCCCTTCTCTCTCTCTCTCTCTCTCTCTCTCTCTCACAGGAAACCTGAGGTAACCACTGAGGTTGTAAACCTGTCATCTGCCTTTGTTTGCCCAATTAGTAAAACTCCCCCCTCTGTCTCTGTAAAATGCAATGCCCTCGAGGTTGGCCAAATGGCATGGCCTTCAGCAATGGTGTTGTATGACCATCTCTATGCAAAACACCGTCTAGACTGCCTCAATTATTAAATACCCTATATGTCCATTCTCTTTCCTTTTGCCTGCACTTTACATATCAGAAACGGCACACTGTTTAACATCCATTCCTGAAGTAATGAACGTTTCACCTCTGCGCTCACAGGTAACTCAGGAGATTTCGGATCCAAGCCGGGTCTTCCGTCTGCTGGGATCCGACAGGTAGGGAATGAGATTCTCTCTCTCAACAAACTTTTGTTGCCAAAGATATACAGTATATACAGTGCCCTCCATTATGTTTGGTATGAAGACATATTTTTTCTTAATTTGGCTCTGTATTCCACAATTTTAGCTTTGTAATCAAGCAATTCACACGTGATTTTCAGCTTTTATTTAAGGGTACTTTTATACGTTTTGGTTTCACCCAGTACAGAAACCAAAAATGGTATATGTTCAGGTTGTCATGTCTGAATTGATTTGTCAGTCCGTTGATCACAGAGCAGTCGCTTTCCCGTCCTCTGACCCTGGACCAGTGTAGTTTAGTCCTGTTCTCTGACCCCGGGCCAGTGTAGTTTAGTCCTGTTCTCTGACCCCGGGCCAGTGTAGTTTAGTCCTGTTCTCTGACCCCAGGCCAGTGTAGTTTAGTCCTGTTCTCTGACCCCGGGCCAGTGTAGTTTAGTCCCGTCCTTAGACCCCGGGCCAGTGTAGTTTAGTCCTGTTCTCTGACCCCGGGCCAGTGTAGTTTAGTCCTGTTCTCTGACCCCAGGCCAGTGTAGTTTAGTCCTGTTCTCTGACCCCAGGCCAGTGTAGTTTAGACCAGCCCTCTGACCCCAGGCCAGTGTAGTTTAGTCCCGTCCTCTGACCCCGGGCCAGTGTAGTTTAGTCTGGGGGCTTTGCATGGCCCCTGTAAACAGTGTGTGTTAATGGCAGAGGAAGGAGTACTCCCACACGGCTCAATATTTTCAAACTGCCTGGCAACGCCTGCAACACTGCTGTCCTCTGGGATACGTGTGTGACCCAGGAGGTCTGACAGAATGGGGAATCGGGCACCTGGGGCCTGATAAAGGTGCTTCTGCATCAGCGTGATAAATATTTTTTCCTGTATGGAGGCGCCAGGGAGGCAGGCTAAGTAGGTTAGTTGGTTAACTGAGTAAAACCCGGAACAGTGTTTTTGCTGCATGATATGTTCCATTTTCGGGGGGTTTCCGGGTTTTACTCAGCACAGTTTTCCAGCGAACCCACTTAGCCTGCTTTGTGATACAGGCCTCAGGACTCGCACGGAAAATCTGGGTTTTTCACACAGATATAAATCCGTAATGTGGAGCTAAACTCAGCTCATACTTTAATAACTTAAGACGGACTGGTTTTCCTCGGCCTTGCTGTGAGCTAGGCACAGGTTAAGGGTTGAGCTCACTCTGAGACATTGCATTGGGGAATTTAGAAAGCAGGGCAAGTTTGAGGGCATTGATGTCATTGGCTCTGGAACCCCGTCGTCAGGGCCACTATTCCTGACTCTTGTCCCTGGAGGGGGAGGTGTTTGTGATAGCTGAGCGCAGGCGCGCTGAGGGGCCCGTAAACCCGCCGATCTTCCGCTGCCTAGCACCCGCCACGGCGATCGCGGTTGTCAGGCAGCCTGGCAGCTGTGCAATAAATCTGTGCCTCAGAGGCGGCCGGCCATGATTTACCCCCCCCGGCTGTGATCTCCTAGCAATCGCGTGAGGCGCAGGGAGCATTCTCCCAGGGCCCCGGGGCCCCCAATGGGCCCCCCAGGGACCCGGCCCCTGGCCCCGCCACAGTCCCAGAACGCCCTCTCCCTCTGCCCAATCCCATGTTTTATTCACCACATTTTGGCACTGCCCGCCTTGCTTGGGTGTCTTTCTGCAAGCCTCTGTAATTTCATCTCACGCTGGAGAGAGTACAGCATAACATTACAGACAGTGTGCCCCTCTCAACTGTCACTGTTATGGGACCCACCCCAGACTCATCTTTAAGCTGCTTATTGTCACCTTTACTGGTTGTACATCTTTGTTGTTGTAGAATTGATGCTCGGATGCATAATTACAGATGCCATCTTGGGCAATGGCATCACATCCAGTTGTGTACCGTCACTGTACCTCTTATGAAGAACAGGAGTCGTGTGAAGTGTAACTGTGGAAGCCTGTTGCTCTCTCTGTGCAGAAATTACTTTCCATTACATTCACTTTGCAGATGCTTTTATCCAAAGCGATGTACAATAAGCGCATATAAACGGGTCCGATGGAGTACAGTCCGTAACGTAGCAGCTACCCATAGACATGAGCATTGAGTCTAGTTCACGTAACATTGAGTCTGTGTGATTGTGTAAGTATTCTAACGGCTCTTTCTATGCCTCACAGGGTTGTGGTTCTGGAGAGCCGGCCAACAGATAACCCCACGGCGCTGAGCAACCTGTACATCCTGGCTGGCCACGAGAACAGCTACTAGGCCTGGCCCGTTGGGCAGGGAGAGGAGGGTGTGGTCCGCCCCTTCATTGCAGCTGAGACTGTGGCAGAGGGCAGTCCCCCACTCCCAGTGCTCTCCAGAATATTACCAAACAGCAGCCAGGAAGTTCCCCAGGGGCTGTGGAGCATCGAGAGGGGTAACATAGGGGGGGTCTGCCCATCTTATCATAGCCTCCTCCCCCATCTCTGGCAACCCTCCATGACAGCCTTACACCACACGCCAAAAACGCTTAGAGAGTGGAGGCCGGACTGGGGCGCCATGCCGGTGGAGTGTGTGGACAGTGGACAGCCCAGCCTCGGGCAATATGTGGACGGCCCGAGACAACAGCTTCTCTCACAGCCTTCTATATGTAGCAGTGACATCACCCGCAAGCTAAGGAAATATATACAAACCTTTAGGTCAGCATTCACAATTTTTGTATGAAATGTGCCATAAAAGAATAAGTAATAATAATAATAATAACAACAATTTAGGTTTGCCTGTTTCCGCAATGGTAAGGGGAGGGAGAAAAAAACGGAGAACTGTTTTATTGTAGAAAGGTCCAACTGAACACATGACTAATGGGAGAGATTCATCGTTAATATGCTTTGAGCCTTGAATTTTAGGAGAGAGTTTTGTTTTGTTTTTTTCCCCCACTCTGTAGACGTTTACCAACTGATATAAAAAGCAATAATATGAACTGCTATAGCATTTTGGTTAAGTGGGCTATTTAAACATTATTTATTAATCTGCGAGTAGTGGAGTATTTTACTTTAGCTGTTAACCGATGACAGGCGCAGTTCTGCGAGACGTGGGACGAGTGGAGTATTTTACTTTAGCTGTTAACCGATGACAGGCGCAGTTCTGCGAGACGTGGGACGAGCTCCTTCCCGCAGGGTTCTGAGCAGCTTTGGGTCATTTTATCGCTCTGTAATATAGAGCTTTTCTCTGCTTGGTTCTTTTTAGATTTTGAATATAATGTAAAGTGGTAAACTCTTTTGTTTCTTCTTCTTTTTTTTTTTATTGTTACTTTTATTCAATATTTGCACCATGTAAGCACTTTTGTACATTTATTTGTTGTTTTGTATTTAAATATGGCAGGAAAAAAATGAGGGGGGGAAAAAAAAGATTGGTTTTCATAACATCAGTATTCCCTGGTAAAGGTTAATGTAATGCAGTTTTTGTAATAAAAACTCTGTTAATAATAAAAAGTGGTGTACTAGGCTTTTGTTCTTTAATAGATTGGTGTATAAGGTCAGAGACTAATGAAAGTTATTTAACTATTTTACTCACTTTTGCGCTTCAGTGAGTTCATAGTTACACTGGCTGGCAGCCTAAACACAGACTCAGCGGGATAAGTCACTCTATCCCACACCGACCTCTCCGTCGTTTAACTTGACCCCTCATTTCTCTTACATTTGAATATTGGCTGCGATCCTGTGCAAAACCCTGGGTAAAGGTAAGCTTGATACTCTGATAAAGTTTCTGGATCAGGGAGCTGCTCTTTATTTTACCTTCTGCTCTGTGGCAGAGAGCTTGGCTTTCTGACATGTTGGCTGAGCTTGTGTCACACGAGTCGCCGAGCTTCGGAACCAGGCTGGTGTCACACGAGTCACCAGGCCTCGGAACCAGGCTGGTGCGGGCCCACATGTCTCACGCCACAGCTCGCGTTTCCTACGCACGGTGTCACACGGAACCCAAGGTACTATCTTTCCCTCAATGACTACTGGAAGGCAGCTGCCACCTCCTAATACGTTAGTTATATAGAAAAACACTCGCCGTTCTGAAACACACCATGTGCACACAAGTTCTGCTGTTTAACTGAACAAAACGACTCGCCGTGTGCACAAGGGCAATCCTTCTAAGAATGTAGTTTTGGAAGCGACGGCTGTCTTCCTGTTGTCACTGAGGGAAGGAAAGTCTCCTGGGCGTCCCACAGACCATCAGCTTCTGTGCTCTGGCCAAATTAACAAAAGCAAAGGCAAGAGTTGAAAACTGCTCTTATTAGAGACCTTTATCCCCGCAGGCTGAAAATGAGAATGGTAGAAATGTGTATCGTGTCGGATGGCTCATTCGGTTAAAGCACTACGCTCTGGTGCGTGGATGGGCCTCGCAGCCTCGGATCCAATCCAGACGTAGGGTGATGCGGAATTGGTGATTGCGTCGCCCAGGGTATAGGAGGGTTCAAATTTAAAAATAAATTAATGGGAGAAGTGCGGGGGAATTTCAGGCATCTGCCCATCTGCATTAACCGCAAAATGTACTGGGCACCAATTTCAGATCCTGGACAAATTTTAACGCTGACTCCAGTGTGGGACACTGCATTTAATAGTTTTACATAAATTAAAAGATGAAACTTTTTTACACTGCTTGTCCAAGGCCTGTTTTTTAAGTGTTTGGCAGGGAGAATTGTCTCCTTTGTTTGCAGAACCTACCTGATATAATGTACCTTTTTACAATGCGTAAGTTTATGAAGTAGTCCTTGACGTGCATTTTGAACGATTTTTGCAGGGTGATGAGCCACCATGTAAACCGTGGGGGACGGGGGGGTAGACAGTCAAGGGGGGGTGGGAGTGGGGAGGGAAATAATTAGCTTTCAGTAAGTGGCAGGTAACTGCCGTGCCTGTCGGTGCTCAGTGCTCAGGGAGAGGCTCTAATTGGTTTCACAGAGACTGCAGCCACAAGCCTTCATCGTATTTACTCTTTCCATGATGAACATGGATCTTCATCGGCCAGATGTCAGCGCAGCACCGAGGTGTGTGTGTGTATGTGACTGGCCGTGGAAGCAGGTGTTTTTCTACACCTTTGTTCACCCCTGCAGGGAAATTTAACCCCCAAAACAATTTGTCGACCTGGGTCACGGCTCCGAGGCTGATCGACGTCGCGTTCTGACGCGACCGCTTTTTCTACCTATAATCGATAAATGTTTTGTACTCACCCCCGTGTTTCAATATACCGACGGTAAAAAAAAAAAAAAAGCTGTCATTTCTGCCCAAATAATAAACGGCAAATCGACTTCCATGACACATTGATTAGACATAAAATGTTCGATGGGGAAAAAAAATTTGCACAGTCAAGGGCTCAAGGCCTCACAATACATATCGGTATTGAATAGGATTCGAAAATATGTCATGAATGTTGTGTGTGTGTGTGTGTAAAATAGTATCCTGGCCCACCCAGTTACCTTGGCTGAACCACCACACCCAATCATGAACACCCACTTAGTTTTATGCAGGCCCAACTATATGAATATTTCTGGCTATGCTGCTTCTAGGAACTGCTTAATATAGGTCACAGTCTTACTCTATCATGGTATCTTTGGCAGGTGCAAGCCTCCCATTCTCTGGAAACTACAGGTGTAAAGTCCCAGTCCTGCCGTGTGTTTCTTCCACCCATGAACTCGGCCAGCTGATTTCACTAATTAGTTCTACCTCCTGCCTGAAGAATTGTGCTAATTAACAAACCCAGATGATTGGAACAAAATACTGGGGAGGATTTTTACTTTCTGAACGTGGATTTCCCACCTCTGCTGGAAAGGCAACCAGCACAGCTTACCAACCATTGCAGCCAAACATCTGGAGTTGTTCTTGTGCCCGTGTTCCATTAAGAAATGGAGTTTAACTAAGTAGAACAAGGGTGCCTGAAGTTTGCATTATTATATTTGTTACGTTTAGGCCAGTGGTCCTGGCAGATCCAAGCATGGCCGGTGCCTTGAGGGAGCGGCAATTGGCGGCCACTCCTGGGGTGGGGGGAGGCGGTACTTTTATTATTTAAAAGTAGGTACTTGCATTTAAAGTTCAGCATGAATTTGCAACAATTTAAAAAATACAGGGGTATGGATTTCGGTTTGTCAAGCAAAACTTCACCCACACGGTTTATTTTTATTGGGGTCAGTATTGCACTACATTTTAAGAAATTTGATGGGTAGGTGATCTGGATTTGACACGCATACATGTTTGCATAATATTACGTATCTGTAATGACCTAAAGCATTAGCTCCAGCCATAAAGCACAATTTAATCCCTGAGAGCCAGTCCCATCTTGCCCTAATTGAATTACGGGGACTAGTGCTGTAATGCCTTGCTTTACCTGATGTACGCTACCTTTGACCAGTGGTACCCAACCCCGTTTCTGGTGATGTACCGCTATGATGTTTCATTTAAATCCTAATTTGGAATGCCTGATTCTACTAAATTAGAAGCTCAATGAGATCTCTAGCTGTTGAATGAGATGAGCTTTGTTTGGGTTGGAGTGTAATCTTACAGGACAATAGAGCTCCAGGAACAGGTTTTGGGGACCACTGACCTGAACTGATGCATGAACAGAATTACACCCATTGGTGTCCAGAAGTGCTGACCGTGCTGATTTTTGGAAATAGTCAACACTAGAGCATAGCAAAGTAAAGTACAGAAAACACATGATAACTTTAATGTACGATTCTACACTAGTTACAGCGTCATGCATTCATGTATTTTGTGAATCAGAATATTAAGGCCTACAGAACGTCTAGAAGCCTACTGTACACATGCAAATATATAATTTATTTTTAAGCGTAGAATGTTTTATGTTTTCCTTAGCACCTATGAACCTATAGGTGCACATGTTCTCTTTCAATGTATTTATTGATTTTCACGTGTTATATTCATTTCTTACAGTCGTTAGTATGGAAACAATATATTAGCACCCTATGAACAATTGTGTAAAAATACTAGCTATATAATAGCGACCTCAAATATAGCAATATTTCGGTAGCTTTTATAAGAAACCATTAGACTAAGAAGTACCAATCTCTTCACTCGTATCGAAATGTGCAGAAACGTTTTAGCTAGGGACGTCCGCTCCGTTTAGGTGGCACCTGCTCTCGTTATTATTCGTGCCACCTGTGACGTTGAATGTTGAGAATTCCCCTTGCTGTATGAGGGGGCGGAGCCATGGCTGTAGTTCCTATGGGGACAAACCAGTAAAAGCTGAAGGACTTGGCTTGGTTTGCAACATTGCCACTCGCGTGAGCGTACTTCTCGGGAGATGCGCAAATAAGTATTTTTATTCTCGGCATCTGCGGTCATTTCACCATCTAAACAGTGACGCCCCAGGGACTACGTTGCTTCATAGGTCCAGAAAGACCAAATAAAGGTAGATATCAAATGTAATGTTACCTTTCTTTAATGCAAATACTGTATTTTTAATAGATGTTTTGGAGCGAAGACGAACAACAGGTTGCTTCTTATTTTCTGCCACCGTGATTATAAGTCTGGATATATAAAAACACGATAAACGATGTCGTTCTATGTCGGTTTACGCTATATTGTGCTTTTTTGTGTATTTAAATAATGGTACCTTAATGGGAGCGATCTTATATTTTCGACAAGACAAGTGCATGGGTCAGCAACCTTTAGGCAAAGGCTGGAAATCCTATTGCATAAAACATTTTAGAGGCTATAATTTATATTTGACATAATCAGCTACTGTACAATATGCAAATTATATTATTACATAATGGTCGGTGAAACTATTGCCTAAATCAGGTCCTTGCGTTTGGTCTAGGGAAGCCGTGATTCTGTTTAAATAGGCTACCAGCTTTACTGCGCGCTTTTATTTATAAAGTTACCGACAACAACCGCGAAAAAGTAGCCAGTTGTAGCTACAGTTCAGATAGGCCTACGTAAAATGTTCAGCAGGTGCAATTGTAAAATGTTGCAACACAGCTTTTTTTCTACTCGACATAATTACTAAAAAGAGTGAAACGTGCACCATATGAGTAGGCTAGCCTACACTTGTTTGTTAGTCACATGGTTTGGTAAAATACTAGTTCTGCCAAGTTTCCGCAGTAGTGTGTTACTGAATCTGATTTATTGTCACATACATAATTCTGTACTTGAGTTCAGTCTGCTTATGTAAGAGTTAGCAAGCTAGCTAAATGTTTTTAAACCTCGCCCGGAATGTTAAACGGAATGTTTTGATTGGTTATTTAACTGGCTAATAATTTGACAGAAGATTACACTAAAATTGGGATGCCAATAAATCTGTCCAGGACATTATGGTGGAATAAATCCAACTGCCATATGGAGTATTTCATTAGTTATAAATAAAATACATTTTAAAAAATCAGAAGTTGAAATATAAGAAGTTAAACCTGCAGTTTTAAATGTTAGGAATACTAAGTGTCTTTGTTGTTGTTTTAGGCATAGAAATGGTTTGTGTTCAAAGCATTAGGTCATAAATTTAGATGCTCTGGAGTGCATTCATAATGATCTTGCTGCTTCCCAGGTTTACAAATCTCCTTAGGCTGTCTCTCCTGAGATGTGTGATTGCTTTGTCATCACCAAAACGTGCCTACCCATTACACGCGTTAATATTACATACATCCAGCCCCATCAGAAGCTGGCACAATGTCTATAGTGGCCAGTGTTTGTAATATTGCATGGGCATGCAATAAGACAATATTGCATTTTGAGAATAGCCTCCAATTACAAGCCTCGAGCTATTCTCTATTTGTGCTTGCTAACGTGTCATAGAGGCTCAGGTCTGTAACAGATATTATTTTGAGAATAAAAAAAGCTTTTTGCATTTGGAAGCCCTGCTATACACATGGGATGACTGTTGAACTTTCCAGACGTGCAATAGGAATATCGGGAGGGTGGCTCTTTGATGCATGCCGACAGCTCCCTTTCTCGCGCCCGGATGGAGAAGTACGAGAAGATCGGGAAGATCGGGGAGGGCTCGTATGGCGTCGTGTTCAAGTGCCGGAACAAAGACACCGGGCAGATAGTCGCCATCAAGAAGTTTGTGGAGTCGGAGGATGATCCCATTATAAAGAAGATCGCACTGAGAGAGATCAGAATGCTGAAGGTACGCACGGTCACAACAGTGGGCTTTCTGCACGTAACAGTCAAATCCAAAAGCTTTTTCTGCATTGTTCAATGGCCATATATGATAAACCTTCATGTTCTCCAAAGCTATATCTAGACACCTTTGCACATTGTCTTGTTATATGAGCCTTTTTTTTTTTTACGAAATCCTCCAGCCTTATTTTTTGGAGGCAAATGCTACAGCTACTGAATGCCCCACTAGCTGCTGTCCTTCGATGAGTTTTCCCTTTGTCGTGAATTCCAGTACAGGAACATTGCGTGAGGATGAAGTAAAATGGCTCTAGCTTCTCTCAATGCGGTTCATTCATCTTTTCCCTCTCATCTGATAGCAGCCCTCGCTGTGCGTGAGCACAACCATATCTCTCCCCAGCATTAAGCTTCAGGCACAATGGGCTATCGACCAGCGCAGGTCAATGGAGGCAGTGGGGTCGTCCCAATTATGCTCTCCGCGAGTTTCAGCAGTGGAATCTGTGTATGGGTCAGCAAGCTTTTTCTATTGACCATCCCAGTGTAATAATGAGGCGCGCTCTCGTGTACCCATAAGAGAGAGGCCTTCCAGCGCAGGGCCCCCAAACACTCCTGAGTGAAAGCCAGTCCTCCGAGGATAGGTTTCAGTGCCATTAACAACACGCACCTGCTCGCGCTGATACTTCCTGTCCTTGTTTCACAACCCTAGTTAAATTGGTTAAATCGGGTTTAATTAGATAAAACACTGTCACTAGCTTAGAGTTGCGCTTTCACAAGCTACATTAATGAGTCGTATTTTATGTTGCACCTTTTATCTCTTTTCGTGGGACACAAATCACCCTGCAGCAAAGGAGGGGATGACTAGACTTCTCAGCCACCAAGTGTGTGTAGTGCACAATCACCATCTGTGTCATTCACTGAGGCCATTTTGTACCAATAAAACGATGAGATCATTGGGCAGGTGGAGAATTTACCTCGGACACTGGGCAAATTTCTGCTCCTTGTGCTTTGTACCACACCCAGGGATCTTGAGGGATCAAGATCCTGAGTGAGTTTCGGTCTACTTTTTGCCGGGCGCCAGGCCGGGCTAGAACAGTGATAGTAGCTAACTGAGTGGGTGAGTGGGTGAGTGAGTGAGTGAGTGAGTGAGTGAGTGACTGAATAACTCATTTTGAAGAATTGTCTAAGTTAAGATGTGACCAAGTCTAAGAGGTTTTTTCGCATTCGTATTACAGAAGTAAATCTTAACGTTAGGAATCGTATCTTATCTTACTCCATCCTATCTTATCTCAGGTTAGGAAAACCTAAATACTAAATCAGAAATCGTTGATCGACTCATGTCTGTGACCAAACAACCAACGCCACTTTTTCATACCGCGCACAGCTGATCGGTTGGGTAAATAAACAAACCAAAGTTAGTTTGTTAACGTTCTATGTGTATACATGATATTTCCACACAAGCACTTCCCAGACAGGAACCTTGTCGCCAGACCCAACAGAATAGCCTACACAGAATGTGCTAGGGTGAGAAATCATCGCCGGGGCAAGACCTCCAGCACCCGACATGTACTAGGTTGACCTAGTCTTGTTTTAAAAAAAAGGTATTTTCAGGAAAGGCTTTTCAGCTTTATTGGACAGCACAGTGTAGAGAGACAGGGAGAATGGGAGAGCGAGAGAGAGAGGGCGAGACATGCGACAAGGGTCGTGCCGGCGGTTTCGAACCGCCAACGTCACGGCTCGCACTGAACATACGGATAGTGCTCTACAGGCTACGCCACTGGTTCACTCCCCCGATTCAATGTGTACTTTTAATGATTCATGAGAGCGAGCATCAGCGCATCAAGATCTGTCTGTTTGTCCACCATTTTATGTGTTTATGTCTGCCATAGTTGCTGCTGTTAGGGAGGATTCCTAAAGGAATGTGTGGTCAAGGAGTGGTATGAACAATGGAGCTTCGCAGAAGGCTCCATTTTGACTAAACTACCTATATAGGGCCAATTCTATAGTACGTACTTCCTGTTTTTTCTTTTTCTTTTTTTGCTTTTCTATTTGTGTTTTTTGCTATTTTATAGTTAGAATACAGTCACCTATAAATTCTTATGTTCATTACTAGGGATAGCTTTTACGTTGTGAGAAAGTTGTGCTTTGTCAGATTTGCTTTGTAATTGTGTCAATGACCTTCAATATGCACTCATTGTACGTCGCTTTGGATAAAAGCGTCTGCCAAATAATTGTAATGTAATGTAAGTTAGCCTATCTACAGGCGCTCTAGACAGGAGCGACAGGCTTGGAGAGCTGCGGAGAGAACACCTTTCCCAGGCTCTCTATCTGGTGCATTGTGTACAGTTTGATTCAGTTCATTTTTTAGATTCTTGGTTTCTTACTCGTTACAGATAGGCTGCTAACATCTGACTTTCAAGCATTTAAAGCGACTTTAAAACGGTTTCAAGCATTGGTGTTGCTCGTAAGGTGCAGCACATGGGTAAATGCTATGAAATGTCTTGCGCTAATGGGTGGAACAAATAATGGTTTGTTTCACCCATTATTGTGGGTGAAGACCTTTGACAGGTTGTGTGTAAATACAATAGAGAACTTCAGTATCCTGATAGGGAAAACATTGGCAGACAAAGGGGAACTTGTGCCCCGGGGGCAGGTCTTTTTCGTATTTGATGTGCCGAGGTCTTCATGTGCCGTGACTCTTGTTACACTCTGAGGCAGCCGCAGAACTATGTGAATGCTGTTTGATCTGCCTGACAATGGTTTTATCATACACCTGCAATTGAGCTTGATTGAAAATCACAACATGCCTCACAGTTAGGGTGAGAGTTGTTCATTAGCACTTAGCACCCAGCTAGTTGTGACAGGGTAGCCATTTTGCACCACAATGTTTACCACCATTATTTCAGAGGAAGAGGATGGTATTGAGGCTGATGTAGAGGAAGACTAATCAGTGATTTATGATCAGAGCGAGATTGGGGAGAATTTGGCTTTGGCCTCCAACATTGATCCAACAAGTCGAATTTTACACCCGGCCTCAACACTTTCGCCAGTCCCGTATTTGGCTTAACTGTGGAAGGTGGACATTGCTGGGCAAAGTTATCACATCCATAGTATTCATAATAGTAAATTGTTGCTTGTTCATAATAATGGCATATACAATTCAAAGCAGAATAGAAAAGGAGAGATGGGTGTAGAAGGTGTCCCTGTGCAACTGGACACGTCCACGTCGGACTACAGGTGTATATTGTTCAGGGGAGCTGAACTAATTAACACTTAGGTTGGTTTGAGGAGAGTGAGGTTTTTCTCTTTGTTTTTTCTTTACCCAGGTGGCTGTTGCCTCATAGGCTTTTCGTACTTAAATTATGTGCAGGAAAACAACTCAGCTGTGTTTTTTTGAGCCTGTTTTTGTTTATTGCCCTGAACTGATTGGAAGCTGAAAGGTTAAGTGGGTCACAGTGGGGTTTCCGTCCTTCCCTGTGAAGAGACGGCGAAGGCCGTAAACAGGGCCAGGCAGTGACAGGTCGTCATTGGAGATGGGCGCGTGTTTCCCGCTGTTTGTTTGCGCCGTTTGTTTGATTAGACATGTGGCAGCTTGCCTTTCAGGTGATGCGCAGATTCAGAGCAAACTAAAGACATCACACCAGTCACATTTCTCACCGGGTGGCAATTTAATCATAACGCCTGTGTGTGTTGCTTGTGTGTGTGTGTGTGCACGTGTGCTTGTCTCATGAGAGCAAAATGACAGAAGTGTGAAAAACCCCTTCGTAGTGTCCTTTCAGTTTTTTTGCACTGCTCCGTTCCTGGCTGCTGACTTTTGAAGTTTGTTTTTTTCCGCAGGGAAACGCATCTTTTGTGCGAGACACTCCGGCTCTTCTCGTTTTGATAACAGCCCACATTGTGTTACTCCCACAGCAACTGAAGCACTCCAACCTGGTGAACCTGATAGAAGTTTTCAGACGGAAGCGTAAGCTGCACCTGGTGTTTGAGTACTGTGACCACACCGTCCTCAACGAACTGGACCGTTACCCCAGAGGGTGAGCCAAGGCCATCCGCACCCCATAACCCGCGCCCTGCAACCCACACCCTGCACAGAGAATCCAGCCATTCTGTCCCCAAATCAGACTAAGGTCTTATTTCCCCAAGATGCTCAGAATGCATTTCAAATAATTAATTGAAACACAGTTTTTATTTATGTTCAAGTTATTTTGAGTGTGAATCAAGCCACTGGGAAATTTTTCAAATGAATATATCTGGTTGGTGCACCAGGAGAGATATCTCACAGTGGCCCTGAATCAGGCTGATCAACAGTCAGGAAAAAGACATCTTCATTCTACCATTGAGACTTTGGTAGTGACAGAAAACACATGTACCCCCCCCCCCCCCACCCCACACACACACACACACACACACACACACACACACACTTAAGAACATCACTTTTGAGTGAGCGGTCAGTGTGTTTCCCTTGTCACGCATGATGTGTGTGCGCCCTCTCGCCGTCCAGCGCTGACGGGCGCATTGTTTGACGGTTTCCGTGGAGATGGAACTGTTTGTTGTGGAATGTTTACAGTGATGCGCTCCCAGAATGCAGAGTCGGCTGGCCTCCTCCCACTCCCCAGCAGGCCAGCAATCCTCTGCAGGGAGGGGCTGTAAATCGCAGGTCACATGACCCAATTAAGCCATTTCCCTGACAACACAGACAGATGGGCCCTGAGTCAACAAAGCCATAGTGTTGGGCAGCACCGTTTAGGATGGATATATCAGGCCCGTTCTTTGTCTTCTAATAACACTCTGGAAAAAGGAGGAGAGGACGGGAAGACAAAAGGGAGACATCGATTTAAATTCCGGTTCCAGCGTCTCTCTCCACACTCAGATCCTCTCTCTCAAAATGTGGCGCTGAAGGTTGACTAAAGCTTGTGAATACAAAGTACTGGAAGAAAAAGGTAAACACATTCTCTGCCAGTCTACCTTGAAGCTGGGAGAAAGCAGACCTGTATCTCCAAATGGTGACGGGAATCCAATCCAATCCAATTTTATTTGTATAGCACATTTAAAAACAACAAAGTTGACCAAAGTGCTTCACAGTCAATCAGGGAATGAAGCGCTCATCTATCCAGCATGAACACCACACCTTCTCTCCAAATTAATTAATTCCCAAAATGACTGACAACTTGGTTGTCTTCAATGCTCATACACATAGTTTGTGTTTCTCTCTACCTCTAAATGTTATTATTATTATACAGTGCACACACACGCACACACGCACGCACGCACGCACGCACGCACACACACACACACACACACACACTGCAAGAATAACAAAAACAATATAGCACATACTCATAAATTGTAAGAAAACTGCACGTGGTGTTCAGTTCAGTTGGGATATCAAACATTGACCAGCTCTGTAGATAACATGACAGAGAGGTATATGAACAAAACTACGGGCATATTTGGAAACAAATATTTAATAAGATACGGTATGTCTGAAAATAACTTGCTGTTAATGTATTGTACACTCTTGACCTGGGCAGTGGTACACCACTATGAAAAAACACAGTTACATCAAATCTACATATGAAAAACATGTAGACTTGACCAGAGCTGATCTTCATCAAAAAAGGACGCTCTAGTCCTCCTTATACATGCGAGCATGCAGGTAGTGCCACAGCAAACTTCTGATAGAACGAGATAACGATAATGGTGGGAATGCATTAAACACGACAGAAATCTTCCTCTACGTTGAAGGTTAATCAGTTCTCATGCAGGTGTAGCCACGTGTGTGTCCAGGTGCACTAAGTGCGGGCGTGTGTTTGTGTACATGTGCCTGCGTGCCTTGTTTTGGTAAATGGTAAATGGTAAATGGACTGCACTTACAATGGGGGAAATAAGTATTGGACACGTCAACAATTTTATTATCAAACATATTTCCAATGTAGCTATTCACATGAGATTTTGACCAGACATTGGTATTAACTCACTAAAACTACACAGCTAAATAAATTGTAACGTTCCAATTCTTTAAAAAAGTTATGTGCAATAAAGTGAAATGACACAGGAAAAAAGTATTGAACACGCTAAATTAAATGTGGTAGAAAAGCCATATTTTTTATATTTGGTTGCATATCCTTTGCATGCCATGACTTTATGATGTCTGTGACCCAACAACATCAAAAGGCTCTTGATATCTTATTTGCTGGTACTCTTACAAGCGATACTATAACAGCTCTGCATTTGAATGTATTTCTATGGGAATTGGGGGGTGAGACAAGATTTAGCTGTAAATGACACTGGAACAATATAGAACACATGGTTGGCTAAGTGGCTCTAAGTCATCAAGGGTCTGATGTATTAAACAAGCCTTTAACCATCACTCTGCTGCCAGAAATACAGTAGATATGGAAGGATCACTTTAAGGGTTGTTTCTCCTGACAGATTTTACTATTGAACTCTATGGAAAAATAAGTCAGGAGAAGAAACCCTTCAAGTTATCCATCCATATCTACTGTCTTTCTGGCAGCAGAGTGATGGTTAAAGGCTTGTTTAATACATCAGACCCTTGATGACTTAGAGCCACTTAGCCAACCATGTGTTCTATATTGTTCCAGTGTAATTTACAGCTAAATCTTGTCTCACCCCCCAATTCCCATAGAGATCCATTCAAATGCAGAGCTGTTATAGTATCGCTTGTAAGAGTACCAGCAAATAAGATATCAAGAGCCTTTTGATGTTGTTGGGTCACAGACATCATAAAGTCATGGCATGCAAAGGATATGCAACCAAATATAAAAAATATGGCTTTTCTACCACATTTAATTTAGCGTGTTCAATACTTTTTTCCTGTGTCATTTCACTTTATTGCACATAACTTTTTTAAAGAATTGGAACGTTAGAATTTCTTTAGCTGTGTAGTTTTATTGAGTTAATACCAATGTCTGGTCAAAATCTCATGTGAATAGCTACATTGGAAATATGTTTGATAATAAAATTGTTGACGTGTCCAATACTTATTTCCCCCATTGTATATCGCGCCTTTATCCAAAGCTTTACAATGGCCTCTCGCTCACCCGTTCACACACCAATGGTGGCAGCCACCATGCAAGGCGCTAGCCTGCTCATTGGGAGCAATTTGGGGTTCAGTGTCTTGCCCAAGGACACTTCGACATGTGGACAGGAGAAGCCGGGGATCGAACCGCCAACCCTGCAATCAGCAGACTACCCGCTCTACCTCGTGAGCCACAGCCGTTTTAAGATGCACGCTCCCTGGGGTTTATATCTTCCTGTAAGGTGCCTTGTTTTAAGATTCCATGCTCCCTGGAGTTTATATCTGCCGGTAAAGTGCCTTGTTTCAAGATTCCATGCTCCCTGGGGTTTATATCTGCCTGTAAGGTGCCTTGTTTCAAGATTCCGTGCTCCCTGGGGTTTATATTTGCCCATAAGGTGCCTTGTTTTAAGATTCCATGCTCTCTGGAGTTTATATTTGCCTGTAAGGTGCCTTGTTTTAAGATTTCATGCTCCCTGGGGTTTATATCTTCCCATAAGGTGCCTTGTCTTTTCTGAACGGCAGCTGTTAGCGTGGGCAGGTCTTTTGAAAAGGGGAGAGACGGTGCTCTGGAAGCCTTTTACAAGGCCTGGCTTAGAGAGAGAGAGAGGCTGGAAATGACTTCTTTGTGAGACCACCTTTCAGCGCGCTGCTTTTCCCAGAAAAAAGGAACGTATAAATGTTAATGACCTTGAAACTGTTCTTATTTCTTGCGTCTGAGCGAGGTGGAGGGGGCCTGTTTGCAGTTACGGCTGCGCTGCCATTGGACAGCCGTGCCTCTCCGCCTGGGCCTCACCCGATCCAATCCTCTCATTGCATCCCTGGGACTGAGTCCACATCAGACCTTGTGTTTCAGTCTTTGTGTCTGCGCTTTTCACTCAAACTGTCCACTATTGCTGATATTGTGGGTCTGTTAAGTTCCTTTTAAATGGAATGATATTGCACTCTTATGTTACATTACATTACAATCACTCTTTTATCACAAGTGACCCTTTGCTTTTACCACACAGAGATGTGGTAGTTCATAAGAATTCAGCAACCACATTCATAACAATTCCTCATTAATCAACATCCTGAAAATAGAGGGTATGGTCACCAGTCCATCCCGATTACCCTGTACATCGGCAGTGACGTTTTAGAGCTGGCACCCTTTCACTGATGAATAATGAATAGTGAATAATGTGTGTGATATGAAGATGTGCGAATC
This sequence comes from Ilyophis sp. 1 JC-2022, assembly GCA_022702515.1. Taxonomy (NCBI): domain Eukaryota; kingdom Metazoa; phylum Chordata; class Actinopteri; order Anguilliformes; family Synaphobranchidae; genus Ilyophis; species Ilyophis sp. 1 JC-2022. The sequence continues at coordinate 45,052,791 of CM040406.1, forward strand.
TTCCGTTTCATCTTAACTGAAAAACATTAATTGCGGATCTTGTGGATAATTTAGCAGGTTGGTGTGTGTCTTGGTGTTCTGGCCATATTTCTTTATGGCTTTTTCAGCTGTATTTGAGAGCGCAGTGTAGACAGACGGGAATAATGGTGGAGAGAGAGGGAGAGGCATGCGACAAAGGTCGCGCGGCCAGATTTGAACCTTTACATCGCGGCTCGCCATGAGCAATGATCTACAGGCCACTGTCAGTTTGCTTTGCTTTGTTTTTGTTTTTTTTGGGGGGGTGGAGAGCACCCTTCTCCTGACACTGTTCTCATACGCAGGGTCCCGGAGCTCCTGGTGAAGAGCATAACCTGGCAGACGCTGCAGGCCGTCAACTTCTGCCACAAACAGAATGTGAGTGTTTTTTTTTGTGTGTTGCTGTTCCTCAGTGTTCTCTTCCTCCCACTGCTCCCTGGTTAATAGGTGTCTTTTACTGGCATTCCTCCTACACGGTTAATGGCAGACGGTGACATAGCGGTCGCCCCAGGGCCTCTTTTAACTGCCTGCTGTGTAAAAGTTACAGTCGACGCCCCTCGTAACCTCTCACGCACAGGTTTCACATCGCAGCTCTGTTAAAAGGGCAGAACTGCAGCAGTGAAGGTGGGAATTTGCTTTTAACGTTTGGCGCTTACCTCGGAGCCCGCAGTACATGCTGCTAAACAAAATGCTCTCGTTGGCCTCTTGCAGTGCATTCACAGGGACGTGAAGCCGGAGAACATCCTCATCACCAAGCACCACGTCATAAAGCTGTGTGACTTCGGATTCGCCAGGATCCTAAGTGAGTGTCTCTGTGCAGATTCACTCTCACTACTGCCATCAGCTGGACACCAACTGCCATTACATTATGTATTTACGAGTAACTGCCTGCGATACATTAAGTTTACCATTTCAATTTTATACAGAAAGAAAATAAAGAATGCATTATTTAAAAGGACAAATGGCATATGAACTCGAAATGGATGTACGTGTAGAAATTGTGTACATTGTACAAGTGATCAACAATAACCATTTTACGTCACTTTTACGTCACCTTGCTTGTTTTTACTTTGAATACAATGGGAATTTGCTTTCTCTACATGAATTCTGTGAGAACTCATTCAGCTTTGAAAGTGCACATTGTACTGACATGGACATAGTCAGGCTGACGGCTGATGGAGTCGCACTACAGTAGCCCAATGTGACCACACCACACGCAGATGGCATGATGGACGTGGTGGGGTTTGGAGAGTAGGATGACACCAGACTTGTTGTGTTGTGCCGGCAGCTGGGCCCTGTGATTACTACACGGACTACGTGGCCACCCGCTGGTACCGGGCTCCCGAGCTGCTGGTGGGGGACACGCAGTACGGCCCGCCCGTGGATGTCTGGGCCATCGGCTGTGTCTTCGCCGAGCTGCTCTCTGGCATCCCGCTGTGGCCGGGAAAATCAGACGTGGATCAGCTCTACCTCATCAGAAAAACACTGGGTGAGAAGCAGGAGCAGCCTCTAAAGTTTTTTTTTTGTTTGTTATTTTGGTTCTGTACTCTAGCACTTTGAAAGGATACAATGATAATCAGGTTGAAGTGAAGACTGTCAGCTTTAATTTGAGGGTATTTTCATCCATATCGGTTGAACCGTTTAGAAATTATAGAACCTTTTGTACATAGCCTTTTGTGTCACTGTCCAATAAATTATGGTACTCACTGTATGTTACCACCTGAAGTAGGTATAGGAACTGTCATATTTCTTGTGTCACTAAAACAATTTTCTGTTATTTGATGGTTGAGTCATGGTTCATGTACAGATCTCTTCGGATCTTAGAAATGATGAGCACTTGTTCACTAGGTATTGCCGTTCCCTTTCTCCATTCTGAGCTGATGGGAGGGCTTGTTCTGTCATTCGCAGGAGATCTCATTCCCCGGCACCAGCAGGTCTTCAGCAACAACCAGTTCTTTAGTGGAGTGAGCATCCCCGAGCCGCAGGAGAAGGTGAGAGAAGCTCAGTTTTCGACCTTACCTCCGCGTCTTCTCCGAGAAACCAGGGCCACGTTCGGAACGGCTCCCTATACGCTTTATAATGCACTATTTAGGGAATCAGCCATTTTGTAGGATGTCCTCATTCTCATGTTCTCAATTAAGAATTCTGAAATCATCAAAATGGCCAATCCTCTAAACAGTGCACTTAAAACCATATAGGAAGCCATTTCAAATGCAATCAAGCTGATCTTACTAGTGCAGGCAGTCTGGCTCTGTTTGGTATAAGCAACGTGTCGACATTGACATCACATTACAAAGATTCAATAAAAACATACTAGCTAATGAAAACACACACCCCGTAAAAGTAGTAGGAAATGGTTTGGCATATTTACACACTAAAATGGCAGCAATCACGCGCTCGGTGGTTTTCTTTATTACGCGCTTATTAGTTGACCTTGGTATTGAATTGCACATACACGCAGCAAACGCATCCTCTGTATTGACTCCGATGCATTCTCCTGTGTCTCCATGCAGGAACCCCTGGAACAGAGGTACCCCAATCTGTCACATCAAGCACTGGGGCTGATGAAGGTAAGAACTCCTCAGCATCTTACATTCTAAACACACATTATTTCACTAAAGCAATGTCGCCACCATGCTCCACAGTGTAGCCACAGTGCCTATCATTGGTCTAGGTTGAGCAACCCTGTCTGGAGCAGGTTTTGTTTTTTGCTTTTTTTTTTTCACCCTAATAGACCAAGACAAAGAAGAAAGAAAGGAGGTGAGGTGAGTTATTAACTGTGTTAATCAACTTAATTAATTGAATTAAGTGTGCGAAAAAACAAAAAACCAGCAGACCCTGCGGCTCTCCAGGACCAGGGTTGCCTACCCCTGGTCTAGGTGCATGGTGTCCCCCCCTATACGAGTCCCTAACCTGTCCACTGACCTTTGACCCCAGGGCTGCTTGTGCATGGACCCCTCGGAGCGGCTGACGTGTGAGCAGCTGCTGGAGCACCCCTACTTCGACAGCCAGAGAGAGGAGAGCGAGAGCGCCGTGCGCGAGCAGGACCGTGCCACGAAGAGGAGGGCCCGACAACCACGCAAGCACCTCCCACCCGGGGTGAGATATTCTGCACGCCCACTCACACACCACACGCACGCACGCACGCACGCACACCACACCCGCACGCCCACACACACACACGCACGCCCACACACACGCACGCACGCCCACACACACACAAACAGCACCCCCCTACAACCTTTCCTCCCAGGAAGGGGAAACGCATCATTAAAACTCACATCTCACAAGTCACTTGGTTCGTTTCCATTAAAATGCTGAAGCAAATTTACTTTAGGAGTCCTTAAAAAAATTAAAATCAATTTTGATTGTACACTGTGACCAAGCCTCACGCTTTAGAGATGGATATGGCTTTGGTTAGTTATGGCTTCAATCATTGATATGCATTTACACTTATGTTAGACTTAATGCAAGTTTAAAGTTATTTAGCATTTTTCCAAACTACACTGTATGGGCCAATGTATTAATAGTTTGACTCCACTGTCATCTCAAGCAAGTGATTTATGGTTAATGTTTTTTTTTTTTTGTCCAGAATTTTATCTATGTTAAATATTGGTAATACCAGTGTGTTGACTTTGTCTGGTTTTGTCTGGTCTGTGGCCAGTGTGCTGTGTAATCACTATATTGCTCATTGCCGTTTCTGGTGTTATATCCTGGTGTTATCTCCTGCAGTATCTGCCACAGCTCACCAGCAGCAACATATTCCCAGCTCTGGAGAACAAGAAGTACTACAACAACCTGCGAAAGTTCAACTACCACTTCCCCAATATCTAAATTCTCCGCTTTGAATCAATCGGGAAAAGGAATTACATACAATACTTCAGTAATCTAGTGTTTCAAGAAGAAAATTCAGGAAAAGCAGCCATTGCGGAGAGTCCATGACTTCCCAGTAGGCATATTAACTCAGCCATGATTTTGGTCACATGACCTATCGTATGCACTCTGGCAGCTTTTCAAGAGACTCTTTTGGTCTCATATCCATTTTGTTCATTTTTTTTCATGTCTATGACAAGGAGCAGCTCGCAGCTCTGCTGGTATACTCACAAGCAGAATGGGGAAATATGATAACATACTGCCTTACCCAATTTGCCAAATGTGTTTTAATAGTGGAAGATGTATACGTTGGTTTGTCGTCTAGTTCGTCGTCGGTAGCCTTGTCGTTAAGGGTTGGGACATGTAGGTGAAAGGTCTAATCTCCATTAGTCAATCCAAATAAAGGGTGGTGCGTGATGTGAGGAATGATTAATCCAGAATGTAACTTGCCTGTTTGTTGTATGTGGACCTTATGCACAGTTCTCTCGGTCTCCCCTTGTTAATGTTTACCAGTGGGCCCGAGAAGAGGAAGTATAAAACAATTGGTCCGTTTACATTTATTTTCCCAAAATTTTATTTCATGCCTCCATATTTTTACACCGGACAGTTTTGAAGCCAGTAAAATATTGTCAAATGAAAGATGACAGCAGCACAATTTTAACAGTAACAACAGAAGTAATGTTGTATAATTACCACATGTACATCATCACACATTATTTCCTGGAGACTGGTGCTAAGGATTTTTAGTCATTCCATCTCCCTTTTTGACGGTACACCAAATGCCAAATTATTACAACAAAAATAATAATTTGAATTTTTAACCAATGAACCACTGAAAATCTCCACATGTGCAAAAGTGTATATAAAGTAAACATAGTGTGTCTGTATTTTGTTGTACTTTTTCTATGGTGTAATATTTAATACCTAGAATGCTGGAGAATACATGATAGGGGAGACAAATCAGTCAGGTTTTTTTTGTTGTTGAAAACTGTTCAAATAAAGTGGCGCTAAAAGAAGATCGTTTGGAGTGTTTTTGTATTTGTCTTCTAAATGTTGCCATCCTTAGCTCATGGGAGTTCTCCAGGTGACACAATTGCTCATGTTGTAGGAAAACAATTTTCCTGAGCTTCACGCACCCATGGTGAGGCGATGTTCAATTCCCTATGCAAGAGCACAACAATTTCCTTCAATCTGAATGCTCGTGTTGCCACGGACACCACCTTGTCCAGTCTTGAAGATGCTGGACCCCGTCACAGCAGGTCTAGCTCAACGACCAGCTTTGGTAGGGCTATCTTCAGTCTCTCCACCGTCTTCTCCTTCTCCTTAATCCCTGGCAGGTCGCTAAGAAACAGGTGGTCCAGATTCCTAAAGCCAAAAGCACAGGCAGTGTCTCTTTTATATGAACTCCATCTTTTTTACATTGGTAAAGGACATTTTAAGCTTCTTCATTCCAAGGGTCATTACAGACTCCTCAAAACCACCGGAAACACCAAGGAGGGACACACCGACTCACCTGAGATGGTGGAGGGCAATGACTCCCTTGTCTGTCACGTTGCCACAGGAGACCAGTTCCACCCTGTGCAGACTGGCCTGTAAGTTTTCAATTTGGCTCAGCCTCTCCATACATGTGTCCTCTATGTACATACACCTGTTGAACTTAATCTCCTCTAAATGTTTCAGACCATCTGAAGAAAAAATGGAATGTTAAATTACATTTTATTAATTTGCCAAATGCTTTTTTTTGTTCAAAGCAACTTACAAGGCCACTGTGGAAAACAAAATCAAGTGCAAATAAATGAAGGGTAACGACAGACATTAGAATGGAGTAGACCATATATATATCACTGTCGATATTCTGTCCAAAGTTGAACAGGCCCAGGCCACTTCAAGTTAATGAAAGGATACATCACATCTACAAATACAAACTTTGTATTGCACATATGTACATCGGAATGGCACTTTCAATGTTTTAGACTCCGTATTTGTGTAAGGGTAACAGCGACGTTGGGCTTTTATGTCCTGTGTTACTTAGCAGTTGGCTGCATATCCTGTTGAGTTTATACATTTGACAGATTACTGCTGTGTCCTGAATTTGACAGATTACTGCTCTCCCGATCATAAGACATCCTCCTGAACTATGCAACCTCCATGTATCCAAGCTTCTGAGGACAACAGTACTGACAGATATTCCATGAGAGTACTCATAAATTAGACCATAGCAGATTTACATAAGTATATAGTTTCTGTGAGGGGGGGGCTCTTTGTCAAATCCTAACTCACAAGCAAAACATTAATAGATGTATTTTTATTCATGTTAGACCAAGTACCTCACCACCAAGTGTGTTCAAAGGCCTGTGCTATACCCTATACTTACCCAAGTGGTCGAACCCCCGGTACATGATACAGGACTCTGTTGCGTCGATGCCTTGGATCTTGTACCTTCCTAGTGGACCAGTGGGAAGCGCGTTGTAGTCGTGCTGCCAGCGGTCAAAGCCCTGGAACCGCACCTTTGCACCACAGCGCAGCAGCCACTCCGAAGCTGCGCGGTCTGGGCCCACCGCTTTTATCCGTTCATAGTCCACCCTGGAGAGCAAGATGTGACCTGAGGCACAGCTATGCTCACCTTAACCATTGTAAATGCTACATCGACAAGCACCATCATCATTATCATCATTCCAGAATTATAACAGAGCCTGTCAATTACAAACAGTCAATAAATGTAACGCAATGTGTTATTTCCTAAAATGCTGCCAAGATGACTGTCCAAGATGAGGGCAGATGCTCGTCTGTGGTACAGAACCATAACATGACTTGATTTGTGCGATCTCGTAGTCAATTTTCAAGGACACCACGGATTGAAAGCAGGAAAGGGTAACTGTATTATTCGGTTAATTGAGGCAATTCTGCGACCATCTCATTAGGCAGGTTTTAAAACTACTGAATGTAAAATATAAACGTCTTACTTGTTGAACACCGCATTTAGCCATCCCCAGAATTGTCTGCTGCCTCCTAGTGGCGGAGATTTCCGTAAGGCATTCACGCTTCGGGCAGTCTTTGTCAACAGCCTCATAGTTTCGCCCTGAACACATGTTGCAGCACCCAACACTTAAAACGGTTTAAGAGCCTATTTTAAACTTGCACTAAATTGGTAAATGTTAAATGACAATGTCCACCGGGTTAAATCAGTTTGAGTTATTTCTTTCTGCGTAGGCTACACAACGGGCACTTTTGAACGACTGACCCTTGAGTGGCACAAGAAACTGAAACATTGTTAAGTTACTGCACTTGACTTTAACAGGCATTATGGTAACTACCTCCGTCATAGCACATCGGTTAATAACTTACACACTTCCAATATTAAGTAAGCAAAATTACGATTTATGTAATTTCTTGGGTCTGCATTGGTCTGTCATTTTTAGCAGACAGACGTGCATGACGACGTTCGCTCGCGTGCTAGTTTCTTTCAAGTGATTCACACTCACCTTGAAGTTTAGCGCCAGCAAGGGGATGATATTTATCACTGTGGCATGCTTCCTCAATCACCTTTCACCCCCACAACGCCTTACTATCCGCATGTGCCATTGGTCTCCAAAGCGATACACAGTGGGTGAGAGTTCAGGGAGGCGGGGAATTGCACTCAGGCTAGCTACCTAGCCTTCTTTTTTTTTTCTTCTTCACGTGTTATGCAAAAGAAAGGGAAATCGCAGTAATAACAGGCGTTTGTGGTATGCTTGCGTGACATTGCGTGGGACGCTTGAAGACGCAAGTACCTGATAATGATACGAACTTTAAATAACAGTTCAAACTGTGCAGCGCTATTATTGAGATGCACTTCGAGGTCTTCCTGGTTTATCAACATTACTTCAAGACGTAACCACAGGTGAGATTTCGTGATCAGGCAGCCTGACTAATGTAAATCGTTCATTGATTTGACTCAACATAAAACCAACTTTAGTATCCTATATGGTTACCTTATTTTACGTTTTACAAATGGCTAGCCTTCTCATAAAACGCTAGCTAACTAGTTTAGCTACCAATTGAATGAAGAGGTTGAAGATCCATTTCAGCAACAGTATTAATTTAGTTATGTTAATAACTCGGCAGATTCGTAGTTAATCAGTGATCATTTGAACTGTCCCTTCGGGATCATTGCGGATTAAAGTTGGCTAAATGTTTGACAAATCGATAAGCATGTTTGTTCTTTTTGAAGCTATTCTGAAAGCCAAGTCAGATATCTCGTCTGATAGAGTATTGTCGCACAACATGTTCTGTATGTTGATGTTACATAATCATTGGTGGTCTAATTGATTTTCAACACTAATTATAGGTGAAAAACGAGCTATGTGTAAATATTAGAATGCATAGGGTCAATTTCAACTTTTATATTAAAGATACATTTCTTAGCTTCAATGTGGTATAGTTTATGGCAGGTTTTCACATGCATTGGATAGTTGTTTTACGCACAGAAAGTTTTCTCCAGGGGAACTTGAAACGGGGAAAGAATGCTTGGCTTGCCAACTAACCAGTTTTGAATCCGAGAGGGAATGGCAGTATCCATGGCTGCATCCAATGGAAAGGCACTGTATAAAAGCAGATGACAAAATAATCTTGCTCTCTGGCTTTCAGGGAAAATTAACCTTCGACTGCAGGGATCATCACGCCTTTGAGGTATTAAAAACGATACACAGAGAATAGTAACATTTCTGGTTTGGCAATTCAGGTGTGGAGTTGCATTTGTTTGCAAAGGTAATTACTGGTATAGTTTAGGTGTTTCCCTGACCTTGACAAAGTGCATAATGACTGTAAATGTTGCTTAAGCCTACGTAATAGCCTGGATTGGAGCCGAAAGAGCGGCTACTGTCTAGTTCATTTCCATAGGCATCCCAGTTTTTACACACGGGAGCAGGAGCAACTCTTATGACAGCTACAGCGCGGTTCTGAGTGACGGTGCGGCTTGTTTGTCTTTCAGCTCATACGATGTGGCCATTGTGGGAGGAGGCATCGTGGGTCTGGCCACAGCGAGACAGCTCGTCCTGAGGCACCCCGGCCTGAGCTTCACTGTACTGGAGAAGGAGAAAGAGCTAGGTACGAACTGGCAGAGGGTGGGGGGGTGGGGGGGTCCAGGTGAAAAGAAATGGCGTACCCAACATAAACTAATAAAAAAAAGATAGATAGAATTCTGTGTGTGAATGATCAGGAACTGACTGGGAGGGGGGGTCACCATTTGTACAATAATCTCGAAATGAGTTGCATGAAAATAAGCGGCATACATAATTGTTTTCCCAGAACACCCCCCCCCAGTTATTAGTGTTGGAATCTCTTTCTTTCTCGCTTAAATTCTTTACCGTACAAACTGTAATTCTTCACGCATGCCTATAATGTGTTTGTGCCTCATCTTCAGCTGTCCACCAGAGTGGTCACAACAGCGGGGTGATCCACAGTGGGATCTACTACACCCCGGGGTCTCTAAAGGCCCGGCTCTGTGTGCAGGGTGCAACAATGGCTTATGACTACCTGGAGAAGAAGGGCATCCCCTACAAGAGGTGTGGCAAGGTGAGCCCCAGGAAGTGAACTGTTCTCGGAGTGTGTCATCGTGAGGAGCATTTTGAGAGCGTGCGAGAAATTTTAGGGGCAGGATTGGAAACATCTGGACCGGACTTAGCATGTTTACCTGCGGGGTGGACTGAGTGTGATTGAGAAAATTACCCACAATTCAGTACCCCAATTCAGTGTCCAAAATAGTTTGCACTGTATGTATTATGTATAATACAATACATTGAAAGGAGTATGTTTAAAAAAAATAATACAAATTTAAAAAAATAAATAAATAAACAGAACCAGGGACCTTTCACTCCAAAATACAAAGGTGCATCAGAGAGGTTTCTGAAAAAAGTCAGCATGCCTGGTATCTTCAAAAAAGATGTAAAATTCAACTGTATAGGTTTTTTATTTATTATTTATTTATTTATTAATTTTATTTTTTTGCGCAAAACGCACACTCAGAATAAATGCGTTAAGAGCCTCTTGCGTAAATTGCTCTGTTAAATGACATGGAGGACACAAACAAGGCATTTTGCTGTTTGTTGCATTTGTCGCTTCTTCTGGTTCACGTCCTTTACGTATTCATGCGCAATATCCGCGCTGTGTTAACCAGGCTGTGTGTTTGCGTTTGCGTTTGCTTTTGTTAGCTGATCGTTGCAGTGGAGCGGGAGGAGATTCCTCGGCTGAACGCGCTTTATGAGCGCGGCCAGAAGAACAACGTGCGCGACCTCAGCATCATCGATGCTAAGGGGATACGGGAGCGGGAACCTTACTGCCGGGTAAGGGGGAGCCTTTCTGCGTGGGCATCCATTTTAAATTAGCCTGCTGATTCTAGAACGCGTCCTGCATAATGCAGTTATTTAAGTGAATAATTTCTAATGGTTAAAAGAAGGTGTTATGTTTTCCGTTCGGTGAAAATATTAAGTGACGGTTTCAGCTGAGTTGCATGGGGTATCTCTCAGGGTCTGATGGCTTTGGACTCGCCCTACACTGGAATTGTGGACTGGCGCCTCGTTTCCCTCACGTATGCCAAGGATTTCCAGGAAGCAGGTGGCACTGTGGTCACAGAGTTCGAAGCCAACGACATTGCCATGGTGACGGAGAGCCCCGCTGAGACTACTGATGGTACCAGACTGTTGTTTTTCTTGTGTGTGCGTAGCTCTTTGGCAGAGATCTCATTTCTATATTTGGTGTTGTAGCATAATGTGTGAAACTAGGGTCTCTATCTCATTATTTTGGTCCTTTGGAGTTGAGTTATACTTTACTTGCCCTTTCAGGAATGAAATTTCCTATTGCAATCCGAAGTTCTAAGGTGAGACTTATTTACTTAGACCTTTTTTTTGTTGGAAATGAGAAACCCCTGTTGTAGTACCATTGCTTTCTACCTAGTATTACATTGCAATACATCACATTAATTTAGCAAATGCTCTTATGTAGAGCAACTTACAACATATGAGAAACTAGTGCATTTGCCTGATTAATATAAGCAATAGTACCAGCCTTGGCTAACAATATTCCCAGACCAGCGAGTAGTGCAACTAATGCTCTAATGTATGCCAACTATGCCAACCAGGAACAAGAGTACAAATTCTAAATTCATACAGACTACACCCATTACAAGCCCCAACAAGAGAAACATAATACCATGTAAATGTAATCTAAAACCATAAATATACTGTAGCTTAATTAGTGCAAAAGGTGGGGGTGCCACTAGCCCTGCCCAATTTCCACTAGCCCCTCCCACATATCTGCTAACTACTCCCACATATCCACTAGCCCCTCCCTCTTTTCCACTAACCCTGCCCCATCTCTGTGGCTGTGTCTGAATCAGAGCCCTATCTACTGCATCCTATGTACTGTGTACTTGCAGACTGTGGACTGCATAATGTTTAGTATGCAACATGCACTATCTGAAAAATATCCTCCTCCAAATGACTTTTTTTCCCCTGTCACCTGTAGGGGGAGGAGGTGCGCTGTCGCTATGTCCTGACCTGCGGGGGGCTATACTCTGACCGCCTGTCCCAAATCTCAGGCTGCAGTCCCGAACCTCGTATCGTACCCTTCCGTGGAGACTACCTTGTCCTCAAGCCCGAGAAACACTACCTCGTGAAGGGAAATATCTACCCAGTGAGTCCCCGCCACTCATTTGCGGTTTGCCGTAATCCACGGCTGGGCCGGAAGATGTTCCGAAGCAACGTGTCCTGACACTGTTATTTCTAGGTTCCTGATCCCCGTTTCCCGTTCCTGGGGGTTCACTTCACCCCCAGAATGGACGGCAGCGTGTGGCTGGGACCCAACGCTGTCCTCGCCTTCAAGCGCGAGGGGTACCGGGTGTTTGACTTCAACGTACGGGACTTTGCGGATGCGGTGTCCTTCAGGTACACGCCTGTTTGTTCACCTCCCACAATAGTCAGTTACTGTTGTCAGTATTTTTCAATACGCTGAATGCAATCCCTTACATACATGTTTGGTATTAACAGTCTGTTTGGTGTTGGACAAGACTGGCTACTAGTGATGTTTAGCTGGTTACAGGATACCAAAGACCCAATAAAATATGGGTTATTAGGTCTCTGACGACGAACGCTAGCTGAATATGTGGTATAGTATTAAGCTCCCTTCACCTGACAGAGGTCTTCAGAAGCTGGTGCTGAAGAATGTTGTTTACGGAGTCGGGGAGATGTACAGAGGAGTATTCATCCGAGCTCAGGTCAAACTCCTGAAGAAGTACATCCCAGAAATGACTTTCAGCGATGTACTCAGGTAAGCCACAGGTGTAATCTACTGTCCACTTGCTTCACTCTCGCATCTTTCCATTTCAGTTTTTGCACATTATTTACAATGTGCACATTATCTTTTGCACAAGAATTTAAGTTTTTTTTTGGCTCTTTCTTCCAAAATAAGTAAAATAATTACTTATAATAAATAATTAACATGTTTGTGGTGATGATTTCAAACCGCTCAGATTTATAGCTTCTCATTTTTAGGATTTATTTTGTTTGGAGACATACAAGAGGATTACATTTTTACCTGTTACAGTAAGTGCATTCCTGATGGAATGAATAGAGCTGGGTTTATATGGAGGTGGAATACCTTGCTCTAAGGAAGAACAGCTGTGTGTCCTCTGCACTTGAACCTGCCCGTACCCTACCCCCGTGTGGCATGTGTTAATCGGGACTCACTTCTCTTAAGATGTAGCCATGGCTTACTGACTTAGCCTTAAGACTTCGCCGTACCTTACTGTGTGAAATAGACTTGATGTCCATGGCTATGGATAGCTGCTATCTGACCTGTATTTGTTTCAATGACCTTCAGTATGCACTTATTGTACATCGCTTTGGATAAAAGCGTCTGCTGAATTCATGTAATGTGCTGTGGTGGTTTCAGGGGTCCTTCCGGGGTACGAGCACAAGCCCTGGACCGGAACGGGAACCTGGTGGATGACTTTGTGTTTGATGGGGGCGTGGGGGATGTGGCCAGCCGAGTTCTCCACGTGCGAAACGCCCCCTCACCTGCGGCTACTTCCTCCTTGGCCATCGCGGAGATGATCGCCGATGAGGTGGAAAGCCGCTTCTCTCTGTAGAGATCGGTCGGTGCAGCTCGTATCACCAAAGACCCCCCCCCCCCCCCCCCAGTGCACCACCCCAACCACCCCCAACAAATGGGCTCTTCCAACTTTACAATCATACTGGGGACCCCCATGGCAGGCACCATTGGACAGTCCGTGACTGGAGGAGTATCATTTTATACAGCAGTGTATTAAAGTATAGGGAACATTACTCAGGTTGTCCAGTCTCTAAGAATCATTGCTCTTAATTTAAGTCACGAGGGTACTTCAGTCATTCACTTGTCGATGGTTAATTAAAATTAATTAAAATGGTTATTGAACTGACAAAATATTAACACTAAGAGTAAGCTCATAAGCATTACTGGTTTTGTGTGACATTTTGTAATTCTGTTTATTTGCCACTCCCCTTTTTTTTTTTAAATAGCACTTTGGATAATGCTTATACATTTCAAACATTTGGTGCTGTGATAAAGTATTTACGGGTTAATTTCTGATTTTATCTGAATCTGGTTCATTTTAATTTAAATGTAATATTCTGAATTAATTATTGCTCATGAGAACACCGAATGAAAGTGGTTTGTTGATAATGTTGTATTTGCAACATATTTAGCCTAAGCCGTGGTATTGTTTTGTAAGGAGCAATAATTATTACATTTTATTTTGAATGCTAAATATCTATCAAGTGCCTTCCACGTTTCTATGTGTTTTGAAAATGACTGTTCGGCACATCTTTGGGGAGTCATACCCAAACTCATAGGTACAATTTATGATTTTTCGCTGAATCAGGCTGCTAAAATGTACGTGATATGTGAAATAAGAAAGTTTTGTATAAAGTTATAATTTTACAGAAACGCCCCCACTGGCTGTATCTTTTGAAATTTTCTATGGATAGATTCCCTATCAGGACCGCCTTCACTGTTCCAAACACCATTTTACATGGTTGGACCTGTTTGTGCTAGAAACTTGTATCTACTGTCTGGAAATCATAATTTTTTTATATGTACATTGGATCTGAAACTGTTTGATGTTGGAAATAAATATGAACAACTCCATTTACATGAAAAACAAAAGGGCTTTCTGATGATGTGATTATTTCTGCAGAGCTCTGCTTCTAATTCAAATTTTAAACTTTGCATAATTGCACTTGAGCTGCGTATGTTTATGGTTATATTTAGGGCAAAAGTGAGCGCCCCCGTACTGCAATTATTCTCTCAAGTGATTTGCCAAAGCATAACCTGTGAACAGTAACAACATTTAGTCTCCGTCCTGGCAAATGTTTACCCAACAAAGACCACCCGCTTTGAAGCATAACAGCTGTGTGCTGCTACTCCATTTTCCTTCTGTATCATTCTCTTTTTGCCAAACACCACCATAAAATTATGGATATGTGCATGTCTCTATGAAACTATATATTTAATGCAATTCCCACATTCAGATGTATAATTAACGTCAATATGAATTGTACCTAAAGCTGACTAACGCCTGTGCTCTCTCTTATAAAAACCTATAACTAATAGATTTTATAATAGGGGGCATCCCAAATACCACCAGTGTGTCGTACTCACATACCGCTCCTTCCTTTTTTTCAGTTAAGAGTCCAACAATCAGTCTGTTCATATCTTGGAAGAAAAATCTCGATCACTGCTCTGGAGCGTTGTCTTTTTACTTTGTCCAAAGGGAAGACTACCCCCTACTGGCCCACCAACACCACTGCAGCCTGGATTTCCCTCAGTCACTGACAGGTTCATACCTACTTCACCTATGTGACAGGAGAAGGCTACAGAGCGATTTGACTCTTCACTTCACCCTCCAGTTTTGTGACATCTGTGAACTGTATTTTGCTACCAATGAGCTTATCAAGGACATTAACATCAACAAGAAACCACAGAGATCCTAACAAAAATCCCTAAGGAACTCAACTTCCCACAACCCCATGCTTGGACATTATCCCACTTGTTTCTTGATTTGTGAACCTCAGAATATACAGTATTACAAGCCTCATTTGAGTTGTCACCTTTTATAGTTTTCTTAATGATGGTCATGAGACCCATTCCGCTCAGTCTCACTTTACAGAAAACATACTGACTGTCCCTTATTATATGGATTCCAGAAATAATTCTAACTTGTCCCTTATATTGGATACCAAAACTTTGATTTAAGTTAAAGTAAATGGCCTGTACTTTCATAGATCGGTACAATCCTCTTTTTATATATTACTATACTGCTTTGTTTCCAGTCAGTTGGAATTTCCATGTGGCATAAATATTGCATTAATGGTTTATAAATAATCTCTAGTTCTTTATTGATTAATAATTACAACTTGTTTTGTTTAAAGAGTGACTGTTGACTCAATTGTCTACAGAGCAGTGGTTGGCAATCGTGATCCTGGAGTGCCAAATATGTTTTTTGTTTCTATTTCTTCTGAACTACAACACCAGAACAATTTTGCTGAATGAACGTAGGCAACCTAGTGCAGGATGTACTCAGTGCTTCACCTTTCACACTCAATGCCCAGGTCGAACTTGGAGAATAAAATACTACTGGCACTCCGGTACCAGAATTATCTTCCTCTTTCTCAGAGCCGATACTGTAGGTGTGCGTTCTGTTTGAGGACCCAGTGTTATGATGCCCACACCTAATAATCTCAGGCATTGGAAGGAGGATAGATTTTGATTTGTACTACATGTTTGTGCAAGATCAAACACCTTCCAAAAACCCTTTCTCCACAAAATATGGGGCATTGGTATTTGTTAACCATAAGATTTCACTGAGATATACAGTATGTTAACAGTTAAATATAGTATTGAATTGGGTTATTTTGCTCATTTTCTAACAAAGGGTTCAACCTAATGTAGGGCAGGTAGTGGGATCTTAACTGAATTGGCTCCTAGAGACTGTTTGTTCAACAGGGTTCTGTGGACTCCTGGGGGTTCTTGAAAGTACTGTAGGGGGTCCCTGGTCAAACTAGATATGCAATGCCTAGATATAGAATTTGGAAATATTTCAAAATATTGTTTTTTTAATATAACCCTCACAGGTTAAGATGGGGTCTCATGGATTACTTAGACCCTGAATCAAAAAAGGTTGGAAAAACCTCGAAGGGTGCAAATAACAATGACGTCATATTGACTTCGTCGGTATAGTTTTTGCAATATATTTGTATTCTTTATAAAACAGCTTGATAGAGACAATATTCTCAGAATTAGATCGAACAGCTATGCGGCAATACCACAGACAGATGCAATTCTGTGTTGGGGAAATCGTTCATCGGTTAGTTTATTTCCACAGCACACCAAAGCAGAAGTGAATTGTGTATGAATTTATTATTAGACTGGAATCCCGTCATCCACTCCCCACTGTGATCCCTCCCCGCTCAACCCCTGCGTATTACGCAGGCGTTCAAAGTGGCGACGCCGGGACGCAATAACTGGGGTCGGGATTATTTCAGACACGAAACACGGCGAGACAGTTGCGTTTTGCTAGCGCTGAAATTAGCTGTTTTGTATAATTTTCCACAGAATATTGTGAGATTTCCGGCATATAAACTGTGCGCTCCAACACAGTAGGTGGCAGTAACGCATCTTTCATTTGAGCCAAAATCGCCATAAATACCTTTAGAATAGAAGAAGAAACGCGGCGGACCAGAGCAGGAGCAAACGACAACAAAACAACGCACACTTGATTGGTGGGGGACGTCCACAGAAATTATACATAGAGCGTTCTTGGATGTTTCCTTGGAGTGCGCAATCGTCCGACGCGGAAAAGATGACTGTCGCTTACATAAACAGAGCCGAAGAAACTCTTCCTCTGGAACTGAATGGAGAATTTTCTGCCACATTACATCTTGGTGAACACCAAGGCCACAGGAACAACTAGCTAGCTACATAGCTAGCCTGGTGTTGCACACATATGATATGTCTGCATCTGGGTAATCGACGCGCAGGAGAACAGTTCAGTGAGAGTCAGCTAACGTTAGCTATAAACGGAGACTAATTTTGACGCAAATAAAAATCTGCTTTTTTGTTTAAAAGCATGCGATCCTGTATAAATCAAATCTGTTTTTGAGTAGCTATCTTGCCAGCTAGCTAACTGGCTAGGGGTCGCGAATAAAGAAGCAAAACGAGAGCTAGCTAAGGTTAGCTCATTTCTGCTAACTAGCTAGCTGACTGTTAACAAGTTGGAAATAGCTAGGTAACTAAATCCGAAGTTCGTACAGATCTAAGAAACGCTGTTTAATCTTCAGAAAATACGAAGATCTTTGTCTTTGCCATTTAAAAAAAAAGAAATTAGTGCTTGGATTCGACCACAACTCCATTCGCCCGGGTGTCGTATTCGTGGAGTTCCAGGTCTTTTTCGCGCAGTGCTGGGACTGAGTGACCCACCCACACCCACAAGGACTATCCGGGACTGAGTGACCCACCCACACCCACAAGGACTATCCGGGGCCGATGCGGACAATCCAGCCCGGTTCACGGCAACGCGAGGAGCCGCCGCAGCCATGCAGCCGCAACAAATATACGACTTTTCCAGCGACGAAAACAGTCACAAATGGAGAGGCCTCTTCGTACAAGCGCTGCGAAAGGTAGAATAAACGACATACAGTATCCTGTACACTGAAACTTCAGGAGGGAAAACTTCAGAAAGCTTTCGATGTATTAAATTACATTATTTGTAACGTTAGCTAACAGGGTTAGCCTAGATTTGGACATCAAATTCAGGTTGTCTACTTTTTGGTTGGGTAATTGGCAAATGAGTTCTAGGCATATAGGCTATGTTAAGATGTCAAGTTTCATATTGAATATTGTTGAACTACGTTAATACCAATATGTTAAAAGCTGAGTTTTTATGATTACAAGTTTGTGGGGGTCTTTATTCGAAATACGATCTTTCATGTGTCCTTTAATTTGCACATAAGGCAGCCATCCCAACATGCGCTGATCTCAGGCGGGCTGGGAATAGCTTTGGGAGGTCGCCTCTACAGTACAGTAGCCTACAGCAGACACCAGACCTGTATTTTACACTGCTATTTTGCAGCTTCTTACATGATTGTAACAGTTGTTTACTTTGTTACATATTAACCGCCGTTGCCTTGTTGTTTGCCACACGTTTTGTTAGCTAGTTACATTGTATATCTCAGTTGCTTACATTATAAACAGTAGTTAGTTTGGACATCGTTTTATGAGTGTCATGTAGTCCACTGAATCAAATCTATTTTTGAAGTAACGATCTTGTCAAGTCAGCCTAAAATCTCTGTAGTTCCCATTTTCTGGGTTTCGGTGATGCACATTAAAATATAACTATCCTGTACCTCTAACCGTTTGAAATGATACGACTTGGGTTTGATGAAAGCAAACAGTCCGTGTGAATGGAGACTGTAAATTAAAAGAACACGGAAATGGTTAATCTGTAAAAGAGGAGGGAGGTTTTTTTTTTGCGTCACATTTAACCGACAAAGTGATGATGAAACATCAACAGATATGGTTGGCGTGTTTAATTTTAAATTGCCATGTGCTGCTACGTAAATAATTGTGTAGGCTACAGCATCTACTGCGTCTGATCTTTGCTGAAATGGTCTTTTGCAGGTGTACGAATCCAGTACGATCAGAGATGAGATTACATTCGATTTTTTTATCCTCAAGTGTAGGTTCAGTGGTGGTAGGTACCATTGAAGAGTTTTAGTATAATAAACGGTTGCGTCGTTTATGGCGATGGATATAAAACTCGTACTATAACTCACTACCAGGAAGCCGCGATTAAAGATTGATTTCGAAATGACAATGTAGCTGATGGTCCAAATCACAAACTATAATTATTGGCTTTAATGCAGATACCTTGAATATTTAGATCGTGCATGTCCGGTGTTGGCAGTCCTGATTTCTGGTGCGCTCAGACTGTTTTTCTGGGATTTTTGTCGGTTGGATACGAACAACATGGTAAAATAACGTATAATAATGAGTATTGGATACTGTTACTGTAGCAGTAAATTTTGACGGAACTAAAAGGACAGCTCATCTGAACTTATTATCTTGTCCCTTATTAACATTTGATCATTGACATCATAACATTTGAGTTTAAAGGAAATTACAAATGGACAATTTCTTGCATCATTACAGTTGGACCATCAATGATGGTCATGAATCTGTTGTCTGTCATCACCTGCTGGTTTTGGATAGTTGTGTTTTCAGAAACTGCCATATAGCACTGCGTGTCAGATTTAGACTGGAAGAACTGCGAGTGTTTTTATATCAATAAGGACTGTCAGAAAACCACTGTCATATGAATGTTTAAAATCTGATTTTATGGGGTAGGGGCTTTGATGCTTATTAAGCTATATACTTTAAGGTCTTAGGTCACAGCCTTTGTGTTGTGTTGGTTATGACAACGTGAGACATTTTACCAGACTGATGTTCACTTTTGAAGTCAAGGACCACATAATTAGAATAATTGTAATTTATTATTCTATGTAAATTATGCGGGGGCTTAAAAATGCTTTTTGTTCAGATATCTTCTCCTCCTCCTGGTGTGTATTGAGAAAGCGGTTTGAGTGTTAACATATTGTTTGCATTTTACTGATGGCATACAGAGCATAGATGTATCTAACCCAGAGCTGCTCGGCCACTGTTTTCCCCAGTCGGTAACAGGTGAGATGGTGGGATTATGGTGCTTAAAGTTGTGATCCCAGCACTTATTAATGTCCTGGCTCAGACTGTAGCAAAGAGCATTCCTCCCCCCCCCCAAGTGACACGCCTTCTTAATTTGTGAGAGCCTTTTTTTACTGCCAAAATTTTTCAGTGGCTTTGAGCTACCTGTGTGTGTGTGTGTGTGTGTGTGTGTGTGTGTGTGTGTGTGTGTGTGTCTTCTCTCTCCTCTCTCTCTTTCTCTGTCTGCCTGCCTGTGGTTTTAAAATGCATGTTATTTCGCCACAGTTCCTTTTTGCAATCCGTCTTCAAACAGTTTTAAAATATGAGGGGTTATTGCCGTGACTGGAGTCCGATTAAGCCGTAGCCTTTTTGTTGTCTTTTTTTTACAAATGGCTCATTCTCAAATGCCTCAAACTTCACTAGACGCTACCAGTGTGGAGCTTGGAAGTTGGTCAGGTTCAAATCTCAGACTTTTTATTGAATTTTTTTTTTTTTTTGTATTGTGCTATATTGACCCAAAGGCGCAGCTTTATATTTTTTATTTATGAATACAGCGGAACCTTTAGCATTGGACTCCCATTTCCCCATAATGCCCCAGGAGTGCAGCAAAGGAGTTTATAGAGTTTCTATCGCCCCGGTGTGTGGAGCTCTCCGTGAAAGCACAGGCCTCACTCATTGCAGTTCACATCAAAGTCACATTAGTGGACAATTTGTTTTATCCAACTTCAGTGTTGTTCTCAATCTCAGGATTACAGAAGTGAGATGACTCCAGGAAGGCATACAAGGCCCATTAATAATAAGTATAAAGTTAGGCAAACAAACTTAACAACTGCTACTGTAAACTAAAGTAAGCGCCACTAACCTATTGTTACAGATCGATATCTATAACCTTATTTTCCCCCAAAGAAAGAAAAGGTTGCTATAGAGGGACAGGGGAGCCATGGTGAACTCTGAAGAGGTGGGTCTCGTCAGTCTGTGTCAGAAGATGGGCAGGGTTTCTGCTGTCCTGACTAGTGGGAAGCTCATTCCACCACCGCGGCCAGAACAGGCAGGGGATGTGCCCAGGAAGTGCCCAGGAAGTGCAGGCACACGGATGGAGTGGTCCATTTAGCTGCCTGAATGGAGTGGTTTCTTGAGCTGCCTGAATGGAGCGGTCCTTTTAGCTGCCTGAATGGAGTGGTCCCTTCAGGTGCCTGAATGGAGTGGTCCCTTCAGGTGCCTGAATGGAGTGGTCCTTTTAGCTGCCTGAATGGAGTGATCCCTTTAGCTGCCTGATAGGCTAGCGCCACGGTTTTGAATTTACTGTGAGCTGCTGTCTGTAGCCAGTGGAAGGAGGCGAGAAGCAGACGGACATGGCTGAGCCTGGACAAGTTGTAGATCAAACGAGAGGCAGCATTCCGGATGAGCTGCAGTGGTCTGATGGTGGAGGCAGGGAAACCAGCAAGGATGGAGTTGCAGTATTCCCGGTGGGAAAAGGCCAGTACCTGGCCTGTGAGCTGGGTTTCAGAGGTGCTGAGGAAGGGGCAGATTCTCTGAATGCTGTAAAGGAAGAATCTATACGGTCGGCATATCGCCGTGATGTTCTCGAAGAGGGAAGGTTTGTTATCCAGTACCACTCCGAGATTCCTAGCAGACGAAGAGGTCAGGCACCGTGGTGCCGTGACCTTCCAGGGTGAGCGAAAGAGTGAAAGGTCAAGCACGGGGGCGGACTTGGCTGGGAAATCTAGCATCTCAGTTTTAGCCAAAGTTGAGCTTCGGGCGATGGTTTGCCGTCTGGATTGTCCACTCTCTGCCCTCCCCCTAATTGAACAGGAAGCAGCAGCTGACCAACAGAAATTATGCTGGGTTTCCCCCGTTTCTGAATTAAATGAAAAGAAAAGGGAAAACTTGATTTTCCCCCGACCTAATTCACGCTGGTGGGAGGGAAGGTCTTAGGGCCTGCAGTTCAAGGCAGAAGATGTGGATTCTCTCCCGCCTGTGAGGCCCTGTGGAATAACACCACAGTGTCAAAGTCAGGGCCGGGGCTGGGGATTTTCACATGTGGGTAGCTGAGGGTAGAGGATATATGTTTTAAAATTATTATTATCATCATAATTTATGGATGTTTTTCAGCCGGGCCAATGGGTTACCATGGTGTCACAGCAATGGGACAGTCACAGATCGAAACAGGAGCCCCCCCCCCCTTCTCCCCCCTTGAACCTGTGACCCACGAGAACTCGCAGCCCAGCTGAATAAACAATGGCTCCACTGTAGTTTGTAGCCACTTTCATTTTTTGTATTTATTCATACATGTTTATTTTTAGAAATGCAGCAGCTCCACTGTTACCGTGGTTTCTAGTTATTTTTTTTGCTTAATAATGTTATTGTGACCTGCAGTTGTGTGGCGGATATTTTTTTGCAGGAGAAAGGGAGCAAACATGCAGTGAGCTGTTTTTTTTTTTTTCTAACATACATATAGAGTTTGTCTTGCACTATTTGCATGTTTCTTTCAATGAACTTTTAAAATGTCCTTTGTGCAATATGTGGGCTAAAATGTCAATTTTGATTACTAGTAAAGACTTTTTAACTGCGTCGAAATAGACAGATTTTAACTAGTCTTTGAGGGATGCTGTGTGTATTAAAGTTGCACGCCTTATGACATTGTCGGCTTAATTGCTTTATAGATGGTTCTAGAATTTTCCTCTTTGCACAATTCAAAAGTGGACCAGGATGAGTGGTGGGATGTAATTTCCCTCAGCCAATCGGATGGTGTTGTGTGACCAGTGCAGTCTGTGCTTTGTGGAGCAGTGTCCTCTGCTTTAAGGCATGGAGATGCAGGCGTGTGTGAGACAGGACTCACTCTCTCTCCCTCCATTCTACCGTTTTACTCCCCTGCTTCTGTTCACACGGTGTGTGTGTGTGCGCGTGTGTGTGTGTGCGCGTGTGTGTGTGTGTGTGCGTGTGTGTGTGCGTGTGTGTGCGCGCGTGTGTGCGCGCGTGTGTGCGCGCGTGTGTGCGCGCGTGTGTGCGCGCGTGTGTGCGTGTGTGCGCGCGTGTGCGTGCGTGCGCGCGTGTGTGTGTGTGTGTGTGTGTGTGTGTGCGCGCGCGCGTGTGTGCGCGCGTGTGTGCGCGCGTGTGTGCGTGCGCGCGTGTGTGCGCGTGTGTGTGTGTGTGTGTGCGCGTGTGTGCGCGTGTGTATATGTGTGTGCGCGTGTGTATATGTGTGTGCGCGTGTGTGTATGTGTGTGTGTGTGCTGCACATGGGCCTGTTCCGTGGCTGCAGTATGTTCATATTTTCAATAACACGGTTTTATGTTTGTTCGAACCACAGCCTTTTGTGGTATAGGCCTACTGCCAAATGTCTGGTTAATATTATTTCCTTTTATGAGGATACATTTTCATGATATTTTGGGAATGAATGAATTCAGAGTCAAGCCCTTGCGAAGAGAATATTAGTCTACTCTTCCGCATTCCAGTAAATACTACATGTCGTGACCCGGTTGGTAGACCTCCAAGGCTGATTCGGAGGGGGGGGGGGGGGGTTTAGGTGGTGTAGTGAGAAATTTAAGGTGCTTCATAACTGATAGATGAATCACACCATCTTCTATTCGGTCTTGGAGCCCTTTGAGAAGCTCTGTTTTTTAACGGTAGCCCCCACACAGGGAACAGGGAAGAGGATGTCGGGAGGAACGCTATCAGTGCGGGACGGGCACACCCAGCCCTGATTCACTGACAGGTGAGGTGGTACACGCTGCGGATCAGTATGTTCGAGGCGTGTCAACACCTCTCACCTCTGCTCAGGGAGCTTGTGTTGTCCTGAGAAGCAGGTACAGCATCCTGGGACACATGCCAAGCTGTGTCATCCATCATCTGGTCATAAGACCACTGCTGCCCCACATTATCAGGGACTTTCCTATCAGAGCACTCAGCTATCAGGCCCGTCCTTAATTACAATACAATACAATGCAATGGTACTTTGTTTGATTTCTCAGAAATGTGTTTTTCTATCATTAGCGGCTCTGTTCCACATAACGGCATGATATTCATTTACATGCAGACATCATATTACACACAAGAGACTTGACCATTGCCTTAGAAGCTTGACTGCACTAGATGACTCAAATTCCTCACCAGCCCAAAGCTTCTCATTGCACACTGGATGCTTGACCAGTGAAGTGGGTCTAATTTCATATCCAGTTAAATAGGGTCCTGCGCGCAGAAAGCCGGTAAATGGATGACCCCACTGCACGCCCTAATAAAGCGCACGCCTTTTCTCACGCGCGGTTTGTGGGCGTTCGACTTCGAAAAGCCCGAAAGGTTTGCTGTTATTTGTGGCTCCGTACATTGTCCTGACGTGACCTTGCCTAGTTTTATTATCTCCGCTGCAGAAAGAATATGTGAACGGGCTGACGGAGATGGCGGGAATCGCCCTGGCGCGAGGCTCCACGTAGCCGCACACCACAGACTCTCTCAGCAGTGAAAGGAGCTCTGCGCATTGCGCATTCCTCTGCTGTCCCGTGCATTCTGGAAGCCTCGTAAAAACCCAATCTGCGAGATTCTTTATAAAAAAATTTATTTATTTATTTTATTTTTTTAAACGCCCTTAATGGTGACTAAACTGACTGAATAAAAAGGCGAATTTAGGCTAGTGATTTTATGTAATTTTTTTAAAGATGAAGAGGCGGTTAGAGATGGCACAGGTATCAAGTTACAGGGTGGGGAGCGGGGCGGGGGTCAATAGGTTGAGTATTGAGAGGTTTGGGGGATGTGGTTGCCAAGGCACTGCTCGCTCACTCACTGTCATGATCTATTCATGAGTTAATAGGGCAAATGTTACGTGGTCTTTATGAAGTCATGACGCTGTATTCCTACCTACTTGCTTTCTGTATGATAACCTGGCCTGTGCTGTTTATGCTAACCGCTTGTTGTTTTTTTAAACACGGATAAAAACATTTTAAAGAAATACTTTAATAAAAAAATGGATACTGAATATAAAAGATAGTTATTTAAAACACAGCGTTCTTTTCAAATGTGAATTACCCTGGAGATCATGCGAATAGATTTAATAAAGCAGGAGGGATGGTTTGGGGCGAGGATGTTGTATTGGCGCGTTACTCGGTTACAGTGGGAAAGACGTAAGTTGTGTTTTTTCAGAGGTGCTGTGTCCTCTGACTAAGTGTGAATCACGGTTTTTACTGCTGTCTGGAGGGGGTTTTCTGGGTAGCTTGATGGAGACGTGCTGGTATGATTCTCTAGTTCACCTGCGGACCTCGCTCAGTAGAGACAGGGTGTGGGAGAGGGAGAGAAACCACCCACCCTTCAAACCCCCTGTGCTTTTGAGGCCATGTAACAACCTGTCAGCAAGAGGGACGTCAACGACTCAACAAAACCCCTCACTGATTGGAGAATATTTGGCACATTTTGAAATGGTCGTATGTATGGTATGTCGTAAAAATATTAATAAAAAATAATAATAAAACTGTCGCCTTTGGCAACAGGAATACGTGCCTGGAGACGTGAGTCAGTGCGCAGACCCTTTAGAGAAACGGGAGAGCGCTTGTGGAGGCCCCCCCCCCCCTCCCCCTGAGCCATGCGGCGTAAGCAGGTAGGCTATTCCAGAGCGCCTACGCGGCGGTGAGGACTCGCGCGCTCGCTGACATTCTGCGTGACGGAAGCAGGAATGCGTCCCCTCGTCTATTTTTGACTCCGTGGCTCGTGTGCCTCTTTGAACCGCGCCGGCCGGCGCGCGGAGACACCGATGCGCTGTTGTTAATAATAACTGAGCATTCCTACGCGCTGATATTTCAGCTGAGCGTGCTGGGTGTTGAAATTGTTAATGGGTTTTAATTTCATCCCCTGGAAGCCAGTGTGCTTTACTGGGTCACAGCCTCGTCTCCGTTTGTTGGATACCCGTCAGATAGGCGAGACGAAAAGCCAACGATGTTCTGTCCGCAGCAGAATTGGCAGCAGCCAGATTAGCTGCATATTTTGCCGCCACCTGTCCGGCTCACTAATAGAAAAGGTTCAGTAATAGAGTTTCGGGTTAATACCACCCCGCTCGCTTGTTAATTGTACTATATTTCCCCTTGTGTGTTGCGATGGGGGTCTCAGATCTCACTGCTGGGCAATGCTGAGCATTGCGCTCGTGTAACGGACAGCGTTTATAGAACCCCCCATACGCCGGGCGGCTAGCCAGCTTGTATGAGCTGACTTTATCCCACAGCAGCTCTTTGATTCTCCCTGTGGGATGAAGCAGACACAGACATTCTCTCTCTCTCTCTCTCTCTCTCTCTCTCTCTCTCTCTCTCTCTCTCTCTCTCTCTCTCTCTCTCTCTCTCTCTCTCTCTCTCTCTCTCTCTCTCTCTCTAACACACACACTCCCTGTCTATCACAGACACACACACGCACGCACACACACACACACAGTCGTTCAGTGGCCATATTTATCTTTTTTATGCATTCTGTGGGGTTGATGGCTCAGGATGTCCTCAGTAGTCATGCATTTCCCCCGTCTCTTTTTCCTCTGCACCTGCCAGGGATCGTCCTAAGAGAGCAGCGCTGCCCCACAGGCCATCACGAAAAACCCAGGCTGACCCTTTCCTTCTCCAAATAGAACTCAATTACAGGGATCAGTGGGTCAAGTCGGGGTCAGGGGGTCAGGGCTATGAGACTAGTCACTTTCAGAGGTAACTGCCTAGCTGCATGTGAACTTGTCATGCTGTGTATAAAGTCACATTTTATACAATTTGCTGCTGTGTGTGTGTGTGTGTGTGTGTGTGTGTGTGTGAGATATACGTGTGTGAGACTGTGTTTTTCTTCTATAGTTACTCTCCCCTGTGATTCCCCTGGCAGCCTGGTCCTAATGGCTTGGTGATGTAATCCTCTGAAACACAGCGGGTGACACATCCTCGAGTCCCCCCTCCCACCCCCATACTGCCACATTACCTGTAACCAGAGCCTTTGTGCGCCCCCGCCCCCCCCCCCAACTGTGATCAGCTGTAGTGAGATACAAGCTCTAGCGCTCCTCTATAGTCCTGACCCCCAGCATTAATGCCAGAGCAGGTGTGGCCCGCGCTAAGGTGACCAGACAGCAGGTCGGCTAAGAAAATCCTCCCAGTCTGCTGTGAGGGGATGTAGTCTGGAACTGTCTCCCCACCCCCCCCCCGCCATGGTTCTGCCTGTAGAACATTGGTCAGCTCTCGGTTCTGCCTGTAGAACGTTGGTCAGCTCTCGGTTCTGCCTGTACAACGTTGGTCAGCTCTCGATTCTGCCTGTAGAACGTTGGTCAGCTCTCTGTTCTGCCTGTAGAACGTTGGTCAGCTCTTGGTTCTGTCTGTAGAACGTTGGTCAGCTCTCGGTTCTGTCTGTAGAACGTTGGTCATCTCTCGGTTCTGCCTGTAGAACGTTGGTCAGCTCTCGGTTCTGCCTGTAGAACGTTGGTCAGCTCTTGGTTCTGTCTGTAGAACGTTGGTCAGCTCTCGGTTCTGTCTGTAGAACGTTGGTCAGCTCTCGGTTCTGTCTGTAGAACGTTGGTCATCTCTCGGTTCTGCCTGTAGAATGTTGGTCCGCTCTCGGTTCTGCCTGTACAGCTGGCAGTACACAGCCTTTAGTGGCCGGGCCGAGCTGCTAGACCGTTTGAGCTTCAGCGTGAGGTAAATATTGTAGCAGCAGCTGCGCTGAGAGGGGTTTTCAATGTTCACCCTCGAATAAGCGCTCCACTGTTTCCAGGAAAAATCTGCCGAGGCAGCCCCTTCTCTTTCAGGACAGATAGAGACATGTTCTGGTACGAACGCAAGCACGCGGCCGGGACAGTGTTCGTAAATCATACGGTCAAAACGAGCTCCATTGGATATTAACTGGGAAGGCCAAACGGTGCATGCGCTTGCCTCGCATACTGGAGCCATTACAGCAGCTTCCCGCAGAGTGTGGCGGGAAAACCGTTGGCCCTAAACTCATTTTAAACCCCCTGGTTTGTGAAGAGGACCCAGAACAGCTGATTCACAACCGTCTGGGTTGATGCAGTCGTTGGAAGGATTATCAGTACTGTCAACCCTGGTGTGTATTGTGCTGTGTTAGAAATGGCACTGAGTCCACAGGATTGGCCAGCCCTGGCTTATCACGGCCTGTGTGCTTGATGTGCAGTGATTTTATCACTGAGCAGCGCTCTGTGACCCCACTCCATACCCTCAGAAACCACACCCACAGAGGGGTTCTGCTGTTTCTCATGCCTTTTAAAGTTTTCACAGCTTGAAGCCATTCCAACAGTCACAAATCTAAACGGTAATAACATGGTACGAGGTGTTCAGGTTGGCACTCTATACAGTTCAGTGAGGGGAAGCGTAGGACACGGGGGTGGGGTGGGGGGGGGCGGCGCAAGTTCGGACCGGACCGGACCAAGGCACCAGCCGCTGCCCTGATGTTCCACAGAACTGTCATCTTCCGCCAGCAGCTGGGCAGACTTTATAGGAAGTGAGAGAATGAAGTGGAGGAGTGTTCATTCGGTCAATGCAGCAGGTGATCTGAGTGTGCTCTCAGTTCATAAGAAACAAGAGGTTTGTTTGTTAGTAAATGTAATGCGTTCGTATCATTCAAGGTGCCAAACTAATAAATTCCAACCAAAAAGTATCATGGTAATTTCTATATATTAGTCCCATAGATGAACTATGAATGACGGGTGAAAGGTAGGATGATGTGTTGTTGGGGGTGTTGAGTTTTCAACATATGACGCGCCACCGCGGCACTGCGTACGATGCAACGCGGCGCAATGTCTGACACAGCGCGTTCGACTCACCGTAGTACCGCGTACGACGCACCGCCCCTTGCCAGCTGGCTTATGGAGCGGAGGAGCTGTGGCTGAGGCCTGCCAGGCCTGTGGGAGCCTGAGGAGCCCAGCGGCTGTGTGAGGAGGTCTGGCCCAGCGCTGGGAGTGAGGCTAGAGTTCCACATCAATACCACTCAGCCTGTTGTACAGCCTGCCACAGGGGAAGGGGCTACACTGTGTGCGCGTGTGCGCGTGTGCGCGTGTGCACGTATATGTGTGTGCGTGTGTGTGTGGTGGGGGCTACGCTGTGTATGAGAGGGAGTGGGAAAGAAATGGAGAGAAAGAGTTAAGAAAGGTAAGCGAGGGAGTGAGAGAGTGAAAGAAAGAAGGACATGGAGGAGGGGAAAGAGAGAGGGAGGGAGGAGGATAGAAGATGGAGAGAGCGCGTGCGCTGGAAATCCCTGTGTGCCTGATCTTGTTTCTTAATGGAGGGAAACTCAACACCCAGAGGGGCGGGAGGGTAACATGCCAGCAGGGTCTTTAGCATCAGCTTGCTCTCTCTCTCTTTTCTGTCTCTCTTTCTCTCGCTCTCTCTCTCTCTTTCTCTCTCTCTCTTTCCCCCTCTTTTTCTCTCCCCCTCTGCCTCCCCCTTTCTCTTCCTCTCTCGGTCTATCCTTTGCTTTCTCTCTCCTTCCCTCTATCCTCTGTCTGACACCTCACTATATTCTGTCCATCTCTCTGCTCCTGTTCACTCTTCCATCTTCATCTCTCTCTTTCCCCACCTTGTTTGCCTCTTCTCCGCTATCTGTCTTTCATCTGACTCTCCTACATCCTCCCTCATGCCCTTCTTGCTCTCTCCATTGTAGTCCTCGTGGCGCCAGACATCCTCGTCCTGCCTTCTCCCCCCACCCCTCCAACCTCCCACCCATCTCTTTTGCCATTTTCTGTCCTGTTGAAAGCTAATAGCATTTCAGTAGCAGATCACCACCTCTGCCTAATTCAACCCCCCCCCCTCCCCCCCCCTTACCAACAGGGAGAAGTCACACCCTGCTGCTGGAGTTCCCCAGGCACACACACACACACACACACACACACACTCAGTCCCGAAAGGACAGAGGAATGTACGGAAAATGATGGAGAGGGCGAATTAGATTTTGCTTGCTTCCGATACAGTTTCTGCTGTAGACGTCTATCTGCTTATCGTCTTATCTGTTTGGAATATTAAAATTAATCTAACCTCTTCTCTAGCACCACCTTTTTTTGAACACAAGCCCAAAAATAAAATGGTTACTGTTTTTGAACACCTTTGACTACAGGCATAATCCTCGTCTCTAAGGTAACCTTTGGTAGTTTATTTTCCAAAAGTCAGAATTACTGTATTTAGTATTGCTGAAACAGAGTAACAGAAGCTCGAACACAATAGAAGTATTATTTAAAAAATTCTAAAAGATTTTTTCTTTTTTTTTGTTGCCGTTTTTTTTGTTTTTTTGTTACCGTTATTCGTTTCTATGGATTTCCATGGAACACGTAGAATATACGGAGTCGTCATTTTGATTGAGTCTGTGTTGTGTTATGTTACAAAATAAAGGACCGTTGTCGCTATAACATTGGAAATATAATCGTAAGTTTTAGCACTTTCAAACTATTGTGTGACGAGATAATTTCAAAATTTCACCATAAAAAAACGCAATGAATGCAAATAAACTATAAACCATTGGGCCGGTGCTAGTTAAGGGGTTAAAAACCATTGCAAAGAAATGGAATAAGTGCAGGCCAGCTGTAGTCTTTTGTGCACGCTTTTTTTGTTTGTTTGTTTTTTTTGCATGTTTTGGTTGTCATGGTGACCTTCGTGAGCTACCACTTTTCTGAAAAGAAGATTACTGTAGATGTCAGGTCTTCTCTATGGAATCCATCTGGCCCAGGCTATTACCTGGCTGGGTACATGCATGTATCAGCGGACATGCATCACCTTGCTTTAAACGTCATATTTCTACTCTGTAGTTCTACTGTATGTGTCTGGCCACTGTGCTCACATCTGCAGCATAGACATGGTATCGCTATGCCCAAGAGTTTGGCTCTGCAACAAACCAATGT
The DNA here is from genome assembly GCA_022702515.1 of Ilyophis sp. 1 JC-2022. Taxonomy (NCBI): domain Eukaryota; kingdom Metazoa; phylum Chordata; class Actinopteri; order Anguilliformes; family Synaphobranchidae; genus Ilyophis; species Ilyophis sp. 1 JC-2022. The sequence continues at coordinate 45,083,260 of CM040406.1, forward strand.
CATGGGATTTGTGGACAGAGACCCAATCAACTGCAAAATTTTATTTAGAGAGAAAAAGGGGAAGTAATTGGCTGTTTAATAGCTGACCTAGATTCAGAAAGCCACATTTGTGCACAGTAGTGGAGAACATTAGCCCAGGTTATTTGTGCAAATGTTTTATTTCTCCCCCCCCTGCTCAGCTGAGCTGACCACACACAGCAGCCTCGCACGTGGTGATGAAAATGCTGACCTCGCATTGGCTGCGTGAGATGGGTCACCATGTTGGCCCCGGCCCCGATGGTCTGTGTGTTCAACACTGGTTTAAATAAAAATTTAAACCAACAGTCATGTCAACTTTAACACATTGAGAAACCGTCATCAGTAGCCCCCTTTTTAAAGAAATGTTATTCAACACAGAAGAGCCTCCTGTAGATTTTAAAAGGCTGGTTTGAGGTTGTGGTCGCACTGTGATGATGTCATTTGGATCGGCGCCTATCATTGGTTATTCAGTTCTCACTCGTGTTAGTAAAGAAAGGAGATTTAATCGGTTGAAAATGAAATGCAAAAAAGCTGAGTTAAGCCATATGTCATTAGTAATTATAAAATGATTGGCAATATGTGAACGTCAACCCCCGTTTCCATGGTTTCTTCATAGAATCACAGTCCAGTGGTGGATCTTCTCTCTGTTCCTACTACAGTAGCATCTGTTATGCAGTCTGTGGTGAGATTTCTAGTGTGAATAAACACCACGTTTTGTTGTGTCCTTCTGGTAAAACGGCTGCTTTCTCCTGAAGGAAATAATTTAAATTCTCACCAGGAAACCTCAAGCAAAACAAAAAAAAAAAAACTGGAAGTGTGATTTTGCGGGATAAAAAAAAAAAAAAAACTTGAGAAATTGATGGTGTTTGACCAGTTTGTTTGAGGAGGATAACACGGGCCGTTTATTTCTGCGCCCAGACCGCAGGAATGCCGAAGGGCCGGTCAGCCGACCTCTGACCTTTCCCCAGGCATTCCGCTGGCGGGGGGCGATGTATTGTCATCGGAGGGGCGAGCATTGGCCTGGCGCAGGGGTAATTCCAGCGCAGCCGTGCGAACAGCCTGGCTTTGTGTAGCTTGCCATCTTCCCAGCATTGCTTTCTGTTGCTCTTGCATGGCCAGCCTCACAATAGTATCTCAACAGACGGCATTCCAGCAAAAGGAGACGGCACAAGAGCGAGGCCTAGGAGCGCCAACCCTGTTCACTTTCCCTTCCCGGAAAATGACACCCCCACCCACCCCCCTCCACAGTGCTCCTCTTACAGTACCCCTCTCTAAACACAGACTGTGGGGCAGAGAGACGCTGTTAAAAATAGCCCCTGGAAAAGCAACATTAAGTGTTATCCTTAGAATAGTTTTTTTTTCTTCCCGTTATTTTTAAAACCATGGCAGCAAACTCTGGGGGGGGATGGTGCTGTTTGTGTGTCTGTAATTAGGCTATGATGTTATGTATGTGCCCCCCCCAACACAGTTGGTGTTTCACAGAAACACCCATCACCTCACTTCATTTGGAATGTGTTGAATTGGCTTTTTTGGCTCTCAGATATGTACCATATCTTCAGCTACGGCAGACTGTCTCTAAGGCTGGGGAAGACTGTCTCTCTAAGGCTGGGGAAGACTGTCTCTAAGGCTGGGGAAGACTGTCTCTAAGGCTGGGGAAGACTATCTCTCGAAGGCTGGGGAAGACTGTCTCTCTAAGGCTGGGGAAGACTGTCTCTCTAAAGCTGGAGAAGACTGTCTCTCTAAGGCTGGGGAAGACTGTCTCTAAGGCTGGGGAAGACTGTCTCTAAGGCTGGGGAAGACTGTCTCTCTAAGGCTGGGGAAGACTGTCTCTCTAAGGCTGGGGAAGACTGTCTCTCTAAAGCTGGGGAAGACTGTCTCTCTAAGGCTGGGGAAGACTGTCTCTAAGGCTGGGGAAGACTGTCTCTCTAAGGCTGGGGAAGACTGTCTCTAAGGCTGGGGAAGACTGTCTCTCTAAGGCTGGGGAAGACTGTCTCTAAGGCTGGGGAAGACTGTCTCTCTAAGGCTGGGGAAGACTGTCTCTCTAAGGCTGAGGAAGACTGTCTCTCTAAGGCTGGGGAAGACTGTCTCTCTAAGGCTGGGGAAGACTGTCTCTCTAAGGCTGGGGAAGACTGTCTCTCTAAGGCTGGGGAAGACTGTCTCTCTAAGGCTGGGGAAGACTGTCTCTCTAAGGCTGGGGAAGACTGTCTCTCTAAGGCTGGGGAAGACTGTCTCTCTAAGGCTGGGGAAGACTGTCTCTCTAAGGCTGGGGAAGACTGTCTCTCTAAGGCTGGGGAAGACTGTCTCTCTAAGGCTGGGGAAGACTGTCTCTCTAAGGCTGGGGAAGACTGTCTCTAAGGCTGGGGAAGACTGTCTCTCTAAGGCTGGGGAAGACTGTCTCTAAGGCTGGGGAAGACTGTCTCTGACGATATCATGCATGTATGTAGGGGGAGTATAAATGTCGTTATAAATTTGGCGCCCAACGTTGGCCTGAGCATATCCAATTACTACCCCAATTTGGAATGGTCACTTATCTGCAACCTGCAGCCACGTACACGTGCGAACCCCACTGCAGATTTGGGAGAGTGTAGACATCCACGGTTCTCCTCCGAGACACGTGGTGTTTCCAGCTGCTTCTTCTCACATGGCGGATTACAGCTGAGCTGGGATAGAGTGGAGTCGGAGGAGGACCTTTCATGTGCGGCTTTGACTGCAATCCACGGGGCGCCCGATCGACCTGCAGAGTCGGTGCGTAGCGATCCACGCTGAACCCTATCCGACTGAAGCCTCCCGTTCACTGGGAAATGCAAGCGCCGTCGTCCGATGGAGCTACAGGCCACAGTCGACACTAGCACGGTCCGGATTCGATCCGAGGCCGTGAGGCTCATCTACGCACCACAGTGTAGTGTAGTCCCTTAACCGAATGAGCCTTCCAGCAGCGTTAGCCTTTATCTATGCTGGGGCAGACTCTCTGAGGCTGGGGCAGACTCTCTGAGGCTGGGGCAGACTCGCTGAGGCTGGGGCAGACTCGCTGAGGCTGGGGCAGACTCGCTGAGGCTGGGGCAGACTCGCTGAGGCTGGGGCAGACTCTCTGAGGCTGGGGCAGACTCTCTGAGGCTGGGGAAGACTCTGAGGCTGGGGCAGACTCTCTGAGGCTGGGGCAGACTCTCTGAGGCTGGGGAAGACTCTGAGGCTGGGGCAGACTCTCTGAGGCTGGGGCAGACTCTCTGAGGCTGGGGAAGACTCTCTGAGGCTGGGGAAGACTCTCTGTGGCTGGGGAAGACTCTCTGTGGCTGGGGAAGACTGTGTCTGAGGCTACAAACAGGCAGAGAAGCACAGATTTGTAAAGGATTGTATAACTCTATATTAGTTATAATAATGCACACATTTAAAAAGGTACCTTGGCTGGCTCTGTAACTCCATAAACCTCACTGAAAATGTGTTGCTGGGTTTTCCAAACCGTTGTGTGCAGAGTATGTGCTTAGCGTTTCCAATAAATAAATGGTGAAGCAAACTTGTTGACTGCCCTTCAGAACGGCCCCAGTTGACCTGTAAGATACAGCCCTAGGTGCAATCATTTATTATTTAACATGACTGTTTGGAGTGTGATCCTCTGAGAAACATGGTTTGCCGTGCTCGTGTAGTGTGTAACATCAGAATAGTTTATATTGTACGTGATGTTAAAGCTATGATATTGTATGTTATTACAGTTATGATATTGTAAAAATCCTCACTTCTCCTCACGGCACTTATCTAAAGACCAAGACTAACGCGGTGTCGCGGGTCTGTAACGCGGTGTCGCGGGTCTGTAACGCGGTGTCGCGGGTCTGTAACGCGGTGTCGCGGGACCGTAACGCGGTGTCGCGGGACCGTAACGCGGTGTCGCGGGACCGTAACGCGGTGTCGCGGGACCGTAACGCGGTGTCGCGGGACCGTAACGCGGTGTCGCGGGACCGTAACGCGGTGTCGCAGGTCTGTAACACGGCTGCCTGGCGCGTCTCCGCAGGTGCAGCTCCAGGTCCACCCGAACCTCTCAGCCAAGGAGGATGCTCTGCAGCACATCGAGGAGCTGATCCTGCAACTCCTCAACATGCTGTGTGTGGCACAGCCCCGCACTGTGCAGGACGTGGAGGTAGCGCCCTTCTTCCCCTTCTCTTTCTCTCTCCTTCCTCCTCCTCCTCTCCTCTCCCTCCCCCTCCTCATCATCCTTTCCTGCATTTTCTCTTTCATTTCCAGTCATTTTTTATTTTAACTGCAGTTTTGACCAATTGTTTTGTTTCTCCACATGTCTGAATCGTACTAGTTTTTGCGCAGGAAGCTTAAGAGTCTGAAAAGACGTGTGATGCTATGAAACTGCTTATTTGGAAAGGGCGTGAATGATTTAGGCTCTCTGTTTAACTGGTTAATTGCTGGTGTTTGGTATCTGAACAGTAGGACTTATCTCATTCCTCTGTCATGCCTTTCTCTTTCCACCGCTTCCTTCTCCGCCTTTTTCCCATAATCCTCTGGGGGGGGGGGGTTCGGCTGTGCTCATGCTTACCTGTGTTCCCCAGGAGCGTGTGCAGAAGACCTTTCCACACCCCATCGACAAGTGGGCCATCGCCGACGCCCAGTCTGCCATAGAGAAACGCAAGAGGAGGAACCCCCTTCTCCTACCTGTGGACAAGATTCACCCACTGCTCAAGGTGAGAAATACTGGCGCCCCCTGTAGGACACACCCACCGCCAAAGCAAGCCGGTGTGGAGATTCCATATCTTTATAGCGCACACATCAGGGTGTGAAATTAACACCTGACCCCAGCCAAATGTTGGCCATTTTTTGATTGTGGCTGGTAAGATTTTCAACTCTAGCAGCCACTATGGCAGATAACCAACCAGGTTGTTATATTGCAAAAGGTAATGCTGCTTGTCAAATTTTCTAAACGGCTGGTGATTTTTAGAATCCACAAGCCACTCTGGCCAGTGAGTGAAAAAGCAAATTTCGTGCCCTGGCGTGGATATGGAAACTAGCCTGTGTTCCTCATCCACGGATCTTTAGGCTAAATCTGTCTCCCCTACTCTTGTGTAGCAGCCTGCTTTGAGTGTGACTCGGGTCAACAAAAGCACAAAGTCAGAGGGGGAGATCTGGGGCACTATCACATCCTGACTGCCACCCCGTCACCTTCTCACCTAGATGTGAGAAATTTGTTTGGTATCACGTTTCTTAGAGCAGTTATTTTCTTGCCCGAGGGATAGATGGCAGGTTTTCTGTCTGAACTGCATTTCTCAATACGTCAGAAACACGCTTTCAGATCATGTCATCCCCATCATGTGATAAAGCTACTTTCTGACTGAGGCAATTGGCTGACTGAAGGAAAATCGGTCGCTTCATTGTGAAGCGGGACGGCGTATGAACCCGTATGAAGGCCTGCTTTGTACAAACAGGGCTCCATGTGCCTTGGCAGGTGTGACACCACAGGATCATGTTACAAACCTGTACAGCCGGTGTGAAACAGGGCAAACTGTACTATGCTGGCGTTTAATCGTCAAATATCATAAAAGCATTCATATTATGCAACCAGTCTACTTTTAAAGGCACAAAGCCTTATTTCTCTCTAATTTGTTATCATTGATAAATGTCTTCATCCACTTGTGTATATATATATATATATATATGGGTTTAACCCATTTCACCACTATAAGCAGGCAGGTTAATCTGTTCTGATTGAACAGAAGCTTTACCTCAGGGCAGAATGGTGCTTAATGTTAAACAGCTCATGATAGGTTAAGACCTGTAATTCAATTGGAGTTGAATTTCCTTCAGAGTAATGAGAGGTGCTCTTGTTCCCCTCTCCAGGAGGTCCTGGGTTACAAAATTGACTACCATGTGTCTCTGTACATCGTGGCCGTCCTGGAGTACATCTCAGCCGACATCCTAAAGCTGGCGGGGAACTACGTGGGTAACATCCGTCACTACGAGATCAGCCAGCAAGACATCAAGGTCTCCATGTGTGCGGACAAGGTAGGCCGTGTGGATTTGTGTGCACGTGTGGGCGTGCTTTTGTTTGTGTGTGCGTGTGTGTGCGTGTGTGTGCGTGTGTGTGCGTGTGTGTGCGTGTGTGTGTGTGTGTGTGCGTGTGCGTGCGTGTCCGCCATGTGTGTTTGTGCATGTGCGTGTGCCGTGAGTGTTTGTGTGCACTTGCGCATATGTGGGCATGCACGTGTGTGTGTGTGTGTGTGTGTGCGCGTGCGTGTCCGCCATGTGTGTTTGTGCATGTGCGTGTGCCGTGAGTGTTTGTGTACACTTGCGCGTATGCGGGCATGCACGTGTGTGTGTGTGTGTGTGTATACGATTGTGTTGCGGGCCTGAAACTTGTGAACTGTACAGCGTTCCAGACTTAGTCTTGCATCCTGCGGAGTGCGACTGCAAATCACATTGGAATGTGATCCTTCAAGACGGTCATATTGTTATAGTTTCGGTGGTTAGCGAGTTGGCCGGAGATGATCGTGCTTCTCATGCTCTTGACTGACAGACGAATGATACTTTGAGGAGCGTCCCCATTGAGGGTCTGTCTGTCTGTCTGTGTCCGGTGCTGTCAGGTGCTGATGGACATGTTCGACCAGGACGAGGACATCGGTCTGGTGTCTCAGTGCGGGGACGAGCCCTCCGCTTCCGGGGAGCTGACCTACGATGACCTGGTGCGCCTGGAGCTCGCCGAAGAGCGCCAGTACCTGCGGGAGCTCGACCTCATCATCAAAGTGTTCCGCGACGCCTTCCTGTCCAACAGCAAGCTCTTCACAGCCCATGTGAGTCCCGTCCCAACCTGTCCAAACGTGTGCCAACACTTCCCAACCTGTCCAAACACGCCCAAATACCTCTCAACACGTCCCATCCCAACCTGTCTCATCCCAACCAGTCCAAACACGTCCCCACCCATCCCTTCCCAATCCATCCCAACACATTCCATCCCAACACATTCTGACCTGTCCCAACACAGCTCTTCCCCACACGTCCCGTCCCAACATGTCCCAACACATACCGTCCCAACATGTCCCAACACATACCGTCCCAACACGTCCTGTCCCATCCCAACCTGTCTGAACTGCACACTACAGCGCGATGGTCGCAGATGTACTGCACGATAACCACTGACCCCTTTTCTACTGTTAGAACCGAGCAGCACCAAAAAAAGAGTGTGTAGTTCTGTTCAGCATTGCCTCTGCATTCATCCCCATTAGAACCCGCAGGGTCGGCTCCCGCATGCCCTCCACAGTGCAGTATTGCTGGGGATCTATTGTGTATTGAAGCTCTCACATTCCTGTCACTTTGCACTTTACTGGTGATGCATTTGTGTTGCTTTGCAATCTCATTGGACATTTTGCTGCTGGAACAAGGTGGGGGAAATAACGGCATCACACATCCACCCGATGCCCTGGCTCCACGGGTCCGGATCGCATTGGCACGGGTCCGGATCGCATTGGCACGGGTCCGGATCGCATTGGCACGGGTCCGGATCGCATTGGCACAGGCCTGGATCACACTGGCATGGCTCTGGATCACTTTGGTCCTAATCCAGCCCAAGCAAGTTATGCCAGAGGAATAGAGGCTAGGGACTGTGAGAGTCACTAGCCTCTATTCTAAAAAGATTTCTTTTTGCCAAGTAATGGAAAATCAAATGTCTGAACCGTATATGATCTAGGCCAAATAATCTGTCTTGGCAGAGCGAATGTTTGAACCAGTTCCACAGCCAGCGTAAGTTTAGATACGGAGACAGTTTCCTGTCATTATGGTTCCACGCTTCTTACATCTCTGAGCATTAGACCGAGCGAAGCAAGCGCTTGCCAACAAATTGCTCTGATGTCACTCACCATGAAGAAAGCAATACATCTTAGCTGTGACAATGATGGTTTTGTTAGCGTTTAAGAAGTGTCAGTGAGTCAGTGAGCAGAAATGAGTTGTGCCTGTTGTTTCATTGGTGGGCAGGGCTCTGTGTATTTTAGCTTGGCTGACTGGCGCTATTGTCTTTGGGTGATTTGGGTGAAGTATCCGGGTCCCTCAGAAGCTGTACGTTGTAATGATGCTGTTGGCAGATAGAAATGACACCGCTTGATTTTCTGCGCCAGAGTGCATTTAACTAGATTGGCGATGTATCTGAAGTTGTCAAAGGAAGTCAAGAGAGTTAAAGAGAAAGGCGTGCGATTATTCCTATAGACAATTCTGGGATTTAGCTCTAATTAGCAATCACATATGAAGAATAGTTTCAGCTGACTTGCGCAATGTCTGCTTCCTCCCTACTAATCTACTAATATAACAGCCTATCGTGCCAAAGTGCCATTGTCTTTTCAAGCAAAAATCTGTATTCACTAATATGTATGTCCTTGATTTATTCTCCACAGATGAGTTTGTCTACTAGGTCCGTCGGCTTGTTAGTAGTGTAACCGGCATTATCTGCACATCTCGTACACGCCGTGCAGAATCTTAAGGAAGCCAAATGAGTTTTTAAGAACTCTAAATGAAAGGCGCTGTGCACTTAGAGAGACACCATGAGAGCCCTCTTGGTTCTCGCGTGGAGCGGCTTTATGAAATATTCACTGGGAGATGCCGCGTCATCGTGTGCCAATGCACACACACTCTGATGTATGGATGTGCATTTCACAGTATTTTCAATGTACATTCAAATATTCCACAGAACCAGAAGGAAATAAATCATGTCTAATCCAGCATACTGTTCCACAGGTACTTTGTGAAACTCAAGTTCTATGTAAATTATGACTGACTGCAAAGAAATTTGCTTTTGCTCACGCTTTTTCAATACATTTTAATTAATAATTTCAGTTATAATCTCACACTTTCAGCTATATTAATGCTTCACGGTGTGTGATAAAGCAAACCTGGTTGGACTATTGGCTCTTTGTAACTCATTTTTTAAATCTTCCTCTATTGATGAGAATATAGAATTGGGCGTGTTGTTATTTTTCAACACTTAAAAACTGATGCTAGTAAAGACTTTTTGATCATACAGTCATTTATTCAACCCCACAAATGTTCATTGTCCCCCCCAAGTACAGAAGTAGGTAAATGATATCTCAATATATCTCTTCTTATTCTGTGAACTGCTCGACGTCCATACCGACACAACCATGGATAGGTACATGTAGATGCTTGTCCCTTTTGTGTTGATATAGTCTGGTGTATGTTAAACTGTCCTCCAGTCATTTCTACTCTCTGGAGCTGTATAGAAGAGCAGCCCTACCCTCCACCGTGAGTGTAGCGCGTGGGGTAGCATGTCCCCTTTAACGGTAATGAAACTCAGAGCCGTGCACGTGTAGCGTGTGGGGTAACACGCCCCCTTTAATGGTAATGAAACTCAGAGCCGTGCACGTGTAGAGTGTGGGGTAACACGCCCCCTTTAACGGTAATGAAACTCAGAGCCGCGCACGTGTAGTGTGTGGGGTAACATGTCCCCTTTAATGGTAATAAAACTCAGAGCCGTGCACGTGTAGAGTGTGGGGTAGCACGCCCCCTTTAACGGGAATGAAACTCAGAGCCGCGCACGTGTAGTGTGTGGGGTAACATGTCCCCTTTAATGGTAATAAAACTCAGAGCCGTGCACGTGTAGAGTGTGGGGTAACACGCCCCCTTTAACGGGAATGAAACTCAGAGCCGCGCACGTGTAGTGTGTGGGGTAACAAACCCCCTTTAATGACAAACCCCCTTTAATGGTAATGAAACTCAGAGCCGTGCACGTGTAGCGTGTGGGGTAACATGTCCCCTTTAACGGTAATGAAACTCAGAGCCGCGCACGTGTAGCGTGTGGGGTAACAAACCCCCTTTAATGACAAACCCCCTTTAATGGTAATGAAACTCAGAGCTGCGCACGTGTAGCGTGTGGGGTAACACACCCCCTTTAATTGTAATGAAACTCAGAGCTGCGCACGTGTAGCGTGTGGGGTAACATGCCCCCTTCCAGTGGCGCCGCGTCGCACGGCGCAGCGCTCCTCACCCTCCCAGGCCACCTCAGCAGTGCAGCACCAGCGCAGCTCCCACTTCCTTCACACCAGTTCCCTCTGCAGGTTCCACACACCTGCTCCCTCACGAGTACTTCAGTTCCCTCCTCTGCTTCACACTGCTGCTCCTAACACGAGTACAACAGTTCCCTCTGCAGCTTCACACTGCTGCTCCTAACACGAGTACACCAGTTCCCTCTGCAGCTTCACACTGCTGCTCCTAACACGAGTACACCAGTTCCCTCTGCAGCGTCACACTGCTGCTCCTAACACGAGTACAACAGTTCCCTCTGCAGCTTCACACTGCTGCTCCTAACACGAGTACACCAGTTCCCTCTGCAGCTTCACACTGCTGCTCCTAACACAAGTACACCAGTTCCCTCTGCAGCTTCACACTGCTGCTCCTAACACGAGTACAACAGTTCCCTCTGCAGCTTCACACTGCTGCTCCTAACACGAGTACAACAGTTCCCTCTGCAGCTTCACACTGCTGCTCCTAACACGAGTACAACAGTTCCCTCTGCAGTGTCACACTGCTGCTCCTAACACGAGTACAACAGTTCCCTCTGCAGCTTCACACTGCTGCTCCTAACACTAGTACAACAGTTCCCTCTGCAGCGTCAAACTGCGTACAGCGAGCCCGTAGAGCTGTTCCACCTGCTTGTATGCCAGTTCCCTGTCGCACTCTACCAACCTCACAGCCCTTGAGCACCTGTCCGATTGCCTTTTTTGGCTGCGGAATAAGGAGAGGGTGCAGGATTCATTGGTTCAGTGGGAAGGGATCTGGTATTAGATTTGCTAGGTTATGTGGTGTGGACTGCAGTGTTTGAGCGTGTCGTTTTTTGTGTGGGTGGCAGGACGTGGAGGTGATCTTCAGCAACATCCTGGACATTCACGAGCTGACGGTGAAGCTGCTGGGGCTCATCGAGGATGCGGTGGAGATGACCGCGGACGGGAGTCCTCACCCGCTGGTGGGCAGCTGCTTCGAGGACCTCGTCGAGGTAGGGCCAAGGCCACGGGTTCGAACTGTGCGTCTGCATTTCGGTCTGTCTGGAACTTCACATTTTACACCTGGGTGAGGAAAGGCAGCTTAGTGCAGAAACCACACCCACGTGCAAACATGCGCATACACACACACACACGCACACATACGTGAGCAAACACACAGGCACATACATATGCGCGCACGCACACACACACACACAGACAGGCACTTACACATGCCCAGACATTCACACACTCGCAGACAAGAACGCATACATGCACATACATGTACGAACACAGAAATCCCAAAGTAGATTTTATAGATGTTCTTATCCAGTGCTGTTTATCATTCCTATTTATTGTTACACAAAGATTTATTCCTCATACAAAATAACAACATTTAAAAAAAAAAAAAGTAATGATACATTTAATGTATTTAATAAGTAACATAAATATAAAACATGGTGCATTGCATTCTGGGAACCGGTAAGGGCAGCTTGGCAAGAAACTGCAGATCCACAGATCTATGAACAGACCGTATCTCCTGTATCCAGAGTATGAAATTTACTTTTTCACCCATTGGCCAGAGTGACTTGTGTATTCTAAAGCCATTCTCGACATTTTACCAGCCACATTACCTTTTGCAGTATAACACAACCTGGTTGGTTACCTGCCAAAGTGGCTGCTAGAGTAAAAATCGTACCAGCCACAATCAAAGTTTTACCAGAATTTAGCTGGTGGCGGGCGTTAATTTCACACCCTGCTTGTATGCAAGACAGAACTGGAACACAGGTTTTTGTTTACCTCCTCATGGCGTTGTAATGCCTTTAATGGTCCTGTGCTAGGATGGCTTTCTCACCCCCCTCCCCCCCCCTTCTTTTTGCCTGTCTGCAGGAGCAAGCCTTCGACCCCTACGAAACCCTGTCCCAGGACATCCTCTCCAGACAGTTCCACCAGCATTTCAACAGCCTAATGGCCCGGCCCGCAGTGGCTTTGCACTTCCAGGTACAGCCATAGTCCGTCTCCTTTGGCTGTCCAGCTTATGGAGGCTGTAGTACATCTCTTTCGGCTGTCCACCTGATGGACTCGTAGTCTTTAAGGGGCGGTTGGCTTGTGTGGGTTTCTTTGGGTATTCGGTTGCACATTAACTGGTACACATTTGCTACGCTCACCCAGACAGTGTTTTTTTTTTTTTTTCCTTGAACATCTCAAAGTGTGCTTTTAAACTCTGGACTGGGTGCGCAGGCCCGTTTGGATCAATATTTGTTACAGTAAGTGGGAGTGCCTGATTAAAGCAGGTGAATTGAGGACACTGAGGTTCAGATGGAGCACGCCGTGTAATTCACTGGGATCACGTCTCTAGCGCTCACCCTATAAACTGCAGGAGCGATAACACCGTGGCCTACATTAGCAGATCAAACAACAAAGGTGATTATTAAACCTACATTGACACATCCCTGATTTTTTAAATTTATTTATGTATTTATTTCTTTCTTTACAATTTAGTCATTTGGTCAACATAAACACTACTGGTCAAAACCATGACCAGTTTTAGTACACCCTCAAGGAATCAGAGATAAGAAAAAGAAATAAACACCTTTTTATTTCACACAAAAAAAAAATCTAAATCTTAGATACATCAAAATAACCACCTTTTGCGGTAATAACTACTGAGGATATTCGTGCTATTTTTTCTACAAGGGCAGTCATATGGTTCTGAAGGTTCACGGCGACACTGCTGTAGAAGTTCCGGTAGTGACTTACTGAAGTCCATTTCATGTGGAGAGCAACAGCACTTGGGCTAGAGGCGTCAAGTTCCACTGTTAAGATTAACCTGAGAAGTCACTCTTCCACTTCTAATTCCAGGCTGTGGGGTGCATCACCACACCCCAAGGGCTAGTGGGGTGCATCACCACACCCCAAGGGCTAGTGGTGGACCTCGGTAGGCCTTCTGGGTGGCCATTTTTAAATATTTAGTACATTTAAAAAATGTGTTACTCTTTTAAGAGGTTTGTCTTAAGATGGTATAGCTAACCCATCGTGTCTCATCTTTTTAGGAGATTTTTTGGGACATAGATATTATTCATTTTCATTTCGCTATTTTTTTTTTACGTGACCTGTCCCTGCAAGAACCCAGAATCCACAATCTTGGCAGATAGTCTTCCCTCCTTCTGCGTTTTTTTCACTTCATACAGGGGGGAAAGCAGAGAGGGTTGCACATAGAGACGGGATCTTCGTACAGAACATGCCATGGCAGGGAATCAAACCTGTAGCCACACGGGGGGGGATTAGTATATCGGTTGAGAGTCGGTCGCCCAACAGGCTGAGCCACATGGCCTCCCAAATTAGCACACATTTCACCCAGGTGTCTGCTTGGATTGGTTTAGCACAGGTGGTTGTGACACAATATCCTAATTCCTAAATCTTTTTACAATTTCTGCATAACTGATTGGTTGGCTTCAGTTTCCAGGTGTGTTGCTGCCTTTATTTTAGGGCTAAGCCTGGGCATGCAGGCTTTAGTCCGCTTAGAAATACAGCCGCACGGTAGTAGTACAAACAAGCTTCTTCGTCAACACAGATCCGACTTGGACATCTGTGATTTTATTTTGGGAACAGTCAAATGAGCATTCTTAAGAAAACAAGTTTCATATCTTTGTGTCAGTGTGTGCATTTCGAACTCGCCCAAAATATGTGATAACATAATACAGTGCCCTCCACAATTATTGGCACCCCTGGTAAAGATGAGTAAAAAGGGTTATAAAAACATTCGCCGTTTGGTGAATTAGCTTAATCTCACACTGAAAAAATGAGAAAAATCCAACCTTCAATTGAAGTAAATTTATTCTGAGAAAAAAAATTCTCATCAAGAAATAATAATTTTTAACAAAACCACATATGCCACAATTATTGGCACCCCTGAATGTAATACTTTGTACAACCTCCCTTTGCCAATAAAACAGCACTGGGTCTTCTCCTGTAACATCTAATAAAGTTGGAGAATACAGAGCAAGGAATCTGAGACCATTCCGCTTTACAGAATCTCTCCAGATCATCCAGAGTCCTAGGTCCTCTCTTGTGCACTCTCCTCTTCAGCTCAGCCCACAGGTTTTCAATGGGGTTTAGGTCCGGGGACTGAGATGTCCATGGCAGAAGCTTGATATTGTGTTCAGTTAACCATGTTTGTGTTGATTTGGAGGTATGTTTTGGATCATTGTCCTGCTGGAAGATCCAACGACGACCCAGTTTTAGTTTCCTGGCAGAAGCAGCCAGATTCAGATTAAAAATGTCCTGGTATTTCATGGAGTTCATGATGCCATGTTCCCCAACAAGGTTCCCAGGGCCTTTGGAGGAAAAACAGCCCCACAACATCACGGAACCTCCACCATACTTAACAGTGGGGATCAGGTTATTTTCGCTATAGCCATTATTATTATTATTATTTTATTTTTATTTTATTTTTTACGCCAAACCCCCCTTGAGTGTTGGATGCCGAAAAGCTCAATTTTTGTTTCATCTGACCATAGAACATGGTTCCACTCGAAGTTCCAATAGCGTTTAGTAAACTCCAGGCGCTCACGTTTGTGGTGAAATGACAGGAAAGGCATTTTTCTGGCATGCTTTCCAAATAATTTGTTGGCATGGAGGTGACGTCTAATGGTCGTTTGGGAGACTTGATTACCCCAAGATGCTACTTTCCTCTGTAATTCTCCAACAGTGATCCTTGGGTTTTTTTTTGCCTTTCGTACCATCCTCACTGTGCGTAGGGGCAAAATAAACTTGGGTCCTCTTCCAGGCAAGTTTGTAACAGTTCCAGTTGCTTTGAACCTTTTAAGTATTGCCCTAACGGTAGATATGGGCATTTTCAGTTGAGTAGCTATTTTTTTATAGCCATTCCCTGACTTATGAAGCTCAACACACTTTTCCCTCATTTGATTTGTGTGTTCTCTTATCTTTCCCGTTGATGTATGAATAAGGGAATATGACCTCTGTGTCACCTCATATTTATACCCCAGTTAAACAGGAAGTCATGGATTACTGCTTGAAAGTTCCTAAACGCTCTGATCAACTTTAAAAAGTAAAATATAAATGAAAATAATGCTTCAGTTAAATTTGTTCATAAGAATTTCTAGGGGTGCCAATAATTGTGGCACGTGGTTTTGTTAAAAATAATTATTTCTTGAAATTTATTTCAATTAAAGGTTGGATTTTTCTCATTTATTCAGTGTGAGATTAAGCTAATTCACCAAAAGGTGATTTTTTTAATAACCCTTTTTACTCAACTTTACCAGGGGTGCCAATAATTGTGGAGGGCACTGTGTATCTCAAACAATGCTTCATTTTCTGAATGATGTAATATGGGCGTGTCATTTCTGCTGGAAAAGCATTGTCAAGAATGATCCCGTCTAATTATAAGAAATTAGAAAGTAGAAAACTAGTCTGCTTCATGGTGTAGTAACCAGGACTTTCTGTATGGAATCCTAACTGCTTCATTTATATTTAGTCTTCTACATGCTGGAACACATATTATTTCAACGTACCCAGTCTTATCAAAGCTCTCCGTTTAGATTTGACTGGTTTGTGTTAAGACGTGCATGTTGTTTTTTCAGTTTGAAGGCCCGTCAGCGCTCATTTTTCCTGCGGTTAGCATCTTTAGCTCGGTCGGTGTTGTCTGTTTATTTTTGCGATCACCACCATCGTAAAAATAAACAGCCTCGTGCAGTAGCGCCTCCCGGCTGATTGCACGTAGGGGATGTTTATTGAAACATGATATCGTTCCGCTCTAAATGGCGGGAAGACCAGCTCCTCCCGAAACCATTTATCATATTTTGGAGTAAGCGCTGTTGTCATGTCCCAGGTCAGATTACTGCTGTCTCAGCGATAATTATGTCATGCTTTGCAAATGTTTTACAAAGCTTACTTTTGTTTGTGTCGAAGTCAAATATAATTTACCTATAGATATAACGTTATATATGTGCACATATACAGTATATCATATAAATCTACTTAAATATGCTGTTATTCTCCCTAAATCATTTATATATATATATATATATATTTATAAACAATTCTTTACGTAGTTTCTTCTGTTGCGTCTCTGTGCTGTGGTTGGCAGTGTTGTCCGTGAAAAGCTACACTTTCTCTATACTATACTAGTGAAGACACTTAATGTCATTCATAGTGTAAGACAAGCACCAATCCTCCCCAATGCATGTCAGAGCACAGAACTCAACAAAAAAAAAAAAGTACCGATATTTAAATGCCGAACGGGACAGTACTGAGTCTCAGTAGGGACAGGTATTTCTGATGGGACTGAGGTCATCTGACATCTTCGCCAAATGTGCGCCAGAGGCTTTTAGACTCATTAATCAGCTGTAAAAGAGCGCGTATCAGATGGCTCGGCCCGTAGAGATGAATGTGGGGCCCTGTCATTAACCCGCCCTGACTGGGAGTCTGCAGCCGTGGGGGTACAGCTGGTTCAGTCCCGTCAGGAGTGGGTGACTGGACTCCAAGTCCCTAAGGTCGCCCCAGAGCCAGAGCAAATGGACGGTTCCCCTCCTTTAGTGGATTGAGCGGGCTTTACGTCCATCCCTTCACGATGAATTGCAGATGCACTGCAATATTTATGCGTTGCATTGAGGCCAGGGTGTGGCTTTTATCGAGCGTTCCACGAATACAAGGGGCTGTAAGTCTCCGTCCATCGATTGTGCACTGCTGTCAATGAAAAACTGGCCTGGCTTTGACCCGAGCGGTGTGTGTGCCAGTGTCTAAAGCAGGGCAGAAAGTGAACTCTGTCTGTACAGGGAGGTGTAGAGGAGGTGGAGGAGGAGGAGAGGGAGAGAGAAAGGGTAGGAGCAGTATTCATTATTCCTCTCTTCTTCAGCTACACCTTCCCCATCTGTCCTGTATTCTTGTGTTTAAATACCCCGATCACTTTCTCTTCCCAACAAAGTTTCTCTCCCTCTCTCTACCTTTCTAACCCTCCCTCTGTCTCTCTCCCTCCCTCCCTCTTCCTCCCTCTCTCTCTCTCTACCTCTCTCTCCCTCCCTCTGTCTTTATCTCTCCCCCCCCTCTCTACCTCTGTCTCTCGCCGTCTCTCCCTCACGCCCTCTCTCTCTCCCTCCTGCCCTCCCCCTCTCGCTCTCTCTCCCTCCTGCCTTCTCCCTCTCTTTCTTTCTCCCTCCTGCCCTCCCCCCCTCCTCTCTCTCTCTCTCTCTCTTCCTCCTGCCTTCCCCCTCTACCTCTCTTTCTCGCCGTCTCTCTCCCTCACGCCCTCTCTCTCCTGCACTCCCTCTCTCTCTCCCCCTCTCTCTCTCTCCCTCTCCCTCGCTCTGATGAATTTGTCTGCACAGCTCGGCTGTTGCACTTTGTTCAGTGTCTGGTATTGTGAGTAAATTGCATTGCCTTTTAAAAATAGAACAGGGCGCCTTTTTCTTTCTTCCAGAGAGGAGGGCCTTGGTTGGAAATGTATTTCACGATGAAAATAAGCTGTAAATTAATTTAAAATGGCTTCTATTCAGTCAATAAGCCACAGGACCACAGACTACACAATATGTGTTTTCTGTTTTAACCAGTGCTAGTTTGCATGTTACATGTTTTTCATTATAAAGACATGTAGCGTATGGAATATTACTTTCTTTAAACTGAAGTCTTGTGTAAAAGTATTTCTCCAGTCAGGTCCTTTCTGAATAGCATCCCTGCCTTCAAGCCCACATCCATCAATAATGTATAAAGGGTACAGCGCAGAGACGACTGTCTCACTCTCTACCGAGGGTCTCCTGTCCCCAAGGCCAGCACACGCACACGCACACACACGCACACACACATATACGCACACACACACGCACACACACATATACGCACGCACACACGCACGCATACGCGCACACACACACACACACACACACACACACGTATACGCATACGCGCATGCATGCGCACTCATTACCTCCGTCTTTTTCTCTCATACATACACACACACAGAGACACTCTCTTTCTCTCTCTCTCATATACACACGCACACAAACACGCACATACACACCTTGGCCTTGACTCTTTAGGGCTTTTTGAGCGTTTGATGCCCCCACTGAGATATTAATATTTTTTGTAAGATCCTAAGTGTGTACAATACATCCTGTATGAGCTACTGTCTGGGGTTGTGTTGTGCGTGCATGTTTGTGTGCGTGTACACGTGTGTGTGTGTGTGCGTTTCGTGCGTGTGTTTGTGTGCGTTTCGTACATGTATGTGCGCGTGCATGTGTTTGTGTGTGCATTTTGTACGTGTATGTGTGTGCATGAGTGCGTTTTGTACGTGTATGTGTGTGCATGAGTGCGTTTCGTGCGTGTATGTGTGTGCATGAGTGCGTTTCGTGCGTGTGTTTGTGTGCATGAGTGCGTTTCGTGCGTGTATGTGTGTGCATGAGTGCGTTTCGTGCGTGTGTTTGTGTGCTCGTGTGCTCGTGTGTGCGTGTGTG